>OZ018394.1:47686293-48286293 GCA_963969525.1 Ontholestes murinus | reverse complement strand
TATATTTTTACAATAATGCATACATACTGTGTTTTTAGTAAATTCCAGTTTAAAGTTGATTCGCCCATATATTATAGAATTATTAATAACTTATTTGCACTATAGACTAAATCAGTTTATTTTTGTATTAAATTATTCTTAAATTATTACGATCTTTAATTATTCAATAGAAATCATAAACTATATATTCGAAAGCTTTTCGAAGCCGTATATGTACTGCAATTAAACAGGAAACAATCGCCAACGTGGCACAAAAGGGCTCGAGTAAATGCGCAACTCTGATAAACTACATGTTACTAAAAGCTCAATAAAAGCTTAAATTAAAATTTTCTTTTGAAAACCGCATTTTGTTCTAAATATGGAAACTTGCAGGATTATAAGTAAACACTACAGTTATTAAAATAATATAAACGGAGCTTATAATGTTAATTCAGAACTGTCGCTGTTTCAAATTGTTGAAAAATTACAAATCGAAAGAAAATCGTATCCATTATTAACAACTAACGGTTTTCATTCAGCAACATGACGATATGAACTTGATTTAAACTAATATGGCCGTTATATTATTTTCGTCACACTTCTCAGAAATTCTGCATCGTACACAAAATTGTAATTTGCTGATTTTATTGTTATCGTAATTAATTCTCATAAAATTTTCATATAATTGCTATACTTCTGATATATAAAGACCCGTCGAAAACCAAGATTTTATATGATGATGTTTTTATGAAAAGTTTCTAGCTCTTCTGACAAAGCATAAAAGCTCAAGTTTAAAGTATTAATTTAATTGAGGAACAAATTTATAGAAAGTTTTAGTTTTAGTAGAATTTTAATAGCTGACGTTGAAGTGATGATGACTGAAAGAAAATATTTAATTACCTGCCAGGATGTTTTCTGGGGATTTTCTTAGCCATTGATTTTTATGTATTGTCACAGAGATAGTTATGTCTCGCTTTGGCTAGTTTAAATGCAGGCAGTAGCTCTGGATACTTGTTCAAATAGGTCTTTTAAATTTTGACTTAAAGTTTGTTACCCAAGGTTTCTCCGAATTAACTTTATATTTTTTTTAATGGAAAACTTAAATTGTAATAATGAAATAAAATATTTAATTATTAAAACGAATTAAATTTTTCATTGAAGTCGTCTATAATTCATGCAGGAGTTAAACATTTGTTAGGAATTGTATCGGAAAAGATTTATCTGATTCTGTCTAAAGAAATTTTGTGTGTGAAACTAAATGGCACGGAGAAGAAGATGCATGTACTAAACCGAGTCAAAGGCTTTCTGTGCATAGAAATGTAGAATTGTGGTCTTATTAAATTAATAATAATAAATCAGAAATCAAACTTATTAAAAGCGGGAAAAACTAATGGTTAATTAATCTAATCTAATAAACAACAAGGTATGAGTATACTAGATACAAGTATGGCATCGATATAAGGTTTATGTATATAAATTATAATACTATATTTTACATCTAAAGGTAAAAAACTATTTTGCAGTAAATAATAATTGATATATGTTATAATATTTTGAAAATTCATGTATCAATATTTTGGGTACATTTTTAATATTCGTTGAAAAAAATTCAAAACTAGATGACAAATATTATTATTGTGAATTGCATGTATTAGACTATTAAATCATCAGTTAGAGATGGAGAGTTGTTTTGTTTAAAGAGTTGAACAGTTATTATACAGTAGAAAAACTTTTTCTAAGTATACTGCAAATATTTTAGCAATAAATTTATTTTTTGTTAAAATGAACCTTCAATTAGGTTGCTAATAATATGGTAGTTTTTGTAAATATTTCAATAGTTATTTATTTCGATCAAAATATTAAATGAAAACATAATTTAATATTTTCACAAACCTCGTGCAATTTGTGATTTTTGTATTTTGTATATATGTATTTAGTTCATTGATTTTCTTTTTAATTAAACTAGTCTCATAAAAATTACTGCCTCCGCTTAATTGACTTTTATTTTTTTTAAATAAATTGAGTAAAAAGAATGTTGTTTTACTTTGGCTTCATCGGGAGGTACACAAAAATGTATTATTTTATGGTAGAAAATAATTTGCATTATGGATTTAATCAAAAGATGATTTCAGCGATAATTGGAGAGTTTGCAGAATAGGGAATAAAGTAATAACGCTAAAGAGAACGAAGTATTTTGAAGGCTTAATTAGGTTTGTTAAGATAATGACAGAAGATGTATAGTGGAGTAGATAAGGAAGAATCAGACTCTTCCTTATCTATCCCTTTGTTGGATTTGGATGATTCAGAAAAGGTCTGTCTAACTCTAACTTGATAGGTTATTTTTTGGCCAAACCAAATCAAAAGTTTCTGTATACAGTAAAATAAAATTGTTTTGTTATGACTTTCAAGATAATTGTTTTGTATATTGGGGGTTATGATGGAAATGGATTTTTATGCAAGGAAACCAAAATGGTATTATTCAGGAATTTGTATATTGAATGATTGAAGGAGTTTTAGTAGCAGTATAATATTCTGTTTGGTCTATTGAATCTTTAGTTAAAGGGGAAAGAGAAGCCATTTACTGCCCTGTAAATACTTTTACAATTGGAGTATTGACTGTTAATATTAAACCATCAATGGTGTCTTTAATTTTAATACTGCTGTTAGATTTTTTTAAATATTTTGGAAGAAAAATATATTGAACGGAAATAATGGTCCAATATATTTTTTTTAAATTTTACATTTACTTCATTTTTTCTTTGGCAAGCCTCAGATCTTTTGAGTTTTTATATTCTAAGATTAAATTTTTAGTTTTATTATTTAATTAATTAATGAAATTCACTGCTTCTGTACAATTGCCTTTCCTATTTGAAAAGTCTAAACATTCGCGCCCTGGGCTCAGAAAAGGATGAAAAATATTGGGTAATGATAAAATTAAAATCCATGTCATGTCATCAATTCCTCTATAGGTACTTAGTTCTATGAAGAATATTGAAAAAAATGAAAAAGGCAATGAGAGAATGCATAGTGAGTTAATAGGGCAGATACATGTGACCGCAGCTGATATTAACTATAATAGTATGTGTGAAAGAAAAAAACATACAATTTCTCGAAAGATCGAGAGAAGTATTCAGTATGTGTAGAAGTGAAGCAAAAATTTGAAATATTCTAAAAAACTAAGAGACATTTAGGAGTGCCATTGCAAGTATAGACAAATAAATATAGAGGAGACAGTATATTTCCATATAGGATGGAACAACCCCCTTAGAATTAATAATAATAATTATTATTATTTATTTACGGAATCTCCTTTACAAAAACATTACTGCATACATTTAAAATGCATAAATAACATAGGGTAATACAAAAATGGTTTTAAAATTAAATTATCCAACCCCAATGATTTAAGAATTCATTGAAATGAAAAATTTTCAAATAACTGAACTGAAGTTTTTGGTGGAGTAAAACAAGGAAAAGCAGCGAATATAGACGAACTGAAGACTGAGAGATTCTAAATTAGATGTGGAGAGGAGAAACTAAAATACTGGCATCATAGAGAACGGGGATTATGTATCCAAGATACAATGGGGTTTATCATAACATCTGCTTTAGATTACTCGCAGATCACCTTGATTGAGCAAAATGATCACACACGAACGTTTTCACCAGTATCGCATGAAAGATAATGACAGCATTGCCCAACACATTGCGAATGTAAAAAATCTAGCGAAGAAATTGAAGGATATTGGTGAGGCTGTCAGTGACGGAGCAGTAAGGATTATTATTAGATTATTACATTAGCGCCGAAGTTTCGGAAGTTTCAACAGGCGTGGCTGTTAGTCAGTGAAGACAGGCTGGCACATTTGACGTCTAGGTTAGTCGACGAAGACGCATACTTAGCAAACTTGTCTCTGACTGAGCAATTTGAAACGGTGTTCGCAGTCTAGTCGAGTAAAAAATTATCGTGGAAATCGCTCAAAATGACGAAGAAGACCGAGCCGTCTTCAGAGGGACCGAGCGTTATGTGCTACCAATGCAGGAAGACAGGCCAGGTCGGTTCTGCAGGAACAAACAGAAGCAGAAGTCACCAAATCAAGAAAATGAGTTTTCTTTATTCATCTTCGAATTTCCTGGATATGGCGACAACACAGAAAAAACATGGATCATGCACAGCGAGATTCTGCCCACATGTCGTACATGTGATTGGGAACAATGTATCATCATCTGTCATTGAAATAGGTGGCATCGAGATCGAGAAATTTGTTAAGGGCAGGTGGCATAAATCCGTCATCACGAACATTCTATTCGTTCCAGATTAGAAGAGAAACCTGTTTTCTGATGCCGTCATAACCAAGAAGGTTTGGTGATCCTAAAAAGGGAAAAAGGCCGAGATGAAAATATTGTCTATCTAATGCTGTTAAGGATGTCTGTATCTCACCTAGCCTACCAATGGCGGTATGATAACTGGCATAACCCTGAGTGTCTTGCCTGCAACATCGTTTCCATCACCTATCCAAAGAAGCCTGCAAGGAGGAAGTTGGAGAACGATAACCTCTATTGCGATTGAATCATCTGGAGGAGCGAGATAGTTTGTTCTGTTCAAGGATAGTGTGACATCGTACCTCACTGTCAGCACCATGAAGCACAAATATTATGTCCTGGCTCGCCTGAAAGAATATGTGCAGTTGGTGAACAAGCATGGTTGCGAGGTTAAGACTTTAGATTGTGACAATGGCTGCGAGTACATCAATGAAGATTTACGACGTGCGCATAGAGAGGGAAATGCGCACAGTCAGAGAGGGTGCCAGATCTATGATGCATGCGATGGATAAGCCAAAGTACCTCTGGGGCGAAGCGGTAAACACGGCTGTATGCCTTTTCAACCGGTCTCCGACAAGCAAAAAGAGGATTACGACGCCGTACGAGATCTTCATGGGAAAGACAGCCAAAGGACCAAGCTGGATGACAAATCCAGCAAAGTCATGTTTATTGGATACGAAAAAAATTCCGACAACTACCAACTGTTTGATACAGTGAACAAGAAGGTAAAGGTTTCGAGGAACGACGACACTACGATCGATGTTGAGAAAAGGACGGTCCAGATTAGCAACGCACCAGTGAAGACTGCAGATGACGACACTGAAGAATACCCTGGAGATCTACACCAAGCCGCCAACCGAGGTGTAGTGCTCAACACCGAGCAACTCCCGAGGTCTAGAGACTGGCGGTGCAGATTCCTGCAGCAAATATGGCCAAGTCTCGACAGGACCTGGATAGGGAAGAGCGAGTCAACGTAAACCTGAGAAAAGTCGAAGCCGTTCAGAAGGATGGAATAGTTGCGAATAACGCCAGGGGCTTCAGTCTGAGAGGGAGGGACAAATTGCGGCGTCCAGCGAGGTACACGGCAAACATTTGTATGGTAAAGGATCCAACCTACTCGAAAGCCATGGATAGCAGCGAGTCAAGTCAATAGTCAAAGGCGATCATAGAGGAGAAAACTGGCAATATGAACGTCAATCTGTCGAAATGGGGGCTTACTATCAAAGATCGAACATGTAAGAAGCCAAAATTCAAGGCCAGGCTCTGTGCTAAGGTATTTTCTTAGGAAAAGGGAGTCGACTACGATGAGATCTTTTTTCCTACTACACGGTTCGATTCAATCAAAATCCTGTTGGACACAGCTTAAAAATGATTATAAGTTCTTGCAGTTCGAAGTACGAAAGGTATTCTTGTATAGAGATCTATATGGAACCACCAGAGGGAGCTTATGTCAACTGGGATGAAGAATGCAGACTACAAAGGGCATTGTTTTGAAGCAGGTATCACGATGCTGAAACAAAAAGTTTAACCAGTTTATGCTCGACCCAGGATTCCAACTAGGAGACAGACACGTGCATCTACAGGAGGAGTGACACTGACTCGTCGTTATTCTCTACGTCGATGATGACTCGTCATATCCTCGGATGAAGCGTTGCTCCGCAGTTTCGTGGACAACCTGAGGAAGCAGTTCGAAATAACAGTCCGGGAACCAACAACCCTAAAAATGGACAACCGATGAGCGCTTGGTCTTTCACAAAAGAACAAAGCACATGGACATCAAATACCATCACATCCTTGGCTTGAAGAGAGCATCATAATGTCAGCTATGTGCCTTCAGAGCGAACTAGCCGATGTCTTAACCAAACCGACTCCAAGAGACCATTTTCATAAACTTGTTTTCAATCTGGTAATGAGAAAGGATTAAACAATGTTTTTGATATAAATATAATTTTTGTTTATAATTTCTTCGTCCACCAAATTGAAGAAATTGTATGCAGTGTTTGTAGACTTAAATTAAACTTTAAAGCAGGGTAAAATACAGTGCCTAGAAAGAGTTTACTTAAATGTCTGAGAAGAAAATGAGTGTGTGATGGAATGGTAGAGTGGGTAAGAAGCGGGTATGAAGAAACGTGGGTTGATGGAGAAGTGAAAATAATTATAACCTTTTGCTTGCTATATATTAGTGAATTAAAAGAAGTATTTAGAAAATGGTAAGCAGGAAAAAGCCTGCTGAGGTTAAGGAATGAAGGAAGGGGGGTAAGAGTAAAGAATCAGAATGTAAAAGTAAGGTAATTGAAAGGGTTCAAGTTCTCAAGTATTTAGGATTAATATTTAAAAGTACATGCGGGTACGTGATACATGTAAAGTGGGAGCAAATAAAGGCAAGAAAAGCGTTAAGTGTTGTGAGAGGGAAGTGGGAAAAGTATTTGGTTGGCAATTTCCGAGTAGCATGTAAATTATGTGATACGTGTGCAAAGTCGATTTTAATGTATAGAGTAGAAGTACGGGGAACAAGATTTTATGAGTGCATAAAGAGAGAGAGAGGGAGAGATAGCAACTTTTGTTCCTGAAACATATACTGGGGGTTGAAAGGTTGACTCCAGAATACATAGTGTTTCAGGGAACAAATAGAGTAAGTACTTTGATAAGTTTTAATATATATTTTTTTATTTGTTTATTTTTTGTTGAAAAATATAATCGATATAAAATCCATTACTGAAAACGTCTCCCGTTGATTAAATCAGTTACACCTAGTTAACACCGACATAATTGAAAGTTTTCAATTTAGGTTATAATACCTCCGATATGCTGAAGGGTAATCAGGGTGCGGAGGCGGAGTAATTAGAAACGAAGCGATCGAGTTTGATTTATAGATTTGCACTGGAATTTCATCGTCTGCTCGGAAAGATAACGAAATAGCGTTCCAGAGATAGATGACAAGAGAGGGGTGCTTTTTTTTCAGAAGATTTCTGGTTAATTACTTAGACATATACGATCTATTGTAAGATAACTTCGATTTTAAAATTCCTAGCATATATTAGAATTATATTACAGGGATATCATATAGATTAAATACCTGTTTAGTTTCATATTTAATTGATCAATTTCCTGACATATATTTCAACCTCATCATTTGTCAGAATTATATTATCATCTTTTAATTGGCTATCTAACACTTGGTCTTTCTACCCGTAATATATGCATATTTATTAAAATTGGAAATGGATTTTCAACGTCTAAGTGCCTCAACAATCAATCAATTACATATTATTGGAAAACAAGTTATTTGCTTCTATTAGATAGTATTAAAAGAAATATTAATCACATTTACAGAAGATAAATGTTACCTTTTTTATATCATTTTAAATATGTTCGTATTACGCAAATTCTAATTATAAATATTGAAAGGTATCAGTATCACTCAATTTATTTAGCAGGGGTTGATTATATTTTCTTGTTATAATTCAATTGAGTGGAAATGAATAGGCAATTTTCACGGATTTCCTCTGCTGAAATAATATAAATTCTGATTAAATCTCTGGCGAACTGTTTACATTCTAAATGAAATAAAGGCGGCTGTTTCGGGCGATTTGAGGTCGCAGTTAATCACTTCTCCTTCTTTATTATGTCTATAGAAGCGGAAGGAAACGGTTAAGGCGGAGGGGATATACAGTTGTTTGTTCAATCGGCCGTTTCTCTCCAATCTGTTATTAATCTCATACAATCTGATTGGTGGAAGACGGTTTTAATAAAAAGATAATAATTGTTATAATTTGTGGTTTTACAATAAATATAACAGTATTGTTTCTATAACTTTATGTTTTTCTTATTGCTTAAATATATGAGACATAGCTTATGGCCAGTTCGTATAACTACCCCAGAAATTCCATTTTGATAATCGGTAATGTATTTTTGCTGCGATTACATTTCTGATGAGAAGTGTATTTTTCGTGTTGTTCGTAATTTCTGCACATAAGGTCTTTATTACTAAGAGAAAAATGTCGAAGAAGCTAAAAACAAAACAAGCTGGCCCGCAATGGGATATGATTAACACAAGAAATACAGTGATATACAATATTATGACTTGAAGATGGATTAAATTAGTGTTCTTCCATTCGAACAATTATTTGCTATAGTTAACGATAAGGATTATTGTTGTAAATCTACTATCAAAAAGAACAAGCAATAAAATCAATAAACTTGGACATCTTAAACTACCGTAACCGTAGAGTAACCAAGAATAAGGAAATCGGAATCTCAATATATATTCAAAATACGCGCGGGGGTGTCAATCGTGCGACGAAAACCCAATTTCCGGTCGGGAATCCTGTAGATACTCTAAATCGGTTCACTTTTGAAAAACGATGTCCCGTCACAAGGGAAAAATCACTAAAAAAAACGGCACGGGCACTCTCACGCTTGACCCAAATTTTAATTTTTGTTATCGTAAACATGTTTGGGATTTTATCTGGGTGAAATATTATCGTTGTTTACGATATTTTAAAAGATGAATTATTATTTAAGCTGCGGGAACAGCTACATTAGAAATTACCCTCTATCGATAGACTCACAATATTATATTATCGCGCTATGTTAATTTTATTTTTGAACGACTCGATTTTATTAGGAAAAAACTAACCTTATACTGATTTAAAAAAATTAAAAAATATTATAATAAATTAATCCCTAATTAATTTATTCTACCCATTGCGTATAACCATAACGTAGTTTGAAAATCCCTCATGATAATTATTTTAATTTAAAAATAGAAAAAACGTATATATTAAGTCTAAAAATACTTAAAAAAATAAAATGCATTACTGATGAAGGTTTAAATTAAATTACACTTGGTGTGTTTCACATTTTTTCTCTATTTACTCGACTAGTTTCGTTTTTAAGGCATTATCAAGAGTGAGTTAAGATCGGGGAATTCTAAATCTAGTTATCGTTGACAAGGTGTTTGGAATTTGGAATTCCCTGATCTTAAAATCTTTTATTACCCAATTATATATAAATTTGTCAGTTTAATGATACGTTAAAAGTCATTCACGAAAAAAAAAATTAAAAATTATTATTATTAATTTTAAAAATGCTTCAATTAACAAAACAAAAACATGCCAAAAATAAATATTTAAAGAAATGTACATACAAGACGATTCTGTTATTATACAATCGAAAATTATTAAAGGTAATTGAAAACTGTTATTTATTTTATTACTATATAATTAAGTTATTTGATCTATTTTTTTTTTATTTGTCCAGAATTCCTCGTCTAAATGTCTAAAAATAAAAATTTTATCAATTTTCCGGTATATTTATACAAACTTTTTTACATATTTCCAGAATCTCTTACTAGTTTCCTAAAACTTATTTTATCTCATGTAGTAATTTGCTTTTCTTTTTTAAGAAGGTTTTAATATCAATTCTTACTTTATCTTAGAAGAATTTTCAAAGATTATATCTATCAATTGAAGTATTAAAAATAGTAGTTAAATATTTATCATAAAAGAATTTTCCTCTAGTTTTTTTGTTTTTTCAAAAATGTTGATTTATTTAATAGTTTACAAAATAAACATCTATTCTTCCCTTATGGAGCAATTGCTCTTTCCTTTTTTGCTTTATGTTATTGAAATTTTAAAAGAACTACTTTCTTAATTTTCTACAATAAATCTTAATATTTGTGATTTTAGATTGCGAAATATTTCCAACAATTTCTAAATTTATATATTTCTCTTTCTCAATTTCAATAGTTTTCTAAAAGCTTATTTATCTTACAAAAATTCCTCTTTTATTCTACGGTAAATTTTCCTGGAAACCTTTTCTGCTGAATTCTCTTTTAAATTTAGTTTTAGAAATACCTCGAAAGTTTTTAAATTTCCAGTTTTTGCAGAGTTTATTAATACCTTTTTCTTTCATTTTACAATAATTTTTTACTTTTTTCCTTGCTTTTCTAAGTTTTCTAAGAATTTTCTCTTTAATTTAATTTTTTATTTACAAAAATAATTTAAAAAATAAGCAAGATACAACACCAAAGGTTTTTTGTCAGTCACCCTGTACACTGACAAAAAACCTTTGGTGTTGTATCTTGCTTATTTTTTAATTATTTTTGTTCTGTATACATTGTTTACTCAACGGATGATTTTTTTTCTGAATATAAAAATGTAAAAAAATTTATCTATACATTAAACAGAAGTCGAGAAATTGAGGAATTTATGGTAAAAAATTAAAAATCAAGTACCCATAGTAAACAATAAGTATAAACAATTCTCTTTTTTTGGCATAGGCCTTAACCATTCAGCCACTAACAATTATGTAGTAGGTAATAAGGTATGCTATAGAAACTTAGAACGAATTGACATATCGTTCTTACTTAGTAGGTAGTTCACATTGATAGAGTATTCCAGATTATAACTTTTTAGATCATTATATAAGTGGTTTATATTGCCTATATACTCGTAGTTTTGGCATTCAAGCAAAATATGATTAATATCGCCATACATTCTGCATGAGTAGAGAGAATTATCTTTCAATTTAATGTAACATAAATGAGATGGGCTGATGCAGTGGGTTGTCTTAAGACGGTAGACCGTGGAAGAAAAGAATTTGGAAACGCTGTGGCATTTAATATACCCAATTTCAATGGGCAGTTTATTGTGCAGAATTTTATAATTGGTACGTGAAGAGACTTGAGATTCCCAGTAGCTGTTTCATTTGTGCCTCGTGGATATTTTAAACATACAATTATAATCAGTATAAGGGATGGCTTGGATAAATTCGATATCTGATGAGGTTGAGGCGCTTTTCACTAGTCCATGGACTACTTCATTTCCATGAATGCCATGAGCTTTTACCCACATAAAATGTGGCTTCCGATTTAATTCTTGCAGTTCACTAACGCACTTGATAATTTTAATGAGGAGGGAGTTTTTAATTCTAGGTCGATTGAGTTTCTGTTACGTGTTCAATATTGATAGGCGGTCAGTGAGAATCAGTGCCCGCTTCTTGGAATTGTTAATAGATTACTCTAAGGCGTCAATAATGCAAGTGCTTCTGCGGTATATATCGATGCAGTAATTGGAATTAGTCGATTGTATATAGTATGCCAACCCAACAGCGTTGCTGGTAATGATACATTTATAGTCGAGTTGGTGCATGTCGTATGGGTTGTTCATTATATTTAAGTGAGCTGTGTCTAGAAAGACATTGCAAATTAGCATTTAGCATGTAGGACTTGTTTTTGCAGTTGGTGGTCAATCGAAATATACTAACTATGCTCGGAGTTCCAGAATAAATTTGAGAGCAAAGGAATTCCTTCGTAGATATAATGGCGATTCTTGAGCCTCTGCCAATAGTGTGTCACATGGTGAGGAGCGCATTGCTCCTAAAAAAATTCGAAGACTTTGAAATTGGACACGATCTACTACTTTAAGTAGTGACATACATGCTTGACCGTAGAGGATAAACCATAATCAATGTTCGATCGAATATAAGAGCGATAAAATAATAAGGAGGTATATGCCTAGATAACGTTAATGCCTTTGGAGCATTGATCTTTTGTATACGTTATATGAGGTCTCTAAAGAAGTTTTTTGTCCAGTACTATACCCAGATATTTGGTGGCGTTGACAATAGGTATAGAACCAAATTTATAATTAAGTTGTGCGGGGAACCGATACCTGTGTCTACTGAATAGAATTATTGAAGACTTGCTCGGAGATATGTCTAATCCATTGAGTATTTCAAGGATTGCTTGGCTTTCGTTAATTGGATCTGGCGGGGATTTACATGAGAAGTTAAAACAAAAGTCATCTGCATATTGTAGACACTTTATATTGTTGTTAAAGAGATTATGGACATCGGATGTGTATATATTAAATAATAAGTGCGCCAAAACCGACCCCTGAGGTAATCCCTGTGAGGTGATTCTGGGCCCGAATAATAGGCCGTGATTGGTGCTAATATAGATTTTTTTATTGACAAACAGATTAACTATGCTATTCGTCGTGATTTTGTGATGCACGCCTACACTAATGAGTTTAACCCGAAGGATTCCCAAGTCGACTGTTTCGTATGCTCTGGAGAAGTCTATAAACAGAGATGGATGATATCCTTTTAGGTGGAAAGTCGAATTAATATATAGAACCAGGCCTGTTACTGCCTGTGTGGTACCTCGCCTACTTCTAAAGCCATATACGGTCGGCTCCAGGAACGAATTATTTTCAAGGAACCAGTTCAGTCTTAGTTTAGTCAGCCTTTCATATGTTTTAATAATACATGATAACAGAGAGATTGGCCTATATGATGATACATCTTCATTATAAGTTTCTCTGCCTGGCTTCTTAAAAAATTGATTCAATGACTTTTATTAAATATATCCAACAGGCATTGTTTACCGTCTTTGCATAGATTTCTTAACATCTTATAAGAAATTTGGTCATATCCAGGCGACGTATCTGTAGAATTTCTGATACAATGGTTCAGTTCATGCATGGTGAATGGTTTTTCTAGGGGGGAATCACGACAGGTTGTTTGTGCCGGTTTATTATAGAATGAGGCAGTGTTAATTATTGTTGATGGAGGGATAGTTGCATTCCAAAATCTTCTATCAGCTTATCGGGTATAGCAGAACAAGTCCTTCTTGGATAACGGAGTGTTTTTATTTAAATCAGAACAGAATTATACCCAGGAATGCCTAGCTTTTTGCTTAAACAGTCGCTTAATGTAATTCTATTGTACGACAAGAAGTTCTCATATAAGAGTTTGTTTATAAGTGGCTCATTCGAAACATTCATTATCCTACCATATCTGAGTGCGTCTCTGCGATTTGTTGGCTGTTTTAATGGGAATACTTTTGTGAGCAGCCTTATTAATGTTGTCGATTAGTTGTTCGATGTTTGTATTACCTGGTAATGATTTCAGGTTGTTGTGTTTTTCTGTTTGATATAAACTCCAATCAGCCTGATCCTATTCCACCTGAGGGGAGGGTGAGCTAGGCCGTTAGAGCTCTCTGAACTACAGTTATCAAATGAGATATTTGTTACGATAGGGTAGTGATCGGATCCCAGGGTACCGTCGAGCATTTCCCAGGATGTCTTCATGGCTATATCAGCCGAAATTATGGTGAGATCAACCACTGATGGGCGATTACTTGCGAAATTCTCGTTGGACTACCATAATTAATAACACAAAGGCTTAAATCTTCCAGCACCGACACGAAATTGGAGATCTCCGGATCTGAGAATGAAGAAACCCAGAGTGGGTGTTAGAAGTTGAAGTCTCCGCAGATAATAGAATTTGCTGTTAAGCCGGAAAAAAGCTCCCAGTCTAAATTACTGATTTTAAGAGCAAGTGTAAACATTGACAATATTGATATACTTTGAACTACAGATGTTTATTTTGAGGCATATAACTTCAAGGCTACTATTAATAGTTCTGTCAATAGAAAAGGTCCTAAACTGAATGGAGTGTGATATGAGAGCAAGTACGCCGTCGTTTGTACTGCACCTATCTTTACGGACGCAGTTGTAACCGGGGACACTAAAATTTAGTGATGATTTAAGCCGGGTTTCTGTAATTAAAATTATATCAAAGTTATGACAGTTGATAAGTTGTACAAAACTGTGTTTGTTGGCTGCAATGGAACGAGCGTTCTACTGTATTAACTTCAATACTTTAATTTGGGGAGCCATTTATATTTGTTAAAGTATTAGAGCTAGCGGATTCAATGTTGAGTGGTTCCTTACAAAAAATGTCTGTTTTATTTAATTTTGAAATGATTGTTATTATTGAATTGGAAATGGTAGAATTTTTATTAGAATTGTGCTCGAATGAGCCTTCTTGGGTGAGATTCTCGATGAGAGAGCTGAGTTCCATTTTAGGTGATTCCTTAAAAGCCATAAATTCTTCTCGATGTGGTTTTGATATGACAGGTAATACCCTGTTAGAATTTTGTGTAAGGTTGAATCCAAAAGGTGACTCGACTGGTGAAATCGGTTAGCGTTTTTTTGACACTCCGAAATTTTATTGTTATTCTGGAGGCCGGGATTATTTTTTCCTGTGGTGGAAAGGAGCGGAAAGCTGTTTAGATTTGCAAGCACCAGGTATGTCACTATAGGTCTTATGACCACAGTGTATAGACATTTGGTCATACTGAGTCTCAATCCTCAATTCCTTTAGAATTTTCCTATAAAATTCCCTGGAAGTTTTCAACATATCTTTAATCAATTTGTCAGGGTTTTCTAAAACCTTTTTTACGACAATTTTTCTTCTGTTTTTTAAAAAGTTATCATTTCTCCTTTTATCCATAAATTTTTTCAAAATATCTGAAAAATTCTTAATATTTTTTTTTTATATTTCAGCAACTTAATTTTTTTTACATTTTCTATTTTATCCCTTCTCTTCTCTTTTCTTTAAAATCTCTTTTTTATGATTCCTATAAATCTTCAATATCTCTAGCCTTATTTTCAGAAACTTATTTTATTTCCGGCCACAACTTTTTTCCAATTTTTATTGCAGAAGACAGAAACACATATCCAGTATCTTTTGGCGGAGTTTTCTAAAAGCTGTTAGCATTCTATCTTACAACAATTTCTGTTTCATTTTACGACCAATTTGTACAGTGCTTTGTTTTACCTTATTAAAATTGCTGAATTATTGACGATTTTCTAAGAAGTTTTCAGCAGTCTCTTGATTTAGATTTATGCACTTAGAGTTTACTTAGAATTTTTTTCCGGAAATCTATAGAAAACCTGCATTTATTTCTTTTATAACTTTGTCCCTTTTTCAATAATTTCACTTCTACTTTTTTTAAAGTTTTTTATCATTTGTTTTATCCATGAATTTATTATCAAAAAAAAACATATTGTCTCTTTCTTTTAGTATTTCAACATTTTAAAAATGTTTACAATTTCTGTTTTATTCGCTTTCTTCTATATTTTTTAAATCTCTTATTTATCTCCATCATGTTTAAAAAACCTATAAATTGGAAAATATGAAGCTTGGAACGTACTTTGTCTTAGTATCATTATGTCAAATATAAAATATTCTGCCTTATAACAATACATAACCGTATGAATATTAGTATTAGGTAGTAACACCACAAAAACCAAATATAGCTGAACGCCTACTACCTAGAATATATAAACGATGTACTTAGTATTAAAAGAAGTGAAAGAAATAAACAATGAACTTATTAAATCAATTACTTATTAATTAATTTAAAAATTTATTTATTTGCTTAAACAGTTAAATAAATGTGTGTTTAATAATAAAAGTAAAGTCAAATAAAAATATTTAAAAGAATCTAACACAATAATAAAGAAACTTAAAATAATAATTAAAAACATATGTAAAAAACAAAATATTAGAGTCATGAATTATAATTTGTCAAAATATCAAACAAACCAATTTAAAATTATCACAAACATATAAAGTATATTTTTTTTTTTAAATTCGATTATCTATTGTCAAGACATACATTTTTACTAATCACATCGTACTTATAAAACGTCTTAAAAAGATACTTAATTTAATTAAATTTTTAATTTAATAAACAAAATGACACTCCAACGAAATGTTTAGAAGCATGCATTTTAATTATTATTATATATACTTACTAAGTAAAATATAATTACTTTTCGTTTATTTTTATTGTCTAATTTATTAACTAGTGAATTTAACTAAGGTTTAGTCGAACAGTAATTAAGTCCATAGAAACTGATTTAGAAGGTTTCTACTATTATAAATAAAAAATGGGGCAAACATATTTTAATAAATTAAATCGCATAAAAATATTATTAATGAACTAAATTCGTTATACCAAGATATCTTTAGAAAACCTTTTCTCCGGTAATATATTAGTGGCTATAATGAGAAAAATAAATGAAAAAATAGTAAAATTGGGACAAGATATATTTGATCTGCGTCCATGTGATTTTAGAACAAACTGAAGTGATAAATTTGTGAAATTTATAAAAATACAAATTTATTGTTTATTGGATCCAAAATACCTAAAATATTTATACTATTATATATATATACATACTATTAACCCACCCGGAAAAACATTAGTGGCTTACATGAAACTAAAGAAATGTTAAAAATGTATATTTCTCCTAGTAATATCAAATGATAACGGATAAGAGCTCAGGAGACATAACCATACCATTTATAAGCCTGTAAAAAATATATATTAGTGTTTAATTTATAAGACTAATATCTAAGAAATTTGTATTGAATCGTTTCTAACTTATTTGTATGTATATCTTAAACTGGAAACCAAATTAGCAAACAGAACTCAAGGTACAAAAGAATTATATAAAATAATTATTGTTTTAATATTAAATTATTTTTCTAGCAAAAGCATAACAGAACCTAAGTCTTTAATATAAAACCTTACACTTACCAATATTAAAATCTAGATCTTTCTTCATGCCCATTACAAATATTATTAAGATCGTTTATCAATTATACCTATCCTAAACGGATCTAACTTCCATTAATTAGAATTAGATATAATAAGAGACCACAGTGACTACCTTAAGAAACACCAGATGAACAGCCACATATAAAATTGTCAATTCGAACTTGTGCTGCCTATAAGATAAATAGGATCGAAACCAATTTACGACCCTGTCACTGAAACCGTGGACATTCATTTTTGATAGTAAAATAGAATTGTTAACTTTGTCGAACCCTTTTAAAAAATCAGTGTATACAATATAAGTTTAACAACATTTCTCGAAGGCACATGTTGATAAAAATATTGCTAGATCGCCACCAGGGCCAAAGGTTGTGCTGCGATTCCAGCTCACTATATATTATCATGAAATGAAAATCTAGAATTAAGCACTTATTTATTAAAAGTAAATGCTTGTCCTATTATCCATTAGTTTATACGTTTCGAAAAATAGGCTGCAAAGTCTGCTATTATTATTTTTATACTATAAAGAATCTCGTTTTCTAATGTCATCCTTTCTAGTATTGATCCTTATAATTTTAATAGGTCGCCATTCCAAAGCATGTGGAACGTATATTGAATTTTCGGAAGTTCCAACCAGTGTCAAGGATAAAAACAGTTTGAAGCCTAATGGTACAAATTTATGGAATTATTTACGACGTCTTAAAATCTGTGCTTACAACAATAATCTTACCACACACTAAATTAATTAATAAATGTATTAAAGATATAAAAAAAGGATATAATTTTTCCTAATTCACTAAAAAAAGCATTAGTAGTACCTATTTACAAGAATGGTGAATATTCATATGCTGATAATTACAGACCTATTTCGTTTACCTGTGATAACAATTTTTTTTTAAATATATTACAAATGCAGCTCAAAGACTATTTCAAAAATTTCTACTTTTGCCAAGAATAATATTTTCGAAAAGTACGTTTAATAACTGAAGCCATTTCTAAGTTTGTCGAAATGCAAATTCATTGTTTTGAAAAAACTGATTTCATCATACTTAACTGATATAACACAGTGTGTTATTTCATCTGGTGTCACATCATCGAAGTTATCGATTGTACCGATTGGGTACCACAAGTATCAATTTTGGGGATTCTGTTTTTTAATATATATAAATAACCTACCAAGCACAGGTTAAGATGTGAATGTTTTATTATATGTCGATGATACCACGTTGACTACTAAGTTCAAAGATCTTGACGCAGTAACAAGTTTACAAAAGGAGGCACACGAGAATATATCATAATTGTTTGTTTCTAATTGGTTAAAGTTAAAGGACAGTAAAACAGCAGATAAAATATTTTCTTTTGAGACAAACCGGCAGCGAATTACAAACAATCAAATTTCTTCATATGCATATTACCACTGATTGGCCATGGTCATCACATGGTGATGCAATATCCAAAAATTTCTGTGCGTTAATATTTGCTATTCCTTCCCTTTCAAAGGAAGTTTTAAGATATGTCCTGTAAATTGCCTCGTATTCCTTAATTCAGTCACAAATACTGAATGCACTTTTGTCACGATTTTTGGTCTACAACGACCAGCACTCAGAATTGTGTGTAGTCTTGGTTACACCGAATATTAGGAATTTAACTCTACCTAGTCTCTATATCTATGAATGTTTGCTTTACATTAAAAAGCATTGCTCTTCATATAGCACATACCTAAGCAAAAATAATTATAACACTAGGCATATATTAAGGTTCACTAAGGCTATTTAAGTCTCAGACTGGAGTCCGATATTATCCCATTATGATTCATATTGAATTACCACAAGAAATTATAATGTTTGATTATTCAAGATTTATAAAGAGAATTAAATATTTCCTGATACAAAATTGCGTTCTATAGCTGGTATGAATATCTGAATTTTAATTTTTATGTTTTTATTTATTTTAAAGGCATCTACTTCGTTATACATGTTGAACACTAATTAAAACACTTTAACTTTGTTTGTATAACACTGTATTTATTTTGTGACTATAGTTTCGGTAACTAAACGTACGTAATTTTTATGTGTTTAATTTTGGCTTAGTGTGTTTTTTAGTATTTGTGTTCTGTATGTACATATTTAATTTCACTCTTTTAATTGTTGATGTACGTGTCTTTTTATAATGAAATTAATTTTGGTATTTTTATTGACCTAGCGATTACAACATCTAAGTTTCCTGACTTCTGGAAACGTGCGTTTTTTTTAACAAAGTAATACATAACATAATCTTTAAGATTATACAGAACGAATTCCCGTTCCCTTTCCCACGCATCGTCCATCATAACACCCCCTCACCACGAAGCACCCACGTTCCTAGAGAATTTGTAATAGATAGTATGACAGTGCTCCTGACCGTCCAAGGCACCAACGCTGAGATGACCTTCTTCGTCCAGTTGCCCTTTTCATTGTTGACGTCTTATAACTCCGCTGTGCGTTACGTTTCACGGCATTATTGGCCGTTCCACTCTTCTCTTACCATGATCTCCATGTCCGGAGGGTTTGGCGAGGCCATTACTTCTGCGGCTTTGGTAGAAATCATGCTGTATACTCCGGCCACTCGATTGACGCCGGCTCTCAGGATTCTAGGTAGCCTCTTCTTGTTCCTCTGCGCCTCTACAAATTTCGCCCATGCTGGTGCGGCATACAGCAGCTTGGCTAACGCGGCTCCCAGCAGCGGCTTTCTCTTGCCCTTCGACGGGCCGCCAATATTTGTCAGTAGGACCGAGATGATTCTGGTGGTTCAGGCCTCTCCGGCCGACATCTCCACTACCTGCTTGTTGCACAAGGGGTTCGATTAGATTATCAGCCTTAGGTACTTAAGTATCCTGCCCATTGCTACGTCGTGGCTCAAGGTTGCCGTTTATCATTTTCTTGGCCGCTAAATCCCGCCTTACTTCTGCCATCCACTCAGATTTTGCTGGTCTCCTCGACCAGTTGCCATTTTCGTTGTTGGCGTCTTATCGCTCCTGCCACTTGTCCATCGGTCTCGGCTGAGCGTTGCGTTTCGCAGCATTATTGGCCGTTCCATTCTTCTTTCGCTACATTCATTACGTTCGGAAGGACGAATAGGTCAGTACTCACTCTGACCACTCATATGGCACCGGCTCTCAGGACTCTTAAGTCCTGCAGCAGCCTTCTCTTGCCCTCCGACGGGCCGTCAATGTTAGTCGGTAGGCCCGAGATGGTTTTGGTGATCATCTACACTACCCCCATACTGCACAAGGTGTTCGTCTCGATTATGAGCTTCTTGATCGTCCTGTAAACAGCCACTTCGTCGCCCAAGGTCTTATGTTGCTGCTTACAGTTTTCTCGGCCGCTACGTCCATACCTACTTCTGCCATTCACTCTGAGATCTTGCTGGTCGCCTCCCTTACCACCCTTGTGACTTTCTCAATCTTATGACGATTATCATGATATCGGCGAATCCGATGGCATTCATCCCGTGCGGCATCGCCGTCGTACTATATGTTCCACAATTGACATTAGAATATAATATAATGAACGCAATTCAGTCGCTAAATAATACTTTTTAAAGCAAAATAAAGCCAAAACGGCAATTAGTAGTCCGCAAAAAGGATCATCTAAAGAACTTCAAATGTAGCATTGGTCTTGAGTAGAAGAATATTCTGCCGAGTGAACTCTCCCCTGGATCTCTTACGTCAAAATTATAAGTACATATTTTTATCTATCCATTTGTAATAAATTTATTAATTGTAAGAAAAACAAAGTATTAAATAGAAATACAAATACAAATGTGGGGTCGGTACGCCGTTGCTCCCTTCGAATTGAATCGAGCGCTGGTATGTAAATAAGTAAGTAAGTAGTTTATTGATGTTTGACAATAATAATGTCTTACATAAGTCACCATATACAAAAAAATAGACATAATAATTTAACTTGGCATATAGAAATACAATATTACAAACATTTTTATCCAGAATACAAGAATATCTAAAAGGCCATGTGTACATTCCATTTAAAAATGAGAAAAAAAAAACATGTTAAAAAAATAATAATACCAGCAAGATCATACTAGGCTTGCAACCAGTGAGTATCATTAGGTAAATTGCAATCTATGTTCCAAATAAACTCAAGAAGACAATTTTAATATATAATTACTACAATAAATTAATAATAAACAAGTAATTAAACACAATAATATGGTAAAACACTGCTATATACAAAATTGACTAAAATAGTTAAAACTTGCATTAAAATACAATAGTAATAAATAATATGTCACATAAATAAATTAAAATTAAATGTAAGCTAAAAAGGTAAAAATGTAATGAGATTACAAGAAAAATATTTATTAAATTAGTAAAATTAAAAATATTAAAATAAGAAATCAATAATAAATAAATAAATAATTAAAATAGTTAAAACCTGCCATAAAATATAATAGTAGTAAAACATATGTCACATAAATAAAATTAAATTAAATCTAAGTTAAAAGAGTAAAAGGTGTTATGATATTAAAAGAAAAATATTTATTAAATTAGTAAAATTAAATTTAAATTAAGAAATAAATAATAAATAATAATAAGTAAATAAATAAATAGATATATAATCTAGATTAATGTAAAATAAAATTAGATATATTGCTTTGCATGAATTCGTCAAATGAATAATACCCATTATTTATCAAGATATTGGACACCACCTCCTTAAATTTTTTGAGAGGTAACTGCTTCCAAATTACAGGTAATTTGTTATAAAATTTTATGGCCAAATAATTTGTACTATTACACGATTTTGATAACCTTATCTTCTTTTGTTGTACCTGGCTTTTATTTCTCGTTTCGTAGCAATGCTCAAGACTAGAGTACTTGTGTGGATTTTTAAAAACGTATAGCACTGACTGTAAAATATAAAGAGAAGGTAATGTTAAGATTCTAAGACGAATAAAAACTGATCTACAATCATCTCTATATTTGATGTCACCCAGTATACGGACTGCTCTCCGCTGTAATCGAAATACCCCGTGTCTACATGCTGCATGACCCCATGCTAGTATACCGTATCTAAGCCGTGACTCAATGAGACTGTAATACACGGTTCTGGTTACGTTTTCAGGGACCCTACCTACCAGGCTCCGCAAGCAGAAAATATTTCTTGCAAGCGATGCTGCACATTGATGAATCAATATGGAAGCCCAGAAAAAAATGGGTGGATTTCGGTGTGCCTTTCTTAAGGCTGAAAATTATTTTTTTTGTTTTATTTTCATTTAAAATTAATTTATTTTGCGTAACCCAATTGTTTACAGCACTCATTGTTTTCTCATTTTCTATGTTGGCTCTCTCCATTGTTCTACTCTCATTGATTACAGTAGAGTCGTCGGCAAATAAGATAGCATTCGGTATATTAGGCTGGATCGGAAGGTCATTTATGAATATTAAAAATAACAAGGGTCCAAGTATTGAACCCTGTGGGACCCAATGAGTTATTTTCTCAGGCTTTGATATTGCACCATTATGAAAAACTGATTGATATCTATTAGTAAGATATGATTTCATTAAATTAATACTGTTTTTGGAAAGTTTTTGGTGAGACACAGTCGAACGATTTGCCCAAATCAATAAAGGATACTACTGATACATTTTTGTTTTCAAAAGCGGTCATGATCCGATCAATGAGAGCAATTACAGCATCTGATGTTGATAAACCAGGTCTGAAGCCAAATTAACTTTCGGTAAAAAGTTCATTTGTTTCAAAGTAATTCAGTACTTGATTTTTGATAATTATTTCGACTACTTTGGAGAGAATCGGCAATATTGAAACTGGCCTAAAATTATTCACTTCCTGTTCATCGCCACTTTTACGTATTGGTATAATTTTTGCTAATTTGAGAACATCAGGTAAAATGCCAGTTGTTAATATTTCGTTTATCATCTTTGTGAGTGGTGCCACTAATTCATTAATTACGCAATTTATATGGGACAATGACAAAGCATAAATATCTTCACATTTACTATTTCTTATACTCCGGATCGCATCTCTTACTAGTATGGGTGTAGTTTGAGTAAATTCAAAAGGTAGGGACTCTACAGTTTTTATTAAATGCGTAAACGGATCATCAGGCAAGTTTTTATTTTTGTATAAATAAAACTAAAACTAAAAGTTTTTTATTAGTGATCCTGCAATATTGACGAAAAAGTTATTGAATTCATTACATGATATTTTGCAGGAATTTACTGTTTTAATTTTTTTCCTAGCATAATCTATTAATCTCTACATTGCCTTTGATTTGTTATTTGCGTTATTAATGTATTTACCGGTTTCGGTTTTCCGAGTAGTTTTGATCAAAGATTTATACTTATTACGAAAATTATTTCTTTTTAATCTTAACTCTTCAGTAGGGTGATTTTTATATATCTCACTTAATGTATGTAATGTTTCTCGCATATTTATAAGTTCTGAATTAAACCAACATTTTTTTCTGTTTGATTTCTTTAACGTTTTAATTTTGAAACATGATTTTACAATTTCAATTAATACATTATGTAGATTGTCCCATTTTTCATTTAAAGTAAATGACGAATCTAACATAATTCTCCAATCTACTTTATTAATTAAATTGTAAAAATTAAACTTGCCTTGTTCTGTAATTGGCCTGAAAGTCTGCGGTTTGATTTTATTTATATTTTCAAAAAATGTTACACTCATAGAAATACCGGTATGATCAGACAAATACGTATCTGTGCTATAAATACTTATTCTGTTTAGATCTATATTAGTGAACACGTTGTCTATACAATTTCCTTTTCTGGTATTGAAATTTACTACTTTATGTAAACCATAACTTGCAAGAGTATCCAAAATATATGATACCCTGAACCCCCCAGCATTAAAAAGTGTGTTAAAATCTCCACCTAGTATGATATTGCTTTTGCCAATATGAATTTGATCTAAAAATTGTGATATTATTGTAATAAAATCATTAAAATCTCCAGAGGGAGAACGGTACATACAAATTATATAACAATTAATGTTGTGAACATAAATGCTCGATAGTTCACAGTTTTTATCAACGGACAAGGAATTTGTAATATAATTATAGTTTTTATATGATAAATTTTCTTCCGCGTAAATCATTGTTCCCCATGATTGCTCTTGTTTCGTGCATAATAAGCAGTTGAAAAAAGATTCCCTACAGAAGAAATTTGACATTCGCTTTCCGACAACCAATGTTCAACAATACATATGAAATTGTAGTTTTTGTCTATTAAGAAATTATCTAATTCGTCGATTTTATTTCGTATTGATTGCATATTAATAAATAGTAATTTTATTTCTCGTTTTGTTTCATCTGGACACTTACTAAAAAATTATTGATACGGGCATCTTCTGGCCAGATGTCGGGTTTCCTCAGCTCAGCGATTTGATTGGATGGAACTCCTACTTTGAACGATGAGTACTCATCTGGACGTCTTGATTTTAGTGTTTCGCATCTCACCTCCTTAAAGTTACAGGATCGGAGGTAGTTTGTTAGTTCTTCCTTTGTAAGTTTTGGATCTAACATGTAAACATGAAGATATTTGTACTGAGGGACACCTTTTATTATACTGCTTTGGGCCGTCCCGATTATAGTGCGTTGCTTAACTCTGCGGCCTTTAACCTCTTCCCATTTTTCATTATTGTCTTGTTGATTCGACACAACATTTTGCATGTTTATAATTTCATTAAATTCTTCATTACTTTTAATTGTTTTGTTCATATCAAGTTGTTCCTGGCTCTGCACTTTTACCGTTGGCGAATTATTAATGTTGATCTCGGCTCCTTTTGCTTCAATTACCGTTTTCACTTCAGAATTATTTTTAGTCTTCGTGTTAGTATCATTCACTTTTGAGTGTAATTGTTTGCCTATTTCTCTATTTTTATTTCGAGCGATATTCATATCCAGTTTAGGAACAGATCTATGAACTTTATTTTCACCGCTATTTACCCGGAGGTGGAGTTGACGGATTTCGCATTTTTCTTCAAGCAACGATATTGTTTTCTTCATAACGTTGATTTTATCCCTTAATTCCGCGATTAGCTCATCCTTTATGTTAATTATGTCTTGCAGGTGAGTTATTTCTTGATGTTTATTTGGGAAAAATGTTGGTGAATTACTTTCCACAATGTCCCCAGTGTTAACCTCATTTAGGTTGATTGATTTCTTTCGGCTTACGGTACAAGTAGGTAGATGTAAATCCAAACATGATCGGTGATACGACTTGAGACATCCTTCACAGGCCCTTGCATCAACGACACTATGTTTACATTTACTGCATTTCGATTTAGCACTATTTTCTTCGACACTACTTTCCTCAGCGACTGTTATTGTCGGCGCCATATTAAAAAAATGGTGTAGGTAGTCCACAATGGTCTACAGGTAGTATCAGGCAGTGCCGTCTCCTTCTTAGAGGGTATGTGTTACCCTCATTGGCGCGCCTGAAAACCTCCTTCAGGGCGTCGACGGTCGATTTTCCCCTTTGGAAGCCAACTTGACGCCTGGATAGCCTGCCAATCTCTACCATCCACTTGACCAGCCTGCCTCTAATTACCCTTATCTTCAACATCCAGCAGGCACAGTGGTATGCAGCCTCCAACAGTTGATTGGAGCCTTTCTTTGGCAGAAGGACTCATCGGGCCCTCTTGTACGTTTCGAAAACGTTCCTTCCATTAGCCGGGTATTACTGGCCAATATAACGGTTGTGGGGTCAGAGGAAAAACTCCCTGAGCACCTCGTTCGGAGTTTCGCCAGGTCCAAGTGCTTTGTGACCTGCGATTACAGCGGCCGCCGCCAGGATCTTATTTTCCCTCAGACAGTTGGTGAAGTCATTCAAGGCGAGAGGGCCTCTAGGGGTCACAGGGAAGGGGGCGCGCTCAACCTCCTCAGTTTCCCCTGGAACGAGCATGTTGGAGTTGGGACGAGGTTGTCCCAACTTCCTTGTCACGGTCCTCTACGGCTTGCCTCAAGGGTCGTTGTTAATTTCCGCCACGAGTTTCTTCCAGCCCGCTACTAACATCTCTGAAGAACAGCCTGTTTTGACTCCTCGATTCCTATTTTACTCGGCCGTCGTCTTCGAGGAAGTCACCTCGAGCCGCATTTGCTCTGTGTCTTGCCTCGGCCACTTCGTCATGATCTCATAAACAGGCAAAAATTCTCTCCGAAAAAGAGAACAAAAAAACTAAACAAATGTAAATATAGAAGATTCCGGATGTCGAAGAGGATACTAGCTCCCTTAACATAATGATAAAGTAAGGATTTCGTTGGAAGAACATATTTAACTGTGAATTCCGCCCGTGCTTTTTTTCTCCAAAATTGTATGTATATTTTTATTAGTTTCTTTATATCTATTATTCAAGAAAGGAGACCAAATATTTATAAAAAAGTAAATAAATACAGTACATTCTATATTGCTAAATGAGCTATGTACATTTAATCGTTCTGTAAGTTTTATTAAGCTTATTTCCTCATATCTTATAGGCAGGCCTAAATATGTCTTCAACAATGGCTTAAAATCGAATGAATTTATCAATGCATCAGGGGTCCCGCAAAGGTCTAACGTCGTTCAGCTTCTCTTTATCATATTCAGTGACGCCCTCACTAAATCACTCACCTGTTAAACCTTGGTCTCTGCGGACTTCAACTAGAAGAGCTTCACATTGACTACTGTCAAGCATGGACAATATCTGACTAGATCTCATAATATAAAATTTGTTGTTAGGATTGTAGTTTCATTTTTTCTTCTTTTTTTTTGGTATTTATGGCTTCAAATGTAAAAGATTAAATTTCATATTTTTTTTCGATTACATATTTTCTCCATATTCCATAAAATATATCACTATTATTAACTTTATTTATCTGTTTTAATGATAGTATATCAATTTTTTTATTCAATTTTTAACGTGAAATATATTATAATATTTAAACTCGTCCTAATAGTTTTTTTTTTCAATTTATTCCACGTGCCAATTCGAAATAAATACGTACACATACGGCATTTTATTATTGAAAAATTGTTTGGCTGAACAATTCGAGCACACGAAACGCATTCTAATATCAAATTGTAAACGGCTTTCAGCCCAAGCTCACAACATAAAATGGTTATCGATTTTCAGCGTGCATCGCTTTACAGGGTTATGAACGGGATGCATCTCGGTCGCGGTGGCAGAGGGGTGAGTAGCTAGCTGTCGCTTACCTCCCATCGGGGAATAATTGAATCCCGAGAGCTAAGAGACGATGGAGATTTTAGTTTCTTATTAAGTACGAAAGAAGGAAAACAAGTTTATGATACGTTTTTCAATTACGGTGGTTTATATGCGGTAAAAGGCACGTCTAGACGTCAGTTATTGGTCCCTACTTCTTAAGATTATGCACCACATAAATTCTAATATTGTTATTTTAAAAGTCTCCATTATGAAAATAGGTTTACTTTTTTTTATTCGATTTAAAAATTATATAAGACATAAATGACACAACTAGATAAATTCATTTCTTTAATATATTATACTATAATATGTTTTAAGGACAAAACATATCTTACTGTTTTAAGTATGGACGATTAAATGTACCTTTTATTAGTACTAATTAGAATAAACATGTTATTACAATTACCCATTTGATTGCAATTATTGCAGTTTCCTTGAATTAATTCACTCGGTTTAATGTGTAGTTCACACACTTATTCGGCGAGCGAAGTTCTCATCGACGCAGTTTTTGGAGGTTAATTTCACTTGATCTTATTTTAGGTAATACGATACCTTATAAAACGTCGTGTTTTGCTTCTATGAGAGCAAATTTTCGATCTTAATCGAAATCCTGAGTTTATATTACGGGAAATTACGGAGAGTAATTTTAATTAACTGTCCATCTTACCTGAAACAAAAATAAAATCAATTAAGAACAAATATTTATTCAGGCAGATGAGAATAACAGATAATTACATTTTACGTTTGTTAAATTATATTCTAAAATTTGATAACAAATTAAAGAATAATAAACAAATTAATTTTATCAAAAAAATAATGCTTTTCTTTTGCGTGCTATTGAACCACCCTTCAAAGCACTCTGGGCAGAAGATGGTAACTCTAAAACATGCATTTTAAAGGCCTCAATCGCTTCTTCGGGTCATCAAAATCGTTGTCCACGCAGTTTATCTTTAGTTACTAAGAACTAGAAAAGTCATTGGGTGCCAAGTTGGAGCTATAAGGCGAATCACCCATAAATTCGATCTTTTGTGTGTCAAATATACTTATTTTTTTTGACCACAAAATAATAATGTTTAATAGAAATTTCATATATTGTCTAAATAAATTTGTCTAGATATTAAAAATCATTTTATAACAAATATATAACAAATATGCCATATTCATAAACATACAGGAGATGAATTTAAATATATATTTATTACATATGTATGTAGAAATGTGCGAGAGTTTTCCATATATCCGATTGAAAATGTAAAGTGTTTGGAATCGTGCGTATTCAATTGAAATTCGGGATTTATTGCAGTCGTGAGTGCGATGTAAATTAAATACGACATTCAGCATACATTTTCACACTTTAATATTTATTTATGAAAATATGTTATTTGCATATTTATATTATGTATTTGTTTTAGTTTATTCGAATTAACTTTAAAAGAACGGACATTCACGGATGTTGAAATTTATATTTTAATAGTTTTATATATTAGTACTTTTAATTTAACGTTACTGTTTCATTTCGAAAACATTTATTGATAATTTTCAACTTAGTATACCATAAAATTATATATGTAAGGTCTATTTAATGCATTTATATTGAAAGCAGGTCATTTCTTTGCTCTTTGCGTATGTTTTATTACATATTGATTGATTAAGTTAAATTTATCAAATTAATTAATTTTTATAACTTTACACACTATATTTTCTTAGCTAAATATATTTTTTATAGTATGCATTTTAATATATGCAAGTGCATTCTCACATTGGAATGATGTTGGCACACAATGTCCAAATATTTGGCTCAAACGAAATTAGGTTTTCAACAGAACTCATTAAATAAATATATTCATAGTCTGGGTAACATTTAGTGAGAATTTAAGACAATCAAACGAAGAGCTATAATTATGATTTTAATCATTGATAATAAGTAGTGGTATCAGATATAGAATGCCAATGTATCATTTAAAATAGGATTTAATTTTGAACTTCTGAATCAGCTAAATAACTGCGAATTCTGGCCCAAAGGAATAAAAATTAAAAAATTTCGCTTTTTTCGAGGAGCGCTCCATAAAACCCAATAAATTTAATAACACATTTAATCTAATTCATATCAATATTCAATCCATAAGAAATAAACTTAGTTTACTCGAAATATTTCTCAAAACGTACGATAAAATTGATTTTCTCTGTGTTTTACAAACACATACAATAAAATAGATCATGTAAAATTAGATAATATGCGTATTTCTAGTTAATTTTGTAGAACCACTTATATGCATGGAGGAGTAGGCATTTGGCTTAATCCTAAACTAGAAATTTCACCTTTAAATAAAATTTCAAATGTATCTGTGGAAAAAGTATGCGAATTAGCAGCAGTTAAATTTTAAAATATTATTATACTTACTGTATACAGATCACTGGTAATTTTAACATGTATCTTCAAATTTTATGTGAAGCTTTGGATATCATTTGCTCAATTACTAATGATCTCATAATTATAGGTGATTTTAATGTTTCTTTTAATAAATGCGATCAAAACGCACTAACTTTAATTAATGTATTTTCCTCTTATGGTTTATATCCGGTAGTTGATGATAATACTAGGCTCGGAAATTGCATTGACAATATATTTACAAATTTCAATGTATCCAGATATACAGTATCGGTAATCAGGGATAACATAAAAATATCGGATCATGATGGTATTAGTTTTGATTTCGTGAATGGTCTTGATAGTGTTTCTCACAGAATTAATTACAGACCAATTACTCAAAAAGGTCTTCACTTATTTCATAATTACGTAGACGACATTTGTTGGGATTTTATTCATTATAATAATGTAGATGTTAATAAAAAATGTAATGTATATGAGTGCAAGTGTGTATTAAAACGTGGTGCTGTGTTATTATCCGCTTTAAATCGAACAAAACTTAACGTACGTTATTCAA
Source organism: Ontholestes murinus (assembly GCA_963969525.1). Lineage (NCBI taxonomy): Eukaryota > Metazoa > Arthropoda > Insecta > Coleoptera > Staphylinidae > Ontholestes > Ontholestes murinus. The sequence continues at coordinate 48,256,381 of OZ018394.1, read as the reverse complement.
CTTTGGAGGAATTATTACTGTTAATACATTACATCGAAGATAAAAATTTCAGACAAAACGGACCTATGAGTGCATTTATTAATGCGAAATTGTAAGTATACACTGCTTAATTTGCAATCGTGCATGTATTTGTAGTACAGTTTTTGCTACAAGTGCGTTTAATGAACTCGTGGCCCGTATAAAAACTAATCTTGATATTAATACGCCAATGTGCAAATTGTTAGAATAAATAACGCAAATTTGATTAGATCAATTATAATTGCAATTTCACTTCCTCTGTTTACTCAATCGGACCCTATCCTTATCCGTTGTCTATTTTTGTTTGTTTAAGAAAAGTCGCTTCAACGGGCACTGAAGCGTGAAGTGAGTCTCCCTGTTTTTTTCCTCTTGTTATTTAATTATTGATAAATCATTATACGTTTACATTTATTATGAATTTCTCCTTAAACGATGTTAGAGAACTTATCAATGAACAGACAGTGGAAATTAAAACTGAAATAAATAAACTTCATCATGACATCCTACGAAATGAAAATGAATTTCTTAAATCAAAAATTGAACAACTTGAGAAAATGATAAAGAAAAATAACATAATTATTCATGGCATTCCACCACAGGCTATTAAAAATAAAAATGAACCTGCAGAGTTATTGAATATTTTAAATGAGAAACTCGGCACAGATATTTCTTTACATGATATAAATAATATTACAACACTGGGAAATAAAGAAAACAGCCCCATACTAATTGAATTCATTAGTTACAAAAGCAAATCTCAACCATTTAGTGAAGTAACAAAATTGAAAGGAAGCCATATTTATTTAAATGACGATCTTATAACAGAAGAACGTCGCCTGAGAAATCTTTTACTTCCCTATTATCGAGATGCAAAGAACGATGGAAAACGTGCAAAACTATTTAGGACATATGTGCTTATAGACGGGAAAAAATATAATCTCTCAGAACTTCAACTTCTTAGTGCCACTGGAGAAGCAGAACGTAACCTTGTACATATGGATCAAAATAAAGGCAACCCCATTAAGCTACAACCACAAATAGATGGAGTTAAGACTAGAAATCAAATGAAGAAAAATTAGTACTAATTAATATTATATCTAAATTACCAAATATATAAGTTTATTTTTTTTATCGCTTTTAATTATTGTTTACACTTTTGGTTAATTTTTGTTTTGTTCCGACATTATTAAAATTGTTTTACTATTAACACAATATGTATAATAATTATCTAAAATTATGCCATATAAACATAAGATCAATCGCAAATAAATTCGATATTTTTCAGTCTAATCTGCAAATTATAGATGCTGATATAATTGGCATCTCAGAAACTTGGCTTTCTGATTTACATCCGAATCGATCATTAGCATTAGATGGATTTAATCTTATAAGGAATGACCGACTGGGCCGAGGAGGTGGTGTAGCAGTCTACATCAGAAATAATCTTAACTATACAATTATTAGTTCGGAATCGTCACAATCAGTTGAGCAAATTTGGATAAAAGTAACTATTGATCATAAAACAGTCGCGGTCGGAATTATATATAGGCCTCCTAAGGGAAATTATAAGGACTTTGCTGATTGTTTTGAAAAGTTTGTCTTAGAATACAGTCTAACTAATGATTACGTAGTATGCTTAGGAGATTTTAACATAAATATGTTAAACATGACTGCAGCAAGCAGTTCCTTCTGTTCGCTCTTAGAGTCGTTGTCTCTTAAACAAGTAATTTCGGAACCAACTCGTATCACTGCAACATCAGAATCTTTAATAGATCTGATTATAACAAATGAATGCAATGTTTTATATAACTTTGGTGCTTCAGACACTCATGGCTTATCTGACCATTCCTTAATTTATTGCGAGCTACCAATAATAACGACACGAGTAGAACATAAAATAATTAAAGTTAGGGATGTTAAAAATATAGATCCCACAGATTTTTTAAATGATATCTATAGAATAAAATGGTATGAGATTTATGATATTAATGATGTTAATAATAAAGTGAATTATTTTAATAACAACTTATTAAATGTGCTGAATAAACATGCCCCTCTTAAAGAAATTAAAATTAGTAAGAGCCCTACACCATGGATAACGTATAATATAAAAGAGATGATTAAAATACGAGAGAGAGCATGTCAGCGGTATAAAAAAACTAAGAGTCCTATTCATTTTGAATTTTATAAATCAATGCGAAATCTGACAACTAAAGCTATCCGTGCAGAAAAGAAAGCTTACCTGCAGTTTCGATTAGCAAATTGTAATGGAAACAAAAAACAACTATGGTCTGAACTTAGGAAAAACAATATTTATGGCAAAAATAATGTAACTATTCCAAAACACCTCAAAAATCCTAATTTATTTAATAGGTATCTAGTAAATGAAGTGGAACAGCTGGCTGCTGATGAAAATATTATTAACTTTTATAATAACAACAAAAAAACACAATTCGATGGGGAATTAATATTTTCTACAGTCTCAAATAGTGATGTACTTAAAATTATTAGCAATATAAAAACAAATGCAACTGACATAGATGGTATTAATATACGTATACTGAAATTGTGTTATCATGCACTTATAGATTATATAACGCATATAGTTAACGCCTGTATAACTAGCTGTACATTCCCTGTACACTGGAAATTATCGTTGGTAACACCTATTCCCAAAATCCCGAACCCTATTACTTTTAAAGATTTAAGACCCATAAATATCCTTCCTATTCTCTCCAAAATCATAGAAAAAGTTCTAGATAGCCAAATACGACAGCATTTAACAAAACATAATATTTTGCCTAGATATCAATCTGGTTTCAGACCTGGCTACAGTTGTAGCAGTGCACTAGCTCATGTAACCGATGATATAATTCATGCAACAGATTCAGGTAAAGTTACAGCATTGGTTCTAATTGATTATAGCAAAGCATTTGATAGATTAAACCATCAACTATTAAATGCTATATTTAAATTTGTCGGATTTGGTAACGAAGCTAGTGCATTAATGACAAGCTTTTTTTGTAATAGAAAACAAATGATCATGATTGACAATGTTATATCTACGCCTCTGACTACTAATTGTGGTGTAGGACAAGGTACTATATTAGGCCCTTTAGTGTACGCTATTTATACTACATCACTACCTATGGTTTTAAATCATGCGTCCTATCACATGTATGCTGACGATACGCAATTATACATATCTTTTGATATTGATGACATCTATATTGCTCAACATAATTTAAATAAAGATTTAGATAACTTACTTAAATACTCTACTCAACATTCGTTACAAATTAACGAAGATAAAACTAAACTCATTCTGTTTGGCCCAACTAAATTAAGAAAAATTGCAACAGCAGATTTTAATATATTAATAAATGGAACTGTGTTACCTATTAATGAGTGTGTAAAGAACCTAGGGATGCATTTGGATACAAATCTAAGATTTAAACAAAACACCAGCAGTATACTACGTAAAGCGTACATTGCACTTAAGTCGATATATGTAAATCGTCAAATGATTGACCAGAAAACTAAAATTATGTTATGTGATGCTTTAGTGTTATCTAATTTCAATTATGGTGATACAATATATAATGCCTGTATAGACAAGGAGGATCTAAACCGAATACAACGTATGCAAAACTCATGTCTTAGATTTATATATGGCATACGTAGACGTGAAAAAATATCATATAAATTACGAGAATGTAAGTGGCTCAATATGGAAAATAGACGAAAATTTCACTCGGCTTGTTTTTATTATAAGGTAATGAATTCAAAATGCCCACCTTACCTTTATGAAAAGATTCGGTATAGAAGCGATGTTCATAACATTAACGTAAGAAGTAAAGGTTTACTGTCTATACCAAAGCATAGATTTCAGGTTTTCAAACGTTGCTTTTCTTATACAATTGTCCAATGCATGAACAAGGTACCCTTTCAGTATACGGGTTTTAGCGATTTTAAATCGAAGTATAAACTTATGTTGCTTGAACATCAAAAAATATAACGTTTACTCGCAAATATATATATATTTACGTCCAAGATTATGTATGAATATTAGTATTATTCATTAATTTAAGTTAGTTAGTAAGTAAATTACATTTAATTTTAGTTAAGTTAGATTAAACAGGGCTTGGAGGAAGATCAGTCTCAGTATTTGGCTACAATTTCAAATACTGCGAATGATTCAAGTCCTTTTGACCATTGTAATGCTTATGTAGATTAATTATTATTCAATCGATGTATATTTCAGTTCTTGTTATTTTGTAATTTCAATGTGTCAATAAATGATTTATTATTATTATTATTATATGTTCATGCATGCACTAATAACCGCAATGGAGAAATTATTCCTGAATATAACTAAATTGTCAAATGAAGCCAGGCCACCTCATATTAATTGGTTTGATGATGAATTAAGATATGCGCAGCACTTTACTATTTCTGCAAGATTTTTATAAGAAATATCAATCAACAGGTATTTTTAATGAAATAAAACATTATAAAATAAAATACAGATATGTAATTGAGAAAAAAAGAAATGAGTATCATGATAAATATATAAATGCTTCACAGAATCAACAGCGTGCAATGTGAAACATCATTAAAGATAACACCAAACTAACTGAAAAAAGCAGTATTTCACCTGAAAAATTTAACAATTACTTCACTAGCATTGCTGCAAATATTGATTCCAACTTACCTAATTCTGTCATCGATCCATTAAACTTTCTATCTCATTTATATTGTCCGCTAAATTTCTACTTTCGGGAAATATATTATAATGAGCGCAGAGATATTATTAATAATTTGAAAAAATCAAATATAACTGATGCTTATAATTTCAATACCGCTATACTTTTTTCCATCAATCAAATAATAGTGATCCCTTTAACAAATCTTATTAATATAGCAATAAAAAACAATCTCATTCCCGACATATTTAAACTGTCCAAGGTGTTTCCAATATTTAAGAAGGGTGATATACATGCCTCTGAGAATCATAGACCTATTTCTATTATATCATTATTTGGTAAAATATTTGAATATGCATTAACAATTCAACTGTCAACATATTTTGAATCTAATAACTTACTCTGTGTGCAACAATTTGGATTTAGAAAAGGTCTATCTACAATCCATGCGATAACTAAGTTAATAAGTTCTGTAACAGAAAATTTTGATAATGGTAAATATGCATACTGTCAATTTTTAGACTTGACTAAAGCTTTTGATTGTGTTTCCCACGAGATTCTGCTTAATAAATTAAAGATATATGGCTGCAATGCTGATAGTATTGCTTGCTAGAATCGTACTTAAAGGAAAAAACTCAAGTTGTATCATATAATGGTGTAATATCTTAACAAAAAATATTCCTCAAGGCTCTGTTCTAGGCCCGCTTCTATTCCTCATCTATATAAATGACATTCCAAATTGTTTACCAAATAATAAATTAGTTCTATATGCAGATGATACTACTATAATTAATACCAATAATAACCTTCTTGATTTGAAAATAAATGCCGAAAGAGCCATGTCAACAATATCTCAATGGTTTAATGCCAACAGACTATGTATTAATTCTACTAAATGTGACTGTATGGTTTTTACACTGTGTGATAACCAAAGTAAACAAAATTTAAAGTTTCTCGGGATTCATCTAGATCCGAAGTTAACATGGGAACAGCATTCAATATATATACAGGGTCGCTGATATGTATGGAAACGGTCAAATATCTCCTAAAGTAAGAGAGCTAGCAAAAAATTTTAAGATACAAAAGTTTTAGGATTTTTTAAAAACTATCAGGATAAAAACTTTTTGAATAAAGATAAATTAAGTATACAGGATCAGTTTAAAAGTCAGGACGAACAAACTTGCTTTTTCTTAATTGGAACACCCCGTATATTTTTCCATATTTCAATGCATCTCCAAATTCTACACAAAATTGGTATAGCACATCATAAAGCTAAACTCGACTGTTTTAGAGATATCGAACTTTGAAAATCATATACGTTTTACTTAATCATATCATTTTCGCACGAAAATTATCCATATACATGACAACGCTGCGTCATACTTACCTTTGACAGGTAACTTGATGGCTAACTATTTTTGTAGAATTTATAAAAAACGTGATTTTCAAAGTTCGATATCTCTAAAACGGTCAAGTTTAGCCTTATGATGTGCCATACTAATTTTGTGTAGAATTTCGAGATGAATTGAAATATGGAACAATATACGGGGTGTTCCATTAAAGAAAAGGCAAGTTTGTTTCGTCCTGACTTTTTAACTGATCCTGTATACTTAATTTATCTTTTTTCTAAAAGTTTTTTAAAAACCCTAAAACTTTTGTATCTTAACATTTTTCGCTAGCTCTCTTACTTTAGGAGATATTCAACCGTTTCCATACATATCAGCGACCCTTTATATGTTCAAAAGTGAGCAAACAAATTTTCCACTTACGATCGTTATCACAAAAAGTTAGTCAACGAACACTACTGTCTGCATATCATGGGTACATACACCCTGTATTGTCTTATGCAATAATTATTTGGGGTCATGCAAATTCAGCTTCAAACGTGTTTGCTCTTCAACGTCAAACAATTAGAGTTATAGCGGGTATAGGCTATAGAGAGGAATGTAAACCTTATTTTAACACGTTAAAAATTTTAACGTTACCCTCAATTTTTATTCTAGAATGTTTGCTATATATTAACAATAACATACATAAATTTGAAACTTTTGCTGATTCTCATACTTATTTTACTCGAAACAGAGATAATGTTCGATATGGTTGTAACTATTACTGTGTTGCGTTCTTTAATAAATTACCTCATAATGTAAGAAATTTGCCAATTAATGTTTTTTATTAAAACACGCCTTTTATGATTTTAAAGAGTTTTTAACAATGAACTTAACTTCCTTATGATGTGTTTTCAAAATTTATTGTATTTATGTTTTAACTATAAGATATTTTAATATATAACTTTTCTTACTTTTTATATACATACATACTTTTATGACCTGTGTAAGTACTTTGTATTTTAGCACAAATAAATATTATTATTATTAGAATATTGTGTTTCATGCAACTACGACATAGTAACACATCGACATCTAATATCTACATTTTTTTCCAAAATCATAATATGAACAGAACATCATTTTCCATATTGTAATACAAATATATATACAGGGTGAGTTTTTTTCGATGTTCTCTATGGGGATCTCGGAAACTATGAAAGATAGAGAAACGGTTAAATGGGGAAAGAAGTGTAGATTTACGAGACGAATAAAATTCCACTTTCAAAGTTTTCAAAAAAGTCAAGGGTAACTAGATATTTTGAAAAAACTAAAAAGTGTCAATTTTTTATATATAATAATCAGAACTTTTTTATCACCATCATTTTCCGAGATATGATGCAAACTTACATTTTTTTAAATGGAAACCATAGTTGGCTGTGACCTCATTCAAAAGGTAATTTTTTTCTCTTTAATCTAATATGGCATACGACATAGTTATTTCTAAAAATAAGTGAGTTATAGTCATTTTAAATTTTATTATAAATAAAAAATGGGTAGCCATGAAAAAGATGAAAGTAAAACAATTGCAGTTGTTTATAATAATAGCAATGTTGTAATTATTAGTTCTAAAAAGTTAAATAAAACTCAAAAACCAGCATAAGAATAAAATTTTGTAATTATCAAATGGCCTTCTGTATGTGGTATAAACCCATTTGTCAAGAGGATAATACGTTTCTTACAAAAATATTATGAACAGATGAATCACGATTCACTAATTGTGGTATTTTTAATCGCCACAATGAACATAGATGAACTTAAGAGAATCCACGAGAAGTTTCACAGAGAAAACTACAAATTAAATTTGGGTTTAATCCATGGTGTGTTTGGATTAATAATTCTCGGTCCATATATTTTTGAAAGCTCACTAAGTGAAACTAATTACTTTCATTTTCTTTAGAAAACATTTGAAGATACGCTCGATTGTTTAAATTTATCATTACAAGCAAGATTAAAATGGTTCCAATATGACGGTGCTCTACCTAATAACATGTTGGCTTTACAAATTATTTAAATGATGCTTTTCCTAACTCATAAGTGGGAAGAAATAAACCAATCTCAGGGCCACCTAGATCTCCCGATCTGCGCGTTTTAGAATTTTTTTCTGTGGGGTTATGTAAAAAACAAAGTATATGAAAAATCATATCAATCTGTGGAGGATCATAAACTAGTTGTTATTGAAACATTTAATTCAATTTACATGAGAATAGTCAAAAAGCGATAAATTCAATTTTAAAAAGATATAATTTATGTCATAATAGTATTAATAGTGGACTCTTTGACCATATTTTTTTAATATTAAAATTTCTCTCCCATTGATATATTGATAATTACAGAATTACTTTATGCAGTTGTTTCATTTTGATTTATCTCTGTAAAACTAATAATTACAATATTGCTAATATTATAAACAACTGCAATTGTTTTACTTTCATCTTTTTCATGGCTACCCATTTTTTATTTATAATAAAATTTAAAATGACTATAACTCACTCATTTTTAGAAATAACTATGTCGTATGCCATATTAGATTAAAGAGAAAAAAATTACCTTTTGAATGAGGTCACAGCCAACTATGGTTTCTATTTAAAAAAATGTAAGTTTGCATCATATCTCGGAAAATAATGGCGATAAAAATTTTCTGATTAATTTTTATTAATCTGCATAAAATTATCTAAAACTTTGTCCTTTACAGTTTTTTTCTATCTGTTACAATAACCGAGATATATTGATTTGAAAAAAATGACACTTTTTACTTTTTTCAAAATATCTAGTTACCCTTGACTTTCCACTTTCAAAGTTTTCAAAAAAGTCAAGGGTAACTAGATATTTTGAAAAAAGTAAAAAGTGTCAATTTTTTCAAATCAATATATCTCGGTTATTATAACAGATAGAAAAAAAACTGTAAAGGACAAAGTTTTAGATAATTTTATGCACATTAATAAAAAATAATCAGAAAATTTTTATCGCCATTATTTTCCGAGATATGACGCAAACTTACATTTTTTTAAATGGAAACCATAGTTGGCTGTGACCTCATTCAAAAGGTATTTTTTTCTCTTTAATCCAATATGGCATATGACATAGTTTTTTCTAAAAATGAGTGACTTATAGTCATTTTAAATTTTATTAAAAATTTAAAATGGGTAGCCATGAAAAAGATGAAAGTAAAACAATTGCAATTGTTTATAATATTAGCAATATTGTAATAATTAGTTTTACAGAGATAAATAAAAATGAAACAACTGCATAAAGTAATTCTGTAATTATCAATATATCAATGGGAGAGAAATTTTAATTTTTTAAAAATATCCACTATTAATACTATTATGACATAAATTATATCTTTTTAAAATTGAATTTATGGTTTTTTGACTATTCTCATGTAAATTGAATTAAATGTTTCAATAACAACTAGTTTATGATCCTCCACAGATTGATATGATTTTTCATATACTTTGTTTTTTACATAACCCCACAGAAAAAATTCTAAATCGCGCAGATCGGGAGATCTAGGTGGCCCTGGGATTGGTTTATTTCTTCCCACCTATGAGTTAGGAAAAGCATCATTTAAATAATTTATAAAGCCAACATGTTTTGAGGTGGAACACCGTCATATTGGAACCATTTAAATCTTGCTTGTAATGATAAATTTAAACAATCGAGCGTATCTTCAAATGTTTTCTGAAGAAAATGAAAGTTTCACGTGATCAGTTTCACTTAGTGAGCTTTCAAAAATATATGGACCGAAAATTATTAATCCAAACACAACATGGATTAAACCCAAATTTAATTTGTAGTTTTCTCTGTGAAACTTCTCGTGTATTCTCTTAAGTTCATCTATGTTCATTGTGGCGATTAAAAATACCACAATTAGTGAATCGCGATTCATCTGTTCATAATATTTTTCTAAGAAACGTATTATCCTCCTGACAAATGGGTTTATACCACATACAGAAGGCCATTTGATAATTGACAAAATTATTATTCTTATGCTGGTTTTTCATTTTTATTTAACTTTGTAGAACTAATAATTACAACATTACTGTTATTGTAAACAACTGCAATTGTTTTACTTTCACCTTTTTCATGGCTACCCATTTTTTATTTATAATAAAATTTAAAATGACTATAATTCACTTATTTTTAGAAATAACTATGTCGTGTGTATATTGGATTAAAGAGAAAAAAAATACCTTTTGAATGAGGCCATGTCCAACTATGGTTTCCATTTAAAAAAATGTAAGTTTGCATCATATCTCGGAAAATAATGGCGATAAAAATTTTCTGATTATTTTTTATTAATCTACATAAAATTATCTAAAACTTTGTCCTATACAGCTTTTTTATATCTATTATAATAACCGAGATATATTGATTTGAAAAAATTGACACTTTTTACTTTTTTCAAAATATCTAGTTACCCTTGACTTTTTTGAAAACTTTGAAAGTGGAATTTTGTTCGTCTCGTAAATCTACACTTCTTTCCCCATTTAACCGTTTCTCTATCTCTTATAGTTTCCGAGATCCCCATAGAGAACATCGAAAAAAACTCACCCTGTATATATATATATATATATATATATATATATATATATATATATATATATATGCATATCAGAACGTTTATGCTAGTATTTCCACAAATGACTTCTTGTGTGTTCATTTATCAGTCTTATACAGGATAGTTTCTGGAACATCTAACTTTTCTTTCTAATAAAGGAAATTCTTTAGCACATTTATTCATGATCATGTATTCATGTAGTTTAGTTTTTAATAAAAGTGCTTCTTCGTTACTAGATTTTAGGTGATTTTCTATAGTTAGTGAGCCCTTGTACTTAAGGGGTAAGGTCACTCTAGAATTTTGAAAAAAATGTTTTTTTTTTGGCTTAAAGTATAGTTTAGAGTCTTAAGATAAGAATATGGGAAAATTTATTTTAAAGCCGCGTGGTATTTGATAGGTGAAAATTCCCAAAACAATTGGTGAAGCAACTGAAACTGTGTGCAAAATATGTATGAAAAGCGCAGAAAAAGAAGAACAAAATTAATCTTCTAAAAATTATCACGTATTTATTGTCTCGGATGATGGGTCGTGGAGAAAATGCGGTTTTTCGTCAATCTTCGGCTTGGTAACACTTATCGGTTGGTTTCAATTCCGTTGCGTGGTCGATGGCTCCAAAATCAACTTCCAGTGGATAAGTGATGTTGGATATTGCAGCTAATATGGCCATGTGTGTATTCAACGACGGCTTATTTAGCATAATAAAAGTTATGCAGGTCCTGGAAATCAAAATTTTTGCGACGAGCGCCTCATCCAGTTATCCGAGCGGGCGCTGACTGATGCTGCAAAAGAGTGGCACAGAAATCAACAAGAAAGCACAGAAATCAACAAGAAAGGATCAGGGCGATGAGAAAATGAATCTGGAAGGTCAATTTTATGGCGCAGGCATTGCAGACTAGAGATAAATACATTATTTCTATGAAAGACTATGAGTCAAAACTTTAATCGTGTTTTTCTCGAAACCATGTTTTTAAAATCGGGCGGAAAGAAATCTCAAATACGAATTAGTCAATCAGTCTAAATCTGTTTATTCCTTAATCTACATAAAAAAATACTACAAAAATACGAGGGCGTTTTGTTTTAAAGTGCTTCATTCCTTTTTTATGAACGTTTTTATACGAGGATTTAAGCCCGAAAAATGAACTTTTTTTTCAAACGAGTGCCATTTTGTTTAGAATCAAAATTTTTAAAATCCGGCCCGTATTTTTTTAGAGTATTCATCAGAGATTCAATGTTCAATGTGCATACAATAAAGATATAAAACAGTTTTTTTAATAGGACTTTTAGATATTGTTTAAAACAAATCTAGAAAATTACCTTTTTTCCTAGTCTAGAGTGGCCTAACCCCTTAAAGTACAATCACTACAGAAGGATTCTTTAAGAAATAATATTCTAATCTTGCAAACATCTTTCTGCTCTTACGCAATATGCACAATACTTGTTATAAATTTTTGTCATCATCATCAATCATTGATATTAATAATTCTGACTATTAAAGCTGCTTCAACCTATGTATAAATATTTTAACCAACCAACCCCCACTACAGTATCCGGACTTTTCTCGACCGTTTATTTTGACAACAGACACTAGCAATCAGGCTCTTGGTGCAGTACTATCACAAGGAAATTATTGGGTCAGATTTACCCAACGCGTATGCCAACAAGACGCTTAATAACTCCGAAACTCGTTACTCCACCATTGAAAAGGAGCGCGAGTAGCTTTGATTACACGATCGTTTGGGCTGTAAAATACTTTCGCCCTTATTTGTTCGGACATAAATTTCAAATAGTCATGGACCACAAGTCACTCCAAAGGCTGAGGTCTATTAAAGAACCAATTTCAAAATAATTTAGGTGGAGGTTAAAGCTGTCCGTATTTGATTACATAATTGTTTATAAAAAGGGAACATTAAATATTAATGAAGAGTATGCACCAAATCTTGCAAAATATTTAAAGAATTTTTGATTATTGTAGAACCCGCAGAAAATACGCATTTGCACGTTGATGCAGATGATGGCGCAACCATTCACTCTAGTTTAGAGGAGGCAATAGTGAGCATACCTACCTTCAAACAAACCTGTCAATATTGGTGACAACCAATGAATAATCTCATAAGTCCAAATCTAAAATTAGTAAACTATTTAATAATAAGAAGATGCTAATTAACGTCCAATTTTCTAAATTAAATTTTGCACAAGACATAATGAAATTTATTAAGGAATATAAATTTATTAAGAAATTTAACTTACTATATATATTTTGAAAGTCCAATTTATGAGAAATTTAGTAGTACTATTCAAAAATATCAAGATGAGTAAATGTACAAGTCTCTTAGTTTACGTGTAAAGTAATATTGGCATTTCAGAAACATAAACAAATACCATGAGAGTAAAAGCAATCACCGTGGAATCGACGAAACTGAGCCAAAATTAAAAGGAACATATTATTGGCCTAGAATGAGGAAGACTATCCAAGAATTTATAAATAATTGTGAAATTTGCCTCGTTTTAAGGTACTATCGGAAAGCCCTAATATAAAAAAATTCAGCAACTCTCCTACGGCTACAAGGTCATTCGAAATAGTCCAGATAGATAGACTGTATGCACGTGCATGTGCACTTGCACACAGTATTATAGAGACCGTCGTGATGCTCACACGTCTTCGAGCACTTGAGTTTATAGTTGACGAGGTAAATCATATCATCACTAATTTCAACGATCAAGGTAAGCTGCCATTTAAAAATTTAATTTAATGAAAGCGTTTTTCAACCACTGGTTCTGTCACCTTTCAGATGGCAGCAAATAGAAATAGGAAAATAACATACCAGGATGAATTCCTTAATTATGGTTTTACACAAATAGAAGACAAAGGTACAATGAAACCACAGTATGTTGTATGTTTGAAAGTACTCACTTCAGAATCTTTCAAAAAAAGTCAATTGAAGAAACATTTGTATAATTTGCGTTCACATCTGTCTTTCAAACCGCGAGAATACTTTGTAAACTTATTAGGTACCTTTGATCAGCGTTCAGCATCAAAGGCTAGCTTTGAAGTAGCCTGGATGATTGCCCCAAACAAAAAAACAAATACTATTGGTGAAGATTTGGTTAAACCGGCAGCTGTGAAAATGGCAGAGATCGTATGTGGTCAGAAAGAGGCAAAGAATCTGAATTCAGTGCCCTCGTCTGCAAGAATTGTATAAGAAAGATTTTCTATCTTGGCGGAAAATGGGAAGGAACAGGTTATATTCTCACTAAAACCGGATAATATTTTGCTATTCAGCTTAATGAGACTACAGATGTTAGTAGCAATTCACAGCTAATGGTGTATGTTTGCTACAAAGGTACAGATGCAATTGAAGAGGAATTGTTGTTTTGTTCTCCTCTCGAGTTAAGATCTCGTGGAATTGATGTGTATAATAAGGTAAATGAATACTTCAATACTGAAAGCATTAATTTAAAGTGGGAAAACTGTATTGCTGTCTGTTGATGGAGCTCCAGCTGTGCTGGGTCATATTAATAGTTTTTCAGCTTTTGTTAAAAAAAATCCAAATATTGAAGTTACTCACTGTATAATCCATCGCCAGGCACTTCTTGTGAAATATTTGGAACCTACACTGGAAGCCGTCATGCATGATGTCATCAAGATTGTTAATGCTATCAAAGGACATGCACTAAACACGCGAATATTTCGTGAATTATACCAGGACGACGAAGCTGAATATACGGACCTACTTTATCATACAGAAGAGAGATGGCTCTCTCGCGGAAATGTTCTAAATCGAGTATGGGCTCTGAAAACTGAACTCGAAATGTTTATGGTTGATCAAAAGAATATTCTCGCAGATAAGGTTGCACATCTCGCATATTTGGCTGACATTTTTGAATAAATATATTGAACAAACAGTGGCAAGGAAAAAATATTAATATCATTTTAGCCAGAGTAATAGTGTCAGCGTTTGGATTGAACCTTCAATATTGGAGACAGAAAGCAGAACAGAACAAGATAGCTTCTTTTTCAAAGTTAGCTTTGTTTTTGGAAGATTGTGAAAATATTACTTTTGATGACATCAAGTACACAGTTATCAGACATCTTACCAAACTCGAGAGCGTTTCTCTGATTACTTTCCAGATCTTGATATAAATACTGTCAGTTGAGTTATAGATCCTTTTAAATGTGACATTGCTAGCGTACCAGAAAATCCTCCAGGTTTGGCAGAGGAAATTCTTGAACTTCGATGTAATACTGAAGCACGTATTCAATTTGAGAGTAAAGCATATCTGTCGTGTTTTTGGTTGTCAAAAGCTGCAAAGGCCTTCAAAATTGCACATGAGGAGGCGGTAAAAAAGTTGCTGCCATTTGCAACAACCTACCTTTGTGAACAAGGCTTTTCCACTCTAATGAACATAAAAATGAAGAACAGAAATCGATTAAACGCCGAAGACTGTAACTCCAAATTGCTCTTACATCAAAAAGCCCCAATTTTGAAGTTATTATATCAAACATGAAGCAACATCATTTCTCCAAAATTTTCTTGTTTTCAAAATGAGGGGGTAATATTAACTTACGCAAAATATTTTGGGGTAATGGTTAATAAAGTTCCCCGACCGCTGCTTTAGAGAACACAAAATTCCTTAGTGCATAAAATTAAATTACACTTTACCAGTTAATAACACCCCGAATCCAACGGAATTGTACACACGAAAATGATCGAACATATAGGATTACCTCCGATTACTTAATAATCATACTTTAATCAAAAAAGAACCAGTCAAAATTAAATCCTTTATGCCATCCTTGCCTATAATAACTCAATACACTCCACAACTAAGCTGAAACTTTTCGAAATATTTCCGGACCCATAAATAATAAATTAATTTTAGAAATCAACTTAGAAACCATCCTTACAAATAACTATGTTCAAGTAAAATTGTTGTATGAGAAAATTAACGAAACCATATATTCAATTAAAAGTCTAGCCATCGAAAAACGTAACGTGACTCGCGAATTCCAGAATATTTTTTTATTAAAAACAAACATAAGCAAGCTAAAACAAAATAAATACAAAAATGATGATGTAGCCATCATAGTACTTTCCCTATATTTTACTCGAAACCTATGAGGTTTACACAAAAAGGTTATTCTTAGTAATTTGTTCACTTTTGAATTCTCTACAATTATTTGTAACATAAACTTCATGTAGCTTCAATAGTTTAGTAGCAATTGAAAAAAAATGTCAAAATTTTCAATTTTTATTTTTTTTCTCGAAAGTTAGGAATTTTATGAAAAACATGTTCAAATAAAACTTGTTCAGGTTTTCATTCCCTTTAACTTTTGTTTGAACCATTTTTTTAAATTTGTCACATTTAGAAAAATATCACGAAAAAACAAAAAAACGCTTCGAGTAAACAACCACTTCCGGTTTATGAATGTTTACCAAAAGCTTTTCAGTTCCAGTTTTTAACGACAAAACCGTAAATTTAAAGTTTTATCTCAATCCGATTATTCGTTTTTGAGATACAGCGCCCACAGACATTTTTACGCACGAAAACAATATTTCCCCTGAGTGAGTCGGGAGGAGCGCACCAAACTCTAGGAGTCTATTATACACGTGAAAATAATGTAAAAAAACTCATTTGTTCTTATCCGATTTTCATTTGTTTCATGTTCGAGGCTTATAAACATTTGATAATTCTGACGTTTTGATGAACTGTCAGTGTACGGTGAACAGTAACTGAACGTTTAAGTTCGAATTAATGTGATTGTTAGTGTTGCAAAATGCCACATACTTATTCAAATTTAGAATATGCAAACACGGTGTTTGTATATGGTTTCTGTAATGGAAATGCTACAGCTGCTGTTGAAGAATATCGTGAACGTTTTCCACACCAAAGACATCCTGATAAAAACATATTTATTAGGGTTTTCAACAAATTGTGCGAGACTGGTAAGCTTCCCAGTGCTAACATAACATCTGAGCGCGCTACTTGACAAGATTTTGTAGAAGTAGAAAATATTCTGCATCTAGTAGAAGAAGATGCAACTACTAGCTCACGGAGAATTGCCACTCAATTGGCAATTCCACAAAAAAGAGTGATGAACACGCTACACGAGCAAGGCTTATATCCTTATCACGTTCAGAGAGTACAGCACCTACAACCAGGGGATTACGCTAATCGTACGGAATTTTGTCGGTGGATAAATAATAATCATCGTAATGTATCGAGTATACTCTTTACGGATAAAGCTACATTTACCCGTGATGGCATTAACAACACTCGTAACTCTCATGTATGATCTGATGAAAATCCCCACGCAACAGTCGAAAGCAATTTTCAACATCGGTTTTCTGTAAACGTGTGGTGTGGTATGGTTGACAGTTATTTAATCGGCCCTATCATTTTGGAGAATCGTCTCACAGGAGGCAACTACCTCAATTTTTTACAAAATGAATTACAAGGCCTGCTAGAAGATGTTCCTATAAATATTAGAATGCAGATGTACTATCAGCACGATGGAGCTCCTGCACATGTCGCTCGTCAAGTCAAGCAACATTTGGACGAACGTTTTCCAGGGCGTTGGATTGGTCGTGGAGGTCCTATTAATTGGCCTGCAAGATCTCCAGACCTCACACCACTAGATTTTTGTTTATGGGGCTGGATGAAAAATGAAGTCTACAAAATAAAAGTGGACACACGGGAATCACTAATTAGACGAATTGAGAATACTGCAGCCCATATAAAAGAAGAAAGAAATGAATCAATTGGGAGAGCAACAAACGCTCTTCGTAAACGAAGCAGAAAATGTTTAGAAGTCAATGGCGGTATTTTTGAACATTTGTTGAAAGAACGCTATGATTAAGACATTTTTTGTATAATAACTTGTTTATTTGTTAATATGCTATAACTTGAAAACAAATAAAAATCGGATAAGAACAAATGAGTTTTTTTACATTATTTTCACGTGTATAATACACTCCTAGAGTTTGGTGCGCTCCTCCCGACTCACCTTGTATATACTATATAGGGAAAGTAAAAATAGTTCTTTCCGTAGATTTTTCTCGAAAACTATGAGGTTTACGCAAAAGGCTATTCTTAATAATTTGCTCAATTTTGGATTCTTTGCAATTACTTGTTATATAAATTTCATGTAACTCCTTTATTTTATTAGCAATAGGCAAAAATATCAAGATTTTTAAGCTTTTAAGGTGTTCAGTTCCATTTCTTAATACTTAAACCTCAAGTTTAAAGTTTTATCTCAATAAGATTATTCGTTTTTGAGAGCGCCCACCGCACCGTGGATTCTTTCACCAAAACAATACTTTCCCCATATATAGTATATAGGAAAAGAAAAAAGAAAAAGTTAAAAATGTAAACCCTAATTGTAAGACAGCGAAAATCGAAACTAAACACCACAATCAAGTAGAGAAAATCCATTTGTCAAACGTAAAAAGACGAAGAACAAGAAATCAAATTCCAAAAATATTCTGAGTTTTGTAAATTTTGTTGATCATTTAAAAAGGAAGAAATCATTGAAAACGAAAATGTTATAAAAGTAAACGATAATTTATATCACACTCCTTCAGACTTCGCGCTTGCTCATTGTGTAAGACAAGATCTAAAAATGAACGCAGGCATAACACAAGACTTCAAATTAAGATTTGGGCGAGTTCGGCAATTTTTTAAACAAAACCTACAACTACATTAATTAGTTCATTTAAAAGAAGATTATAGATGCATTGTTTATTTAGTAACAAAGCAAAATTATTTTGACAATCCAACCATAAAATGCCTTTTCAACACTTGAAGGAGGGGGAGGGGGGATCGGATATGACGAAGAGACTTTGATTGTTTTATTAATATATTAACTCAACAATTTACAAATTTTTACATGTAATTTTAGTAAATTACACTTTTGCCAAGACAGTTCTCAGTGCAAGGAAAATTCTCTAGGTTAGGCCGTATTCAGCCCTAGTGAGAGAAGTGTGTCCTTATCAGGCGGGCTGCTTATTTATAGGCGCTTGGATGCGGTCCATTGGGTAGCTGTCGTGGGGACGGTCGTACTCCATTGGTGCACACGCGCGAGCGACAGAAGATCGTGAGAGCGCCTTTGCGACAAGAACGGCTGCCAGCAGCGAATGTCGAAGGTGGATGTTACAGTCTCCCCCTCTGGATGTGAAGTCGTCCCGACGATCCATCCAACAATTAGACATCCTCTAGACCTTAGTCTTCCTCTTCGATACAATGGTTTGAGGGGCTCGGGGGTGGCATCCGGTCCAACATATGGGGTGAGTGCTGACGAGTGGTAGATACCAATTGCAGTAGTAGGATTGTCCAGCGGCGCAACTTCGAAGGTGGTGGTACCCAGTGACTGTAAAATAACGTAAGGTCCATCTCTTCGGGAAGCCAATTTGGAGTTGAATTCTTTTTGAGCGTTACTCAAAGGGTGTAGAGTTACCCAAACTTTGTCCCCAGGAAGATACTGAAGAGTGGCTCTATCTTTGTCAGCCTGTTTCTTTCGGAGATCTTGTTGATGATCCTACGTCTCAGCGGCTTGGCGTAAAAGATACAGTGAGTCGTGAGAGATACGGGGTTATCTCTGCAACAAAGATTTCTGATTCGATGATGGCCTTGGGGCTCTGCATGGCTTCGTAAAGAGAGTAGTTCTCTACCGAAGGTCTAGAAAGCAGCGCTGAACCTGGTGGCTTGACACGTAACCGTATTCATTGCGATTATAATGGCTAGTAACGCTTTTTTTTTCAGTGAGTATTCCCAATTGAACCTTCAAATCCCTGTTCTTTTTTCCATTGGATTTGCTTGAGGATGGTAACTGGGTAAAAGTGTATGGTGGATACCCAAAACGATCATGATGTGCTGCATCACTGCGCTTACGAACTGTGTTCTGTTGTCGCTAATCACTCGACCTGAGAAGCCGAAACGTAAAAACACTTCTTCGATCAGGGTGGTGGCACATCACTCTGCTGTAGCTATTTCCAATGCGAAATTTAGAGGCGAGATCCTCTACGACTAGGATGATCGTCTTTCCATCGGAGGTAGTAGGCAGCGGTCCGATTAAGTTGAAAGCGAGCACTTCAAATCTTTGATTGGTAGCGCGTGTCTGCAGTATTCCAGTAGGACACATTATATCGTTGACACGCATTTCTTAATGTATTGTTTTACACTGCTTTGCATTCCTTTCCAATAATAGTTTAGTTGAATGCGCGAGAGGGTGCGCTGGATTCCATAGTGTCCTGCTGTGACATCATCGTGAAAGGATTTTAATATACGTAGAATCTCTTTCTTGGGGACAACTTTTTGTACATCGTCTTACTCTCCTTGCGGGTCGTACCGGTACGGGATGCCATTAACCATGCCGTAGCCTTTTCTCGTCTAGTAAACAGCATTTTTGGTGGATTGAGTGGCTTCTAAATCATTGATTATCTTCTTCAAATCGCTATCCTTGAGCTGCGTCTATCTCTGATATCACTCTCTTCCCGGGATGCCATGTCAATGGAAATTTTTTTTATTTCCCAGGGATACAGATCATCGTCATCAGTGACGGGGCGGGACAAGGTGGCAGCTACCCTGTTCGCTCGTCCTGGTATGTAGTCAATCTGGAGGTTGTAGGCTTGCAACTGCAGTGCCCATCGTGCCAACCTTCCTGTCGGCGACTGTAGACTAATCAGACAACGAAGGGGTTGATAGTCGGTGGCAACAGTGATCTGCGAACCAACCAGATATCCTCTATATTTCTTTATCGCCCAGATGATGGCCAACGCTTCCTTTTCAATGGTGGCAGAGTTTTTCTCCGCAGGAGTCAGCAAGCGGCTGGCTTATTCAACAGGGTGTGCGTCCACCCCCTCCCCCTGGCATAAAACTGCTCCGACTGCATAATCGCTAGCATCTGTCCTGATGATAAACAGCTTTGTGGGAGCGGCCATTCGTAGTACGGGTGCTTCGATCAGCGCCGTTTTCAATAACTCGAACGCTGCGTTTTATTCTTCGCCCCATTTCCAAGGGTTAAGTTGCTTAGCGGTTTCGAAATATGCGAGAAATCTGGTATAAAGCGCCGATACCAGGAGCATGTTTGTAGGAAAGAGATTAGCTGTTTACAATTAGAGGGCTTTTTCCTTTTCTGGGTCGGGTAAGAATCCGTTCTTCGTTATTCTATGTCCTAAGAAGCGTACTGATTGACAGAAGAACGATCTCTTTTCTCCGTTAATGCGGAGGTTGCACGTGTATAATTTCGCGATCACTCTGGTGAGGTCGTCTAGGTGTTGGTCGATGGAGTCCGATAAAATTATTAAGTCGTCCAAGTACGCGAAAGTGCATAAATCGGGTATTCTTTCCGAACTTCCATTAGTCTTTGGAATGTAGATGGTACATTCCTCAGACCGACCGGCATTCGCTTGAATTGGTAACTACCAAAAGGAGTAATGAATGACGTTTTTGCTTGATTTTGGGTTTTTACTGGAATCTGCCAGTATCCGCTGCGTAAGTCGATGGTGGAGAAGTTAGATAGTTTACCCATGATGTGCAGCACTCGCGGAAGTGGATAAACGTCCGAAATCGTGATTGAAAATTAAATGCAATCACAATCTGGTTCTTCCATCTTTCTTGGGAACCATTACAACATGAGCGGCTCAAGGTGACTGGCTTTCTTCGATGATATCCTGGCGCATCATTTCTTCTGTTTCTTTTCGTAGTTCGGCTTGTCGAACGAAGCACAGTCGATATGGACCAGTAGCTATCGGGATATCTTGTGTTACAGCGATGATGTGTTCTATCTTTGTGGTTGGTGAGCCCCATAACTCAAATGAGCCAGAGTTGGCTTAGAGCATTTGGGTAAGTTCTTCTTTCTCTTGGATGTCAAGGTCTACTGCTTCATCTTCGCGGAGAGACACATTGACAAAAAATAATACTAAAGCCTTCGGTCTCGCTCCTTGCGGGAAAACCTTTCGAGAGTATTCTGGGGGTACTGGTTGACTGGTATTGACAGCGAATAAGGTGTCAATATAATCCGGCGAATATGTACAATCGGTTTCCACTTTTTCAGGGGTGTCTGGCAATAAACCTATCATTGGCGGTGGTGGTCGGTACTATCCTCAGTCTATTTCTATTTCATCAGGGGTTTTGTCAGCCTGTTCTTCGGTGTCTTCTAGCGACTCGTAAATGTGTTGTTCCTGCGGCGAGCCAACTAACGACCACGTTCTCTGGGGTATATTGAGTATTTTCCATGAAGTCTACCCCTACAGCTTGACATTGTTTATGCTGTCAGGGAAAATGAGGAAGGATATCCATATCAAGCGGCTTTTAAGGTTCACCATAACTTCGGTGCTGAGCATATGCTTATCTTGTGGGTTTCCATCGGTCAGCTTAACCTGACCTTGTACCTTATTGAATTTTTGTTTGTACAGACACCGGAGGTGATGGATTTTTTTACACATGAATCTAAGAATGCACTTCCTGTGCGTTCTTGATATTCAGATGGACTACCGGCCTTCGTCGTTGCAGGGTTTCCGGATTCACAGCACAATTTACTGTTTCTCTTGACTGCCGTATTGCACGTTGTACATTTGGCACGTATGATTCCTGGTTTTCTGCAACCGTAATACGAGAATGTCGGAGTGGGCGTTTTCTCTTCTACCATTCATGATTGATTTTCCAAAATCTTCTTCCGTTTGCGGCACTCAGTAAAGACGGGGCCCATGGCCACAATGTGTGCACTTCTTTTTCTTTGTTTCGGAGTTCTTGTTGGTTTGGGGATTTTCTTGTTCTTGTTTTTCTTGCCAAGAGCGTTCAATTTCTCGTGCTTTGGCAATCAAGTTCTGGAAAGTGCTGATTCCCTCTCTTGGTATTTTCTCACGAATGTTGGTGTTCAGTAAGCAGAATATTATATCTATTGTAGCGCCTCAGTTAGAGTGTGTTTTTTAAGTGTGCAATGAGGGCCCTCTTTTCAGTGAAGAACGTGTCCGTATTTTGGTTCTTCTCCTGGCGGTTAGCAAATACCTCTTGCAGTATTGCAGTATTGCGTATGGCGTCATCCCACTTAGTAGTTGTTGTCTTCACACCTTGCTACCATATTTCTGTCATGCCGACATAAAGAGCTCAAATATTCTCTCTGGAAAAAGAGTCAAACTAAGTGAACAAACGTTCATTGGAACAGTATTGATGAAATCTATTCATCGGTTTGTGTAGAAGATCATTTGAAGAAGTAAACTCTGTGAACAGGAGTAACAGGCCTTCTAGTGCATCTTCGTCTGATACTTTTTCTATTTTCTTATATACTTTGATGGTGTGGATGAATCCCTCTCCTTCCATAGGGTTCCTACTTAATCCAGAATAACGTACCGTGCAGTCGACAAAGGATCTTGGCTTGTAGTCTCATCGGCTCGCGCGTATAAATTCTTGGAGTTATGCCTTTGTGAGTGTGACCGCCATGTTAACTTCAGTGTTGTCGCGTGCTTTTTTTCTCGAGTAATATCAAGTCTCACGTTGGGAGGCTAGTTTGTATGGGGGGGGGCGTTGTTCGTATATGATGAAGAGACGTTGATTGTTTTATTCGTATATTAACTCAAAAGTAGTAATGTAATTCTATCAATTATAGGCTACTCTTCGTCACTTCTATGACTCCTTTTCTCTTAAATTATCAGTATGAGTTTCTGAGAAAAACCACGAGTATTTATCTCTGAATTTAAAAGAGAATTTCAAAAGTATGAAGAAATACTTAATTATTCCAGAAATGATTTAATAACCAAAATTGAAACAATACAATTGTGATAGTAGAAGAATCGAAGAAATTCTGTAACACTTGGCTAATAATCAAAATAGCTTGCAAAATCAACTAAAAATTGTATATAGCGTTCGTACCAAAATCATTTTAATAAATAATCCAAAATATTGCTCATAACCAGAATGTTGCATGCAATTTATAGAGAAACTGCAACTTCTTTTCGTAAAAGACCTTTACAATCAACTCACTCTTCTTTTTGGTATAATCGGAAATATTTTACAAGGAATTTTAAACTCACCAACTTTCTGCAAATTAAAGGTTCTAAACCCTGACATAATTAAGCCTTATTTATTTGACGAATTGCGCACAATTTCTATCCATTATAATAAAAAGCTACCTTTCGAACTAAAACTCGAAATTATCTTAAATTTTGAATCCATCATAACGGTTAGTTGCAAAATCGAAGAAAGAAAAGTTCATTACTTCCTGCCCTTACCAATAAGCTACGAGCACTCACTCGACCTTTATACAATGTGTCCTATTCCTTCAAAACAAGAGTCAGAATACGTCACAATAATTCCAAATATAAAACGTTACTCAAATGAAAAATAGATTTTAAAATCTGGCCTCTAAATGATATGTATTTGGGCTATAATAATCAATACAAGGGCTGATAATGTGTTTCTCAATTACAAAGCAGACTGCGACACAGAATTACTTAAAAATTGATTCAGTCGGAATTGTAAATTTACGAAACTGAAAATTCAAAGGAACCACCTAGAGAGACTGCCCAATACTGCTGTATTTATCACAAGTGAGGGAATTAAGATCTTGCACGGGCTCAGCATTATCGACGTGAAAATCATTTGCAGTATCTTCGCTTTCAACAATATTAATAGTAGGTGTTCATTATCGCTCTTGGTTAATTGTACTATTTTCCAATTTAAATGTCAGATTCAATAAACATATTATAATTAATGATTTGCAAACAAAAATAAATAGAAGGAATTCTCGGACCAGTTTTTGCACATTTTGCATTAAGCATCGCTGTCATACAATAAAAAAAAATTTAAATTTGGAACATATCTTGAAGGTGATGTTCACGACTTTTAGTGTTCTTCCACTCGGCCCATTGTACTTTGCAGCTGGTGATACCCATCAGGCTACTCTAGCCACTGAAGTAATATTTTTGCCATTTCTGGCTTATTTAGGTCAAAATTTTGGAATGAAAATGCTTATGTCACTATGACATTCATATACATTTATGGATGATAAATTATTATTGTAATTATATTGTAGATGTGTTTTACCATACTTTATTCCACTATTTGGGATACCAAAACGCAAAAAAGGGTTAAATCTAAATTCTTGCTTAAATCCTATTATATATGTAGAAAAAAAAATTGATAAATATTTCAGGGAATAAATCAATAATTAATCTGTATTTTTTACAAGAAGAATGCTACAATAACCACAACAATAATGTAATTGTTATATAAATTTATACATTAAGTAACAGTTTATTATTTTAGTATTCTATGCATTATTTTCTTTATACGAATCATTACTTACAGTTGTAAATTATTTTTATTAAAGGCCTTCAAACTGAAACAAACCTTTTAAAAGGTGTAATTTATTAATTTTTAATCAGGTCGGAAATTTTATTTAATTCATGTGTCTTCAATTACCGGCACTAAATGTATACAAAGGTCAAATGAGTTTAGTGCTTGCGTTTTTTTCGGTCGACTGGAGATTCGGAAGTTTCACGCCAACGGGGGTTAGCTCACGCGAACCGTAAGCAAAAAGTGCAAACATTAGACCACCCCACCCCACACGAAAGCTTTTTATAAGCGAGTTTAAAATTATTTATGTACGTGATTTATCAGTCTAATTCGCTTATTACTGCGGGTCGCTCCGTTTTTTTACCGACCAAGCGTTTCTTTTTTCACTTTTACAATCTAATCAACTATAATTAATTCAGTGTTTGTTTTTTGCTAACTGAATAAAAGCTTCATGCAAGTAATTACGTCTGTGCATATTTATTAGGTTTCTTTAGTGCGATTAATTCATTCTATGAAAAACAGTCTACGCTAGACAATTAGAAACTAAAAAAAACTCTCCAGGAATTTGACAATAACACACAGTTTATGCTAGACAATGAAGCAAATAAATATTTTCCAGGAATTAGACAATGTTGAGTTAATTTAAATAAAAGTTTATATATTTATATTTTCTGGTTTCAATTTTTATTATAATAATCAAATTATGTGTTGATTATTTCTGAGCCAATATCAAAATAAATTAAAAAAAAACATTAATTAAATCCCCAAATTATAACCTAGGTTTTAGCTTTGAAGATTAGTATGTACAAATCATTATATCATTAGCGGACCGCATATTGTGCCTATGAGAGTTTTAGATTTGGCATTTGCAATGCGTAGAAGATTCTGCAATATTTTAGTTTTTTTGTCACTTAAATTTTTATACGAAAATTGGTGTAGAAGTTTGAAGAGACTGGTACAACATTAGAAAAACACAAATACGACCAAGTCGACCAAGATCATCAAGAACGGCAAAAAACGTGGTACAAGAATTAAAGCCCCAGTAAATTGATCTTAAGGAGACGTGACGTAAATTAACCTCCATGTAGTTCTAATTTAATCCCGATGGACTGTTTCCTGTAGTTATCTTAAATCTAAAATTTACACCAATATACCAACTTCTCTGACGTATTTGAAAAATGAAAATATCCATCACGAAATGGAAAGTATCACAGAGTCTACATGCCTAGCCGTTGTAAGAAATTTTAGTGACCTCAAAGATTTATACTGAATTGAAAAATTCACTATGTTTTAACCACATATTTTGTTTTTGGTTAAGTATGGATTACCTCGTAGTAACGATCTCAACCATTCTCTTTATCGAAGATTTACATTTATATCCTTTATAAAAATAAATTCCCAATTTTTATAATTTAATAAAATAATTAACACATTTTCAAAAGATTACATTTTTTTAATTGGTCCGCAAAATATAAATTTTCATTTGGCATATTAAACTAAAGAATTTCTCTTACTTACAAATAGTATCTAATGTACTTACATTATTAAATAACCCAATTATTATAATGCAATGTTTTCTCATAAAATCTTCTTGATACGTATTTTACTTAAAATTTACATAAATAATGTTAATAGAGTAATATGCAGTGGGTTTAAGCGTCGCAATAAAATTGAACGATCGCATTGGCTCCAGATTCAAACGGCGATGGACATTGCGTCGTATTTTTTTTTTTCTGTGCGGTAATTTTAGATATTGCTCACAATATTGATTGTCCACATATGACTGTGCGTGTGTGTTTCTGTAGTGGACATTCAAATTTTATATTTCCGTAAAACGGAATTGCATTACCGACATAAAAATGTCGACGAGATTTGCATGTGAATGTGAGAGTTTTTTTTGTTACTTTTTATTCATCCAATAAATCTTGTAGTCCACTGAAAATTCATGGGATCGGGGAAAATTTGATTTGGTGGTTTAGATAGAAATTTATAGTTTATTTTATTACAATATCCTTCGGCAAATCGATAGTAATAGTTGAATTCTATATTCTATTGGTGTATTATCATTGATTTAATACTAAAAATAGGTTTTCAATATATAATTGTCATATTTATTCACTACAGAGCAAATTACCAATATGTGCAAAATATTTTCGGGAAGATATTTCATGTGTATATTAGGCATGTATCGTTTGCATTTATGTATGGCTTTCATTAAAATTTAAATGATCTGTTAAAGTTCTTAGAAGAAAATTTTCTACGTTAATGTCCTATAGTTTTTTAATTGTGTGAAAAATGTATTCTTTGTCATTCTGAAATGCTGTACGTATTTGCAACACTGGATTAAAGTAAAAGATAATTATTGATTCTTCAAGTCGGTAATGAACATGTAAGCTTGTGGTAGAGAATAAACAATTGTTAATTGTTGGGGTTTATGTTGATTTGCCACCTTGAGAACAATTGTCCTAGAGTATCAATTAATTATTACAGGATTATCAAGTATTACACTGTGTGTAATAAGCGACGTGTCATCTGCAAACAATAGGTTATAAGCTTCGGAATGAAATGATTTGAGATTGGAGTTATAAATGTCTGAACAATAGATATTATATAGCAGCGGTGATAAAAGAAACCCTTGGGGGACACCCTGCTTCTAATGATTTTTAGCTATGTGGGGATGTTGATTTATGGGGTAGGAAGTCAAATTAGTAAAGAAAACCGGCAGTTAATAAAAAACTTCTGCTTCAAGATGGACTTAAATGGTTTTCCAATTCCTGGAAGAAGGGTAATAGGGCGATAGCTGGCTAGATTAATGGGTTAGCACTGTGCTTGAGAATCCATATTATACAGGGTGTCCCGTTAATGCGGGGAAATGGCTGGACCATAGATTCCTGGGGTCAAAATATGATGATTTAATGCAACTTATCTATATCCAAAAATTTACGATTAAGCCGGAATTTGGCTTCAAAATTTCAAAATTTTTTATTTCTTTTGTTTATAACAATTGAACGCTTTATTTGATTTGAATGAAATTTATTATTAATAAGTACCATAATACCATACATCATTTCAGTTATTGTGGACATTAGTGATTGACAGGAAGTATAAAAAACAGTAGTACCACCACCTAAAAACTAAAATATTTTTTTATTGGTGCATCCAAAAAAATCCAAAAAAAATCAGTTTGAAAGGGCATTGAATTTAACAACTTTTTTGACTCTTACTAGTTTTTGATATCTTGTACGGTTTTTGCACAAAAAAATAAAATATGAATATAGTGTACTCATTATGCACTCATTAATAAGTAAATAAACTTACTCAATTGAATAAAAATTAAATAATATCAATTAATAAGATAAATCAAAACAACATCTAACACTTTTCAAACAATTTTCTTTGCAAAATCCTAATAAAAACAAGATATCTGTTTGTTCCAAATATGAATATTTATGAACTATAATAAAGTTAAAAATTTATTATTAAAAGACACTAAATAATTATTATTATACATAATTTACAATTTTTAAAGAAAGGCGGCCACGAAAAACATTTATTTTCGATTCGAAGAAAAACTATATTTTGTTTTTACTAGATAAAAAATATATATTTTATTTTTTTGTGAGAAAACCGTAAAAGATATCAAATATTATTAAGAGATGAAAAAGTTTTTAAATTAAATGGTCTTTCAAGCAGTATTTTTTTAGTTTTTATTAGATCCACCAATAAAAATATATTTTAGTTTTTAAGTGGTGGTACTACTGTTTCTTATACTTCTTGTTAACCAATAATAATCATAATAACTGAAATGGTTTATTATATTATGGTAGTAATTAAAAATAAATTTCATTCAAATCAAATAAAGCGTTCAATTGTTATAAACAAAAAAAAATAAAAACATTTTAAACTTTGAAGCCAAATTCCGACTTAACCGTAAATTTTTGGATATAGATAAGTTACGTTAAATCGTCATATTTTGACCTCAGGAATCTATGGTTCAGCCATTTCCCCGCATTAACGGGACACCCTGTATAATATAACTTTAAGGATTTCATAACGCAGTTTTTAAAAAAGTCCTGAATCAATATTTTTTCCTGAGTGTAGATCTGTTATCTTATTTGGGGGAGGTCTTGTTGATATTTTAGCAATTTGAGTGAAAAGACGTGCCTCCGCGTGAAGCGTGTTTTTCGATTTGCAGTGTTCCCTTGAACAGCGATAGGCAATCAAGTTTTTTGTGCATCTGCAACCGAAATATTCCAGATGCTTTCAAGGATGACACAAGGGGTTTAAGGAGAACTGGAAGGAGATCGCCGACGTACCCCATTCTGGACGCCCAACAATGGCCAGAACCGACGAATCGTGTGCGCGAAGAATTTGCGTATCGACCATCGATTGCGCGTGTTGACGGAAGACTAGAAAGAACTTATAGAATAATTTGATTTGAATCAAAATGAGTCAGACTTTCTTTACTCTGTCACTACGGGAGACGAATCCTTGAATTCCAGTACGACCCAGAATCGAAAATGCAGAGCAGCGAGTCGCACACAAAATTATCCTCTATTTTTTTTAGAGATTGAAACGCAGGGAGAAACTGTCAACTCAGCCCTTCACCTCCAGGTGCTCAAGAAATGAAAAGGTGGGGTCGCCCCCGTGAGTGCTAAAATCACCATGACAATTCCCCCAGCCACATGACCTTCATCGTTACCAATTTCCTAACCCAAAGCAACACCCCGATGGTCCCCCAATGAAGAGAGAGCTGAAAGGAAAACATCAAAAAGCATGTTACAAAGTCGCTAAGAGACATTCCCGTTGAGGAGTTTCAAGATGCATTCAAAAGATTATGGGTCCAAGACACATGTGAAGTGGATGAACTTGACTATTAATAGCCGATCGCAGGCTGTGACTCGGATATTGGATTGCCACGGACGTAACCTAGAATTCGGTAGCGGAAGCGTGTTCGTTCCGTTTGGGCGCGCGTTCATCGTATGCATGCGACTTTTATTGTGGAGTTTTTTTGACCGTTTGGAAGACTCGTGGCGTACATGTGAGCGGCGCATGTGTCACTGAAGCCACGTCACAATGGCTGAAAATTTAGGCATGAGCAGCCTGAACAAGTTTGATGGCAGCATCTGCAACCAATGGCGGTTCAATATGAACAAAAGGACACTACGACATCGTTTATAAGGGATCAGAAACCGGAATCTGACGGGGATCAGCAAAAGGCCTGGGTGAAAAGCGACAAGATGACGATGTTCATCCTAGCATCTGGACTACTCGCAGATCAACTTTATTGAGTGATCTCATCAAATAATTGGTAAGCTTGATTCCATCTAACTGAAACTGTCTGAGTCGAGCAAAATGGTTGCGCACGAACGTTTTCACCAGTATCACATGAAAGATAATGACAGCATTACCCAACACATTGCGAATGTGGAAAATCTAGCGAAGAAATTGAAGGGTATTGATGAGGCTGCCAGTGACGCGGTGATAAAGACAAAGATTATTAGTACATTGCCGCCGAAGTTTCGGAATTATCGACAGGCGTGAAGACAGGCAAACGCTGGGACATTTGACGTCTAGGTTAGTCGAAGAAGACGCAAACCTGTCTCTGAGTAATTTTAAACGACATTCGCCGTCTCTTTGGGCAGAAATTCATTGTGAAAATCGCATAAAACGACGAAAAAGACCGAGCTGTCATCAGGGGGACCGAGCAAGCAGAAGTCGGACCACCAAAACCAGCAGGAGGGGAGG
This sequence comes from Ontholestes murinus, assembly GCA_963969525.1. Lineage (NCBI taxonomy): Eukaryota > Metazoa > Arthropoda > Insecta > Coleoptera > Staphylinidae > Ontholestes > Ontholestes murinus. Next base: position 48,225,665 of record OZ018394.1, on the reverse strand, counting down.
CGTTATGTGCTGGCAATGCAGAAAAAGAAGCTACATCGCGCGGTTCTGCAGCAGCAAGCCGAATTAGAAGTCACCAAATCAAGACAAGAAGTTTTCTTCATTAATCGTAGAATTTCGTGGAGGGGACGACAACACGAAAGATACATGGATCGTGGACAGCAGAGCATCTGCCCATATGTCGTACAGGGCCGAGCTGTTTTCCAATATATCTGACGGCCTTGAGAGACTACTCTCATGATAGGGAATAACGTGTCATTGCCTATCATTGGAAAAAGAGACATCGAGATCGAGAAATTGGTTAAAGGTGAGTGGCATAAATCCGTCACGTCCTATTCGTTCCAGATTTATAGAAAAACCTGTTTTCTGCAGCCGTCTTAACCAAGAAAGGTGGGCTGATCATCAAAAATGGAGAAAAGACCGAGATCCTAGATGGCCCGAAACTTATTGCAAGCACAACTCTCGGTGACAATAATGTCTATCGATAGGATGGCTGTATCTCACCTAGCCTACCAAATTGCAGAAAATAGCTTGAAGACGTGGCACGACAGATGATAAGCGATGATAAGGACCGGTGTGATAACTGGCATATCCCTGAGTGACGAGGATGAAATATTTTTTGAATTTTCCAACATCGTTTTCTTCACCCATCCAGAGAAGCTCACAAGGAGGATGTTAGAGAACGAGTATTCTCTGATATGTGCTGCCCTATTGCGATTGAATCCTCTTGAGGAGCGAGATACTTTGTTCAGTTCAAGGACAGTGCGATTTCGTACCAAACTGTCAGCATCATGAAGCACAATTTTGATGTCCTGGCTCTCCCGGAAGGGTATGTGCAGATAGTGGAGTGGAGGCCAAGGCTTTGCAATGTGACAACGGTCGACAGTCATCAATAAAGATTTTCAGAGCTACTTGGAAAAGGAAGGTATAATCCCGGAGAACACTTCGCCTTACACGCCATAGCACAACGGCCGCATAGAGAAGAAAATGCACACAGTCACGGAGAGTGTCAGATCCAAGATGCACGTGATGGATACGCCAAAATACCTTTGGGGCGAAGCGATAAATACGTCTGTATACGTTCTCAACCGGACTCCGACTACGACGCCGTACGAGATCTTCGTGGGGAGGAAGCCGACATTGTCACACCTGAAGAAGTTCGGCTGCACCTCATTCATGCATTTCACCGAAAGCCAAAGGACCAAGCTGGATGACAAATTCAGCAAACTCATGCTGGTGTAGATTAGCATCGCCGAAGACGACACTAAAGAGTACCCTGGAGATCAAGACCAAGCCGCCGACACAGGTGTAGTGCTCGACCGGGCAGCTCCAGAGGTCTCGCAATAGGCTGTGAAGATTCCTGCAGCAGAGAGATGGCCGAGCCTCGACGAGACCATTCAAGTGGATGGAGCGGTCGTTGATAACGCCAGGGTATTCAATCTGAGAAGGACGGACAACTTGCGGCGTCGAGCGACATACACGGCAAACATTGCTATGGTGAAGAAGCAGTAAACCTACTCGGAGGCTATGGAGAGCAGTGAGATAAGAGAATGGTCAAAGGCGATCACAGTGGAGCTCAACGCTCCAGAGAAAAACAACATGGCAACTCGTAAAGAGAACTGGCAATATGAAAGTCATCGGGACGAAATGAGTTTTAACCATCAAAAATCCAACATCGAATTCGATCAGAACCCTGTTAAGATTTTGCAGTTCGATGTACGAACGGCATTCTTGTATTGTAATCTACACGAAACCTTCTATTTGGACCTACCAGAGGGAGTTTGTCAATGGGGATGAAGTATGCAGACTACAAAGGTCAATATACAGATTGAAGCAAGCATCATGATGCTGGAACGAAAAGTTCAACCAGTTTATGCTTAACCAAGGATGAGAAGCAGACAAGTACGTCTACAGGAGAAGTGACACTGACTGGCGGTAATCATCGTTATTCTGTACGTCGATGATGGACTCCTCATGTTCTAGGAGATGGAGCGTTGCTCCGTAGTTTCGTGGACAAGTAGAGGAAGTAGTTTGAAATAACAGTCCGGGAATCAACAACTCTAAAAATGTATAACCAACGTTTTGTGAAAAATCCAGTCTTTCACAAAACAACAAAGCACGTGGACATCAAATACCATCACATCCGTCAGAAGCTTGGAGAGGGCGTTTAAAATGTGTTTTTGATATAAACATAATTTTTGTTCATGATTTAATTGAAAGCCAAATATTTGATTGTTTATCATTTTATGATCACGAAGCACTTAGTTGGATGGAGTATTAAGTTACTGAAATTTTCATGCTTCAATGCTGGCGCCACCTACACGATGAGGAAGATACGAAGATCACGCCGGAGTTGCACTTGCGCGTGAGCGAACGGGCCTTCCGTTCTCTTCGTATACAAAACTGTTAAATATACGTTTAGTTCAGTAGAATAGTCGATTTATTCAAAAGATACATTGGCTGTACATTATAATAATAATAATAATAATAATAATTTCTTTATTTCCCAACGGAAGAACCAATACAGGGAAAAGATTTAAACAAGTAACTATAATCAAATTTTAACAATAAATAATAATATATAAAAAAAAACAACTAAAAATAAATACTAAATTACAAACAAAATAATTAACATAACTCAGCGTTATAACTTATTATGATAGTAAGACCCATTATTACATAGCGATCATTAGTATGGTGGGTCAAGATTAAACAAGCAAGAGCACAAAAGAAGCTTAAAATCCTTCAGAGAATGAACTGTCTTGAAATCACGGGGGCTATACACACCGCTCCTCTGTAGCAATAAGAGCTTTAATAGACCTTTTTCCTCTGCACGAACAAATCACAAAAGAATGTTTAATGAGTGCGATGAGACTGTACTGGCATGGTACAGAATATAGATTTGGTCACTCAGAAATTTCAAACCTGATTAAACAAGTGTTCCTACAAACACTAATGGACGTAATTTGATTTCGTATCGCGCTTTGAAATGATTATTAACAGTGGGCAACACAGCCTGAACCAAATAAAAAACTAAAATCTAACTCTGTAATCTGATATACAGATGCGTCAAAAAGGGAAGCAGGCTCGGGCCTAAATATTGGGAATCAGATTTTCTCGGACAAGGCCCATGAGTCTTACAGACTGAAACAATAGCCTTGGAAATATATAAGATATAAGTTTGATTGAAAAATACCTACACACGTCTGTCTGATCTCAGCAAGCCATGCTGCCCTTAAGAACCACAAAGCAAAGGAATTTAATCTGTAAATTCCGAAACTACTTGGAACTGTAAACAAGCTCTGAACCAATTATCCAAGGGTAATAATCTCATTTTAATGTGGGTACCAGACCAGATAAGTATAATAGGCAACGAACATGCCGCTGTACATGACAGGAAAGGAGCTACGACTACTATTTTCGGACCAAAGTCTACATGTAAGCTATCAAAAGCACGTAGGAATTGAGCAATTAAAGAGTAAGAAAAAAAGGTTCAAAACAGGGCACTGTATTAACACACAAAGTAGAAATATGAGTAACTATATAAATAAATATAAAGTTTGTGATATTAACAAAATTACTACTAGTACGGCACTGGTACAAAAGATAGAACCAGTTCGCAGTGCTGTAAGACTATCTATAGCAAAACGACCTATTCTAATCGAATCTAATCTAATGTAGTCATGTTTTTTTTGTTGGGTTTTTGCATATTTCACCGGAATTCTTGTTGGCGGATTGGATACCAATATTTGGAATTCCCTCGTTTGGTTTCTTGGGCCTCCTTTTGTATGTTATAGACCAATCGCCGTTTTCTTTATCTCACAAGTGGCGTAGATTATTGGCCATGTTTTTAAGCATGTTGATGTATGATGAGTACCGAAACATGTTTCTCATTCCAGGCTAGCCGAGCAATATGGGATAAGCAGCAGTTCCGTTAGATTATCCTCGAACTGAGTGATTCTTCTTCCATTCTTCAAAACGCTCTTCTAGAAACGTTTTCGTTTTCCGCGTACTTTTACACCAAGGGTTAATTATTGATCACTTGCATGTTGCAGTTTTGAGTTTAACCCATACAACTGCTGCATGTGTCAGGGTCGGTCTTAACGGCAATGTTCAGCCACATGATTATTATGGGTGATAGATCCCATAATTTCTGTATGACACTACAAGAACACCATGCTCTCCTGGTACTTTGGTTTGGGTTAGTTTGAATCTGAAATGTCCTCCAGATACTCTACAAGTAAATAAACAGTTAGTGCGGTGTTGAATATCCTGGGTACCTTCTGTATTGTCTCTACCGGATTCGGTTTTGATCAATCAATATTTTCAAAAGCCGTTTATTTGCGACTGCACTGTATGATTCTCGGTCGGTGAATGTCTGTCATTTCACCTTTTCTAATTGTATGTCTATTTCAATTCCTATAAATATGGCATTTTTTTTTTTTATTCTTATCTGATGCCGTTTTTATGTCGTTAATTAGACCATACACTCCAGACGTTATTCATGAAGTTGTTTTTAATAAATAGTATTTTATTTATTTAACTGTTTTTTAATATAAATTTAGACAACTTTTTTTCATATATTCTTTATTGTTGGTAATATTGAAATTGATCTACATAATTAGTTATATCTTGTTTTTTTGTATATCGATATTATAGAGACTTTCTTTCTTTATTCTGTGATTAGGATTTTGACCATAATAAGTGTCAGACTGTGTTGCTTTATTTTATTAAATAATTTGTAATTTTCTCATATCCATTTCTCTTTTTCATTATGGTTTGTATGTCTAAAAGTCAATGTAGTAATTTATATTTTTTATCATTAGTTTGTTCTGCCAATTATTTGTCTATGTTTGTAAAATGATAATTGATTTCATTTCAAATATCTGTTTTGTATTTTTGTGATTTTGTTTTTTTTATTTCATCAATTTTGTCTCCTTTTCTTTCTTTTTAATTTTTGTTTATTAATTATTTTCAATAATCTAAAACTTGGATTATTTTTATTTGTTTCAAATTTACTTAAAATTACTAAAATTATTGTTTAAATTAATTAATCGTATAGTGCTTTGAGTATTGCTGGTGCACAAATAACAAGGCAGAAGGACAACGTGGTCGACTGCTACTAAAAGTTTTGTTACATGTACCATGAAGTAAATACTCCAGTATATAACATTATCTTATCTATATTGACAAAAACTATCAAAGCTGTACACATATATAACATTCTAATTTGAACCATACAAGCAGTATTTAAAACAAAATTATCGTTTCTACACCGACAGATATGGTTATTTTAGAACTATTTATTAATAATAACATGTATATATTCATTAAAGTCAAAAATATAAATAAATTTATCTAATTTATATACATGCATATATAACGTCACGTTTGCATACGTTTGAATTATACTGTTTTGAATATTAATAGTTTATTCTCTACACATAGTAAATTTATGTATAAAAAATTACTAAAAACATAATACAAAATGTATTAATATATAAAAGATATATCTAATCACTGTTTCTTATTTGATATACTTTATGTGCTCCTTAGTATTCATATATTTTTAGAAATATGAAAGGTGTTTGTGGTACATGTGAAAGATATAATTGAAATTTTGACTAAAGGTGAAAGACAATAATAAATTTGTAAATTTCGGGGCAGACAAGAGAGCCAATGTTGCCCACGGACCAAAAATATTCTTGGACTATTTATAAAAGCCAAGCAGCTGCTCTCATCTCAGCTAGCCACGACGATTTCGAATATTATGAAATTATTGGACTCGCGGGCAGAAACACCGATAAAATGTGACTCGTAAAATCAAATACGCGACAAATTGTCTATGCGAAGAATTTGAATGACACTGAATTTATATGGTTAATATTCGTTAAAAAAATATTTACTGACATATTTTACCTGCATTGTAAAAATGTCATTGCCGAATTTTTGGAAATTAATGAGACGTGACAGAGTTTATGCAAGTAAATGATTTGCAAACAAAAAAGTCCGGATTAAAAATCCTTGGTCAAAATTAAACATGTATGCATGTGCGGTTGCCAAAAACAACTTGAATTTTAAAGTTTAATTTAAGATATATTTGTTATTTAGTGTCAACATTGAATATGAAATTATTAATAATTGTTAAGAGTGTGTTTTTAGAAATGTGAATTTTTATGAAATTAAATAAAACTTAACAACAGTGTAAGAAATTCATATGAATTTTTGTTATCGCACTCTTTAAACGACTGGTCGCAATTATTTTATAATTAGAACAACAAAATTTGGCCTACATAGAATATTTTATTTATATTATAAAAAAAATTCATGTATTATTCATATTATTATCATTCCTCCTATTTTCTAAATTAATCTAAGAAAAAAAAAACAATCGTAATAAATTATCACAATATTTACATTGAAATATAACCTGTTTAAAGTCGGTTCGTTGGATCTTTCGTCGTACGTCACAAACTATCGCTTCAAAAAACGACGAAAGTTTTACAGTGCGTTCTTTTTCTAACGCATTTGGTTTACTTTATCAGACTGAATGTTTTTGCGTCGTTTCTCGAAGCGATAATTTGTGACGTACGACGAAAGATCCAACAAACATACTATACCAATAATTATTTAATAGGCGATGTTTCATCTAAAATTGATTAAAAGTCCTTAAAAATAAATATTATAGATTTATAATACATTACTTATAGTTTGATAATGATCATTGTTTGATCGAAACTGCAGTCACTATTTAATAAACATTGTGATATTAACTGAGTAAAACTATTTGTTTTTTTTAATTTTTTTAATTTAATTATAGATTTATACATATAATTTTATTCTAAGTACAATATTCACACTGATCGTTAAATTTAAATGTTATTCTAAAATAAGAATCAAAAATTTACCATTTAATTAATATCTTTAAAAAACGTGACGTCGACATAATTTTTAAATCTAATAGTAATCTGTCAAATTTAATTTTTAATGCAAAAACGCCAATTAATTACATGTACAAATCAGGAATTTACAGCTTAAGATGTCCAGATTGTGGAGGGTTGTACATCGGGCAATCAGGTCGTAATTTTCAAACAAGATTAAAAGAACATTTTAGATCATATAATTTAAAAAACAATAGTTCAACTAATAAATAGAAAAAACACGAAAATATATTCGTAAAATCTACAACAAATGAGTCTTATTAAGACTACAAGAACAAATCACTTTTGAAACAACTACTTCTCTAGCTAATACTTCCACAGACATTGAATAATACAAAAGTAATTTGCGTGTTACAAAATAGCAAGGCTATCAAAGCAACACTAGTTTGAACGTATTTCTTTCTGTAAAATGAACTAAAAATGATTGAATGCACGTTAAAATAGTTTGTGAGTGACTATACTATGGTAATTTGAAAAAGATATGAATTTAGGTTGATGTAATTAAAAATAAATTAGCAAAAGCAATTAAATAATTCAATACTCAATTTTATAACCATCTGTAGACACGTGTTTCGATATTTCAATCTCTTCAGTACAGCTTTATTATAAAATTGATTTTAAACATAAATAAAAACGTTTACTAAAATAAATATAATGAAAAATAAATAACTTACTCAGATATGCACGGCAATGCAATTATTCAATGTCTGTGGAAGTATTAGCTAGAGAAGTAGTTGTTTCAAAAGTGATTTGTTCTTGTAGTCTTAATAAGACTCATTTGTTGTAGATTTTACGAATATATTTTCGTGTTTTTTCTATTTATTAGTGAATTATCTACAACGTAAAGGACTTATATATTTCAATAGTTCAACCTTTGCTAATCACCTATTAGAATCAAACCATAATTTTGACAAGGATGTACTCTCGGTAATCCACCTTGCCGAAAAAGGCAGAAAAATGGATTTACTAGGGGCCATCGAAATACACAAAGCCAAAATTAATCCGGGAATTTCCATCCTTAACGACCAGCTTGACCTGATTTACACCCCTCTCTTCGAAGATTTAGATTTAGATTTATTATATATACACCTGTTATTTAGATTTTAAGTACTTAGTTTGATAATGATTACTGTGTAATTCGAAACTAGTCACAAAGTGTTGTATAAAAATAAAAAGTAGTATAAAAAAGTTAAACGTTTTTCTGTTATTCATTAAAAATGTACTACGAAGTGAACGCCTCCAAAATTCAAGATTTAATTAATTTTTAGAAACATAATTTTTATCTGGGTATGTATATCTGTCTCAAAATCCACTTAGGATTTTAAACTGAAATTTTTAATTTAAGCTTTTATTTTTATCAAAAGTTATATAAAGCTTTTAATCATACCCCATAAATGGGTGTTTATTTGTAAACTATTTTGTTTTCGTAGATTTTTCATAAAAAAATAAAACAAATTACTAAATTTATGAAGAACTTTTATTTAAACAAATATTATTTCTTAGATATTTTGGTTTTTGAGAAAAAATTTTGTGTACGCAACTTAGCTTCCCCGACTACATAATAAGAACTGTGCAGGTGTACCACAGGGCTCTACACTGTCTCCGATACTGTACAACATTTTTACATGCGACATTCCGAATTTGGCTCATGAATGATCGCCCTATATGCTGAAGAAACATCTCAATTTTATACAGGAGGTACCACAGTTTATTTTGAGAGAATTATGCAAGCAACTCTCAATATTTAGGAGAAATAGGCAAACAAATGATGACTTGAAGTGAACGGTTATAAAAGTATTTCCATACATTTCGGCAGACCGTACCGCAAAAAAGAAAAACGAAATAACGATGCTGTGTTACTCCTTTGGTGAGGAATTTATTTTAATAAAGGATGAGATAAAACATCTCGGTAAAATTTTTGGTCAGAACCTCTTCTGGCCCCGTAAGTTGTGACCCGTTATCAACACGAGATCAACTTTATCTGTGAAAAAACGAGTATAACTTTTCACCATGATGACAAGGTTGCGGCTTAACTATGTTACATCTATATGTAGTTATTGTAGACCTTCACAAATAGATAAACTCAAGCTTCCGCAAAATGTCGCTCTAAGACGCATACTGAATGACTCGCCTTACATGCAGAATACGCAGATTCACCATGACACGAAGATTCCAAGTGTCCTTGAGATCATCAAAGAGATCGATGTAAACTTCTACAGCAAACTAGATGGGAGTCCCTTGTCTGGAATAACTTTCTCGAAATATGATGTCACTGCGAAAGCAAACATCGAAAACGTAAGATTCTAATTAGTACTCAATTATTTTCCTAAAGCCTAGAGCCACTGTAATCATTACTTAGTACAATCAAATCCCCCAAAATCTTAGCGATCAATTCAATAGGAAAGTCTTTTTGATCTTAGACTAGTCACAGCAATCGCGGAGAAATGGACAAATTCTATTAAAAGAATGTCCATGATAGATTTCGCAGAGTCTCGCACTGATAAGTCTTGCCGTAACCATTACTACTGAGTTCAGTCTAATTATCGCAGAATACTCTTCCGAACACTGACTTTGAGCCTTTTCGACCTCTCACTACAATTTAGACGGTCCGTGTTATATCCAAGCTGTTGTTGAAATCTACGCATCTATATTGTATACAACCCGAACAACTCTACAAGTCTGACAGACCAACGTTCGGCCCCAATTTTTAGAAGAAGGATCATAGTTGCAATTCGTTCTTGCATAAGAGCAGTTCCAGCCGCTAGTCAAACAAAAAGCTCAGATGGGAGTGCAGAAAAACGGGAAGATCGCGAATTGTAAAACGAGATACCACTGCGAATGATAAAAATCAAATCAAAGATCAAAAACTTTATCAATACACTGAAGATTTAAAAAGAGATCAAGTAACAACAGTAACAACACCACATGGAAGGATACCCTAATGAACCTTAGAGAGCACGTTTCGCCATAGCGCGCGCGAATTGTATATTTCTTCGCGAATCCTTCTCAAGTGATCATGAAAAGAAATCTGTTAGTTCAGATTTTTTCATCAAACAAGCGTCTGTTATTGACAGAGATCAGTAACCATAAACTCCCGGAGGAAATCCAGCTTATAGTGATATTACTTCTAATTCACAGGGATATCAGGAATAAAATTTCGAGGAGCAGCATTAACTAATTTAATTAACTCGTAATGAAACAAGAAATGTATTACAAATTTCAGAAAATGTATTTACGGACGTAGTTTTGATGATTCCCAAAATTGCGAGAAATCGCCCAAAACTGAAAGACAGTCTAATGATTGTAAGCAAATAGGATAAAATAACATTTTCGTGCAATGGTTGGGGAAAACCTAGCGCCGTCAGTGCCTATGCTCTTCACTAATAGCCGATAAGAGGGGAACGGCATGTATCACATAACACTTACTTCTTTGTACCTCAGATTAAGAGAATCAATCAATAAGTTCTAAAAAGTCAACTTACAAGTGACACTCGCAGATGATAAACAGGCACCAATCCAGTATTTAAAACCACAAGAGTCGTGCAAGTGTAACACAAAAGAATCAAACGATGTTCTTCGTACTTCTTGGAGCAAAGAATTACAATACCCTACTCGTCGTTAATTTCATGAAGAATGCCAGGATCATATTGAATATTCCTCAACTTACAAAGCATTTACTCGAAGAGCCGACAAAACAATATGGCAACATGAAATAATTCAAATCCCTCGTCCGGCTTCATACTTTGCATTATTTCATGTTGCCATATTGTTTTGATAAAAGATAAATATTTCCGAGTACCAAAACTGATATCCCGGATTCACATAAGCGAATAGTATCTACAAAATGCCAGAAGATTTCGCCACTTAACGAAACGTTGGAATCCTTAATAGAAGTCTAATTCGCCTAAGTTAATTGACGATTCGTGCCAAACTTCGTAACAGTGGCTTTTTCCTCTTTTTTCCTCGGTCTTACGAAAAGCCTTTGCCTATCGGAATCATTTTCAAAGCACCAGTTCTGCAACCAGCTAATAGTATATGTTCTTTTACAATACACGCTAGCGAGTATGTTATAGGTACCATTCTCATCCAGAGGGAAAAGGAACATCCTATGAGTACGCTGGCCGACTTCTGATGAAATCCGAAAAAAAAATATGTGGCTACGAAATGTACAGCCCTCGCCATTGTTTGAGGTATCACAATTTAGAGGATGTATAGAAAGATATACATTCGCAGTCAGCACCGATCATCAGACAGTCAAATGGCTTATGAGCCAAAAATCACTAACTAATCACCTTGCATGATAGGAATTCCAACTTCAGCCTTACATTTACACCATAGACTACATACCTGAGAAATTAAATCATATTATCCCAACTCAAGAGCCAGAAGACGATCTGCTAGGTCGAAGTTCAGCAGAGCAGCTAGAGGAGGAATCGAATGAAGGACACAAGAAGCAAAAAACCTACAAGCTATCATCAAAAATCAGATCCGAAAGAAATGAGAACACCTATTACTGGAGGAACAAAGGATATGTCATGTACCAAGGAGTTCTCTGCCGGCACGACTCCGAAGGTTAATCCGAAGGCGCTCAGAAGGTCGTACTTAAAAGTATAGTTCAGCGAGTATTGTACACGTTTTACGATGTACCCGAAGCAAGTCACTTCTATGTGAAGAAGACCCTCCATCATAAGATGAAAACAACAATACTATTGGAAAGGAATAAAAAAGGACGTTGCCGCATACATCACATAATATATCCCATGCCAATATTAAAAACCCTCAAATAGAAAACCAGTAGAATTATTGCAACGCCTCCAAATCAGCGATTCGAAGCTCTCGCCTTTAGACTACCTGTCGACATCGCAAGATTGACGATGATCCTGATTTTTAAAGACTTGACATCTATATGTATAGAGAACTTCGCTCTCAATAAAGCTACAGATACAGAGTATTGCGCAAGAAAGCTCTCTGATGAAGTCTTTTTTTTGTAAGGATTCCTGAAGAAAATTGTGAGCGACAATGAACCACAATTCGTTAATGTCGTACTGCAATCTGACACCAGTGTACTGCAGCTTACCACCCAGAAGTCAAATACATCGATTTCGATTAATACTGCATTAATATAGTTGCACCCTGGCCACCCTCTACTTTACATAAAAAAACTAATTAGGACAGGAACCGTTCAGCGAAGCGGTTCCCATGCATCTCATAAAATGTTTAAGTGACATATTTTGTATAGCTGTGAAAGGGCGCAAAGAAATCGTTAAAAGCATATGGCTGCTAGGCGCTCGGCCTGGTCAATCCGAATTATCCATATAAAACCGAGCGGTAAATATCACTACCCTCGCCCCTGCAACCCTAAGGAGGTAACAAGCAACAGGAGTCCATCAAAACACATCGAAGTGACAACACATTTGTACATTTTGTAAAGTTATATTTTCGTTAAGTTTTTGAATATATTAGTATAGTAACTTCGTAATATTAATAAAAGTTAAATAAACACTAACAAGTATCCAGTACAGGTTATTCACCTAGTTATCTAACCTTGGACCGAGAACTATGTAAAACAGATGATATTAATATAGACTTACGACATATCACCGAGAACGAGAATTTTGTTGTCGGGTTGACTCTCTATCCGAAAAAATTGCTTAAAACACTTGAATTAATGAAGGAAACCTTAATCGGGCAGCCGAAACAAGGATGGATTACGCCGACCGGCACGGCCTTAACGACTTAATCCGGGTAGCGATATATGCATTAAGTAATACCCAAAAGCAGTATACCTCAAAACTTGCACCAAGAAGAGATGGATCCTAGGTGATCAATAATATCATCAGCTCAAGCAGCTTCGAGGTAGCCGCACCAAATCACCCGAATCAATCATTGGGAATATTCCACACATCTACCCTCCGCCATATCAAGGAGACTAGACTGATAACTTGGAATGGTGACTCATGAGAAAAAAAATGTCCAAAGGTACACCATTCAACCAAAAATTATCGCAGCTGTACTGTCGAGTAGACAAAGAGAGCTGCCGTAACGCGCTCGCATAATATTTCTCTTGCACAGAGGAGACTCGTAATCCCAACCCGATGGCACACGACCGGCTGCTCGAGTTTATGGACCATAAATACAAGAACCGGATCTACAATCGCAGAATCTTGCACTGTTTACAGCCCTTTTCTAACCATTAGCACTGAGTATAGTCTAATCGTCGGAGAATATCCTTTTGAGCCGCTCTGACTACAGTAATTATTCTTCCCTATCAACAACAGCCACGGACCGGTTTATATATTTTAGATCTCATCAGCGTAGCACAGTTGGAAACAGGTAATCGAGATTTATTTATAACCATCGATTACATCAATCTAGTGCAACATTTAGAAAATAAATGGCACCCGTAACTCACTACAGTCTCAAGCTTTCTTGAGAGTTGACTTTAATTTAGACAACCCACGTTATATCCAAGCCCCCCAAATGCGCCTATTTTGGAACGTTTTACGCTAATATTTTATAGTCGTTTCTTGTACGTATTTTACATTAATAAACGTTTGTTTATGTTTGTTATTAAAATCTACGCCTCTACAGTCTAATACAACTCTAACAACCCTACAATTTTATTTAAACAAAGCATAGCAGTTACATCAGGGGTTTCACAAGTGTCTTATTGTAGACCTATATTATTTACCCAGATCATCAATGATATAAGTAGTTTTATTAAAAACCAAAAATTGTCGATGTATTTTGATAACATTAAAATATTTAAAACCGTTGATTCTGCTGGTGATTGTGTTTATGGGAAGATTTTGAAGCAATACTTTTGTAGTGTTATTTAAACAAAATGACTTAATATCAGAAAAGGTTTTTCGTTGCCTTTTTTTAGAAACAAACATTTGATTCTGTTCGGATTAGACAATGGAGTTCTCTGAATCCATAAAATTCATCGCCCTTATGTCCGATTACCATCAGTGCAGTTAAACCCCAAAGTGTAATAAATTTTGTGCATAATGTCTAAATAAGTGTAAGTGGTTTATGATGATGCACATATGTGTAACAGATGCTCGTGATTTCTAAGAAGTCGTCGAGTACCTGAAGAACTGTCAATCGTCGCCTCATCCCTGATAGGACTGAATTTTCCCCCATTTTATGTCGTTTTTGTTTTTTTGTGTATAGTTAGCTTTAAGGCAGTTGTAAAATTGAATTGTTGCAAGACACATGTACATATCTGAAATATAATCAGTTTAATCAAAAAGTGTAGTTTTCAATCAATCGCCTAGTCGTCACAACTAAGCTCTGTTACAAAGAGCAAACGGAGCAGCACTTCTTAAATTACAATCTTTAGAAATTATTCAGATTCAGACACACTCATTTCAGTCAATGAAATTGCAGTGCAAACTCGAAGCTGGGGATTTGGGAGTAATGATTGATACTGTTATAAGAAGTGAGGTTTAGTCTGGCATATTGATAAGAACTATATTGACTAAAAATCCTATTCTTTGCGCTTTTCGCTGTAAGTTAGATTATACTATTTAAGATACATAGATATTCTTAAACCTATACAAAAAAGAAGTTTTTCAGATGGAGCTTAAGATAGGTAGGGTCAATATTCAGGGTAAGTATTCATTTATTAAGTCTTTTAAATATACATAATATGAAGGACAGAAAGGGTTTTATTGATTTTGCTGGTTCATCTTCAGCTTTTAATGTGTCTTAATTTTCACTTTACTCCAATTAATCGATATACTCAATAAACTTCCATAATAGGAATTCCGTATACCGAACAACTTTTGCTTCCAATTCTAATCCAATTAATAGATTGACAAGTTTGTGTAATAAATATAATCTACATATTATAGTAACGTGCAAATTTTAATCTTAAGTGTTTAATTTTGAATTTCGTGGTACTATTTAAGTCTTTAAGTTTACATCAAGAGCTAAATTATATCTTACTACTAACCTACATAGTTGAAAGAACGACAAAAACGCACATAACATTGTTGATTAAAAACAATAAACAAAATTTTAACTGTTGAAATTTACAACCTACCTTAGGGTTGAAATAATTTCTCCCAAAGGAAAGCGATATATCAATTTGTTTACGAGCCATGAATTATAATGCATGTTTAGTTGAATGGAGCAATAAAGGTGCGGAAGTCGCGTCTTCTTTTCCACTCGGAGACATTCGGATAAATGATGACCGTTTCAAACATCCCGGCAACGTCACCCCCTCATTCTGCCATTATTATTCATTCCGCGCTTTTTCACTGGGACGCAGACAAACTTTCCACTTTCTTTATTGGTGACTTTTATCACTTTTACGGTTACACACACACCGACGTCTCGACGACTTTGTAGAAGTGAATGTGCAAAGTTTTTTCTGAATTATTTCTACAGGCGATTTGATGGAATTACTTTATAAATTGAAATACTTTAGCTTGGTTTAATCAAATAAAAGTTTTTGTTAAAACGAAATCTGGGAGAATGATACTAAATTAGGTGAAATTAATTACAATGGAATTTTTTTATGTAATTTAACGTCGTAGTAATTTTAGATAAATTATAAATAACATTTGTATTATTAGAACAAGCAAGTTACTTCAGTATAAATTTATAAAGTTAATAGCTACATAATTAGTTGATTCAATGAATACATCATTATACATTGCACTATTGACAATAATTATAAAAAAAAACGAAAACATCGTAAATCTACAACAAATGAGTCTTATTAGGACTACAAAAAACTAATCACTTGTTGAAACAACTACTTTTCTGGCTAAAACCTCAACAGACATTGAATGATACAAAAAGTAATTAGCGTGTTACAAATAGCAAGGCTATCAAAGCAACACTAGTTTAAACATATTTATTTCTTTAAAAAACTAAAACGTACGTTAGTTTTTGAGTGACTATGGTATGACAAATTTGGAACAAGAAATGAATTTAGGTTGATCTAATTAAAAGTAAATTAGCAAAAGTAATTAAATAATTTTACACTCAAGTTTATAATTTTCTAATTATTAGTTAATTTTCTACAACGTAAAGGACTTTAATACATTTTTATTAACTTTAACTAAAATTTAAATTTATAATGAAATAATAAAATAATCGTGCCAATTTAAATATTCAATCCTCTATTAACCTTTAACATAGAAGATACAAATTGCAGGCAAAGCATTCTTTAACTGTCGGGCGTATTTTGATTTATCTTTGAATTAAATATTTCTACACAATATTTATCTGTCGCATTACTCCTCTATTATTCCAATCCCTCTATTTTCTTCTTTTATATTATGAATTTATATTGTTTTCATTAGATCGGCCTTTGCTACTTCATGCCTTTGTCCTTCCATCTCGTATGTTTCATTATACTCTTGCACTGCTATCATGGTATATTTAATAAGAAAGTTTCCATTCTGAACACAAATATTATATTATAATGCCATATTATCCTTATCAAAAGTCATCAAAGATACATTTAGTGAAATCAAAATTATCAAAGCTGCATTGGGCGAGACTGGAAGATCAACTATAGTTTTGACCTTTACAGGTCATTATTTAGTATTCAATGAAGAATACAAGATGTTAACAATTTAATATAGGATATTAGTGAGGTGTGTTAGCCTCTCTTGAACTGCGACCTAAAAGTCCTATTGTTCTACCCTTAACCAATCACTTCCCAATCAGTACCATGTCCTCCATAAACCTGGTAGCTTTCTTGGTTGTGATATTGCTCACTTTTTCGTGGGATAATCGGTCCCTACCGAAGTGTGAAAGACGCTTGTGAACAATTGCGACACAAGTGCATAAAATGTGCTCGGTCGTTTCATCTGCCGAATCACATAATCTGCAGTTTCCACTTTCCTCTTTTCCCATTTTCCACAAATGGTATCGGAGGGCACAATGCCCTGTCATGAGTCCGGTGAAAGTTCTTAGCTCGTTCCTTGTGAGTTCAAGCACCTTATGGCTGTGATCGAGTTTCATGAGCCGTTTTGATTGACGTAGACCTGGTACATTGTTTCAATTTTTACGTCTTCTGTCCTCTTCCCATTTTTGCACCACCTCTCTTCTGTGCGCCATGGGTCCACAAAACGGCTGTGGCCCTATAGCAGTGGCATTTGCACCTCTTTTTGCGAGTTCATCCTCCACTTTGTTGCCTTTAATATCGTGCTCTGGGACCCACATGGTCAACGAGTTGTTCTTCGCCAGTTGCGAGAGGGATTGATCAATATTCCCAGACACTCCGTGAGCCGTGACTATAGGCTCGAACGGCCTTCCGCTTGCAAAATCGTGGGCGTCGTGTCCAGAGCCATTAACCTCTTGTGGTTTTGGTTAGGGCCATAAATGCCTATTCCAGTACCTCTGGTATTCTTGGCATCATCCGTGTACTAGGCTGATATCCCTCATCCAAATTCCTTTACTCTCATCAAAGCCATTTTGGGGTCCTCGATCGACACCTTAAACGGTAATTCGAATTCGTGCTTCCTGGACATAATGTCCGTCGGTTTGGACAGAAGGACTTGTCAATTTGCTGCAGTATTTTTAAGTGTCCTGCCCTATCCCCCGGCAGTGTGTTCTTCCTCTGATGTAGTCGGAGGACTGCCACGAGTCCCTCTTTTTGTACCACTGGATGTAGCGTTGTGAGACAAATGATTGCCTCCATTCCCGCGGTTGGGGTCGTCCGCATGGACCCTGTGATGCTTAGACATGCTAAACGTTGAAGCCTACACTGCTTCTTTTGCGTGCCTAGCTTTTGGTTCTTCGGCCACCACACGAGGGCAGCATAGGTGACAATGGGTATCACCGCCGTTTTGGGCTTTAATCTCCAGGTTTTTCCCATAAGCCGCCGACAGGCCCAAAGCGACATAGTTGACTTCGCCATGATTTTATCGACATGCTGATTTCAAGTCAGTTTGGTATCCAAAATTATACCCAGGTACTTTACTTCGTTGGAGAGATTTATCTCTATTCCATTCAACGAGAGAGCCCTTGTGTGCAGCTTCCTCCTACGCGTGAATCGAACTATGATCGTTTTATTCGGGTTGATACTTAGTCCTTCCCAAACACACCAGTTATTGATCCTATTCAGTGCTTTTTGCATTAGGATTGTAAGAATGCCTTCATGCTTGCCCCTGATTATTACGACGATGTCATCTGCGTAGCCTTGGATTATAAAGCCCTTTCCATGCAGTTCATCCAGGAGTCCATCCACTACTATTGACCGTAGTGTGAGGGACCAAACTACCCCCTGAAGAAACCCCTTTTTACAGTCATAGATACTGTGAATCCTGCTAGAGAAGCCGTTACTAGTTGGCTTTGAAGCATTGCCTCCACCCATCTTATCGTGGAAGGATATAGTCCTTTATTTATAGTTGATCATTTCATTGCAGAGAATGGGGTGTTGCGTTTATTTATAGTTGCTCGTTTTATTGCAGAGAATGAGATGTTGTCAAAGGCCCCCTCTATGTCTATAAATATTCCGATTGCTATTTCCTTGTATAGGATGGCTCGTTCTGCCTCTTTGCTATTAAGCAGAATAAAAGATTAAGCCTTTGGCCTTTATTGCAAAAATGTATAAATTTGAATTATCAACTCGAGCAACATTTATAGGGGTTCAGAAACTTCTTTTCTCCACCTCGAGGTACTCCAGATTTTAACGATCCTCTAGTATGGAGGTTCTGCACCCCCTCCAGGATGGTGTTTTTCGTAGGAACGCGACCGCCCCTTCCAACATTGAATTGTGTTCGAAATCTGCGTTGTGTAGCACCCCCAGTACGCCCAGTTTCCATGCAAGTGTCAAAAGCAAATACGCATTGCTCTAGCGGCTACGGTTCCATAACTACTAAACTAAACAAAACGGCAAGGTCGGGTGGTCACATAATCGTAAGGCTCCCCCTGTCCTGAGTTACATGCATTCCAAAAACATCACACTTCTCTGCCGAAGCCTGCATTTTGTCTTGGCCTAAGAGCAATTTGATGATTTTGTTGAGTTCTAAAGATATTCGATATTTAATTTGTTACGTGCCCAAAATGAGCGAATGTTATAAATTTTGTATTCGTTCGAACTAAATGTTTGGATAAATATGAGCCCTGGTTGTTTGTAAAGTTTTTTTTTATTAAATTTTGAATTAGACTAACTGGAAAGCCATTCTCCTTTGCTATTGAAATGATTTTGTCTAATTCCATGGCTCTGCTTGAATCATATAGAGGAATTATGAAGGCTCTATGTATCATGGAATGAAATGCATCTAACTTGTAAAATAGAGGAAGATTTTAATTGTAGGAAATTGTAGAATTGACGTTGGTTTTATAAATATTTCGAATTTAATTTTGTTAGATCTAGGAAAATAATTCTTTTGTCGTTTTCTCTCTACTGTAAATTTAATTTTTGGTTTAACACTATTGATTAAATTTAAAAATTGATCTAACTGACGTGATGTACAACTATGCGATAACATCTAAGCCAAAATGAGATTTTTGGTTTTGTGAAATATGAACAGAAGATACTTTCCTCGATATTTGACATAAAAATGTCGGCTAACAAAAAGATCACATCGCTAATTCGTTACTTTGTTGAAAATATTTATTAGTATAGTATAGATTAGTGTTGATTTGTCTAAAAGAGTATGTGCTATGTCCTGTAGGAATATTAGAAAACATACTATTGACGTCAAAAGAAACTAATTTCGAGTTCTTGGGTGTAGTAATGGATTTTAGTTTTTGGGTGAAAACACCGCATCTTATTCCGCTCTGCACCACAATTCTACATTTAATCACATTTGGTTAATCCTTTGTAATAAATCTTCTCTTTTCTAATCAGGTTCTTTAAAATTCATGTCTCATCTATAAATCGTTAACATCTTGTATTTTTCTTCATTCAACATTTGATAGTGACCTGCAAAGGTCGAAACTATAGTTGTGTCAAAAATTAATAATATAATGGGTTTATCAATAAGAGGTTTGATTTTGATATTTAAAAAAAAAAAGAGTATATTTTAAGAGAAATCAATGGATATTTCTTTCATTGTAAAAAGGTATGCCATTAACGATAGAAAACGATATCAGCCAAATGGCCGCCACTATTCATGAAATTTTCCATGACCAATTCGCACATTTGCGGCTGTATGTCCTCGATAACTCCATCTTTAAGATCTTGAATCAATTGTGGAGCATTGGCATAGACCTTATATTTCATGTGGCCTCAAATAAAAAAAGTCTAAAGGTGTTAAGTCACAAGATCTCAGGGGCCAATTGTAATCACCTCTTGGCGAAATAACACGGCCAGAACACTTTTGTTGAAAATAAACGTCGTCCACATCAATATCTTCCAATTTCGGAAAAAAATCATTAATCATAGCTCGATAGCGCAATACATTTACCGTTACAGTTACACAAGCCTTATTTTTGAATAAGTAAGGTCCAATCACACCGCCAGTCCAAAAACCACACCAAAGAATAACACGTTGAGAATGGAGAGGCTTTTCAATAAGCAATCTTGGATTTTCCGAGCCCCAAATGCGGCATTTCTGCTTATTCACGTAGCCTCCGAGGTAAAAATGGGCCTCATCACTGAAAATGATTTTTCGATGAAAATCCGAATCATTTTGATGCATTTCAAGGACCCAATCAACAAAGATACGCACTTGATCGACCGGGTTGAGTTATTGTGTTAACTGAACTTTAAAAGCCTTCAAACCTAAGTCTTTATGCAAAATACGGTGTAATGTCTAATTCCAAAGATCGGCGAGGAATCGACAAACCTGGGTTTTCGTTTACACTATTGACTACAGCAGCAATATTCTTAATTGTTCTTGAGCGATTCACACGGGTTCAATTCTTCACATCACTAAGTTGTCCCAACAGCTCAAATTTTTTAACCAGTTTTACTATTGCTGGCTTCACGACGACCCAAAAGTGCTTTAGTTTGGCGAATTGTGACTGCAAAATTTTCAACATTTATGTACTGAATTTTTACTAATGGCGTAGTTTTTACTTATTAAATGTCAAAAGATGACAGCTGCAAAAGTAACAGCTGCTCAGATAGCTATTCAAAATGAAACCTTTTATTCGAAAACCCTTTATTACAAACTTTCTCTGCATATATTATACAATAAATAGTGGTATTGTTTTATTTACTCTTTGAAATGAACTACCACACATTAGCGGTCGCCACCATCGTTTTCATCGATCAATATAATCGTTATTCTAAGACCACTATTAAGAATTTTGTCAATCATTTTGACAGACTCAGATAATGTACTAACACCTGTTCGACCCGGCCATTCATTTGAAATTATCGTAGCCTTGAGCCACAGTGTTACAAAAGATCCCAATTCAAACAATCAAATCCTTGAAGTTCTCAACAATTGGAATTATCTACAACGACCACATGGCAAATTTTGCGTAAGGATTTGAATTGAAGCCTTACAAGATGCAAAATTGAAGCCGGCCGACCATTCACATAGCCTCCGTTTCGCAGAATTCATTCAAGAAATACCCGCTGATTTTTCTGAAAAATTCATTACTTTAGAAAAAGCACTTTTTCATTGGTCTAGATATGTCAACACACAAAATTTCCACATTTGGGTTTCTGATAATCCCAAAGCGATTATTGAGAAGCCTTGGCATGCCACTATATGATGCGTTATATGGTCTGGAATCACGATATCATTTTTCATTTATAATTGCCAAACCTTACTTTTTCTAATACAATAAAAATTTGAATCATTTTCTTCTAAATTATTTCGTTAAAAAGTTATTGTCGAAAAACCCTTGATATTGTGCAGTGCTTCAATAAAAATTCAGTTTCATAAAATTATTCCTCCAATGTTTTTTTAGAAACCTCATCTTCTGTTCGTATTCCTCTATGTTCATATCAAATCTTTGCATCTGCATATTAGTGTCAGCCTTACAACTGTATACGTGTCCATTAGGATCCTTTATCTTTTATATTTCTTTGGAGTTTTATTTATATTTATTGAGAATATGGTTCTAGTGGGCTATTATTCATTTTATGATTTTTTCTTCTACTCTCATTATAAATATCAAATCTATCTTCAAAACATCTGGGCAATTCGTAATGAATGGTCGTTTAAAAGTTTTCCCTTAATTCATCAGATAATTCAAATATTTTTAATGATTATATCCAAGTGTACGAATTAAAAAAAGAAATTGTTTTATTTTTAAACTCTTTTCATTCAATTTTGTAAGCACTTTGGGTTATAGTTTCTTTTTTAGTTGAAGACAGTAGATGATCTGAGTAAGGCCTTATTTCGACTACTTTTAGAACATTAGCTTTGATGGTATTTTTCCTCTAGGCCTATAATTAAAATTTAATTGTGGTCCTTTAATCTACGGGGGTCTTAAATCTAATATTGTATATTTACCTATTGTTGAAATTATGTGTTGTTATAATATAACTAGTATTTATAGATAATAAGTTATCTCTATTCTTTTATCTCTAGTAGTTTAAAGCAAAATCAACATCTTATTCTAAAAGGATAATTGCCTACTAGATATCGCTCGCGTCTACCAAAATGTTATGTGGAATTAGAAACTTTTCTCGCTTTTAAACCCGTTTAAGCATATAGCAGTACAAAATGCAAAGGGACTTCCGAATTTTAATCAATTATCAGGCCATAAAGTATATAATAGTACCCATACTACGACGAAACGCAAGGCCACCACCGTCATCTGCGAGCGCTATAGATCGATGATTACAAACTTTTTTTGGGCTGAATTAGGTTAAATGGACACCAACGACATCTAGTTTCAATAGGACGGCGCTTCGTGCCACACAGCTCATGCCACATTATGACCTGGCCACCGAGATTGTGCAATTTGACCCTGTCACATGATTTGCATGTACTCTGTTAGCTATTACCCTTGTGCTCGTCGATGGGCCATCTTCAACAACATCAAGTACAGTATCTTCGAATGCAGGGGTTCGACGTAATCTGTTGGAATTCCCACGAATTTTTGGGTAAAAACAACCAGTCTCTGACAAACGTCTACAAATTTTTCTGAAAAGCTGCCCACTTGGTTGGTGACGATTTGGGTATCTTCTCAGAAAAATTCTTCGAGATTCTCGTGCATTACACCTTGCTTTCTCAAAAACCAAAAGCATGTCAATAAATTCATCGTTTTGATAATAGTGCATTTTTACATACAAATTATGCACAATAAGCACACACATGATGAACTTTAAAGTATTTCAATTTTTGACATACGTACAAACTATACAACGTTGCAGTTCATTAAGTTTGAAGTACGAGTATCTCGTTCGGTTTCGTGTATTTGTCAAATCTAATATAAGCAGCAAGCTACTTTATTTAAAATGTTATTTTTTTGGTAATACTCATATGTAATTCAAGTAACCGAATAAAGACTTTTTTGGATAGATTAGATAGCCAAAAGCTACTTTTCAAGTACAACGACTTAGTACCCTGTATACCTAATACAGTATCAAATGCAACTAAAAGAGATGATTCTCAATTAGTTCTGGTAATATGGACGTCGAAGACGTAGCACTCTCTGGTAGGTCAAACTTCGATAAAGTCATTGAAATCGTAGAGTCAGACCAGCTTGTGAGCACTTATTCCATTATCCAGACACTACAGATTAGAGAGAAAACAATTTTGAATCATTTACATAAGGTTGGTTTCAAGAAAAAGCTTGATATATAGATGCCATACAAATTGATGCAGAAGAAACATTTGGTCTAAATTTATGCCTGCGATCGATATATTTTTACAGCATATAATGATGAAAAATAAATCACGTAAAAGAACGAAAGCCAAAAAATAGTGGTCTAATTGCGGTAAACCGGACCAAAAGTTCTCCAAGCCTGATTAACGGATAAGAAGGTTTTGTTTCTCTGTGTGTGGTAAGATTGGAGAAGTATCATCTACTATAAACTACTCACATAAGGCCAAACATTAAATTTGGACATCTACTGTCAACAATGCAGACGCTAGAAAAAAATAAAATTGCCAGTATTGGCCAATAGGAAGGGTGTAGTATTTCACCAAGACAATGCCAGGGCACACCCATCATTAAAGGCACGTTAAAAACTCTGAGAGCTTAGATGGGTGTTTCCCAACGTGGGGCCCACAACCCACAGGGGGGCAATTTGATTGTTAATTCTAAAATGGAATCGACACGAGTTTAACCCTTTTGTTCAGGGCCATTTAAATCCAATGCTAGATTTCTCTATTTACTGCTCATACTTCAACTCATAATCGTATTCTTGAGGCTAGTTATCAAATTTCTTTATTCATCGCTAAATCTGGAAAAAATCATATTGTTAGACTTTTTCTTGGGGGTTTTCTTAAGTCGATTTATGCGAATAAACCACAAACCATAATGGTCAATGATATCTCACAAACACTTTGTTTTATTTAAATTTAAACATAGGTAGCACTTAATGAAAAACCTTACTCAAGAAACAAACACCTTTCTTCAAGAATAGGACCTACAAAGATGTTATGTCATATCAGCATAATGCATGAGATGTAAAAGTTGCAAATATGGAAATTAAGAAAACTAAAAGAATCATTTAGAAAAGATCCAGTAATGAAATATAGAGAATCCAATTTATCCGAGCTTACAAAATCTTTGAAGTGTCCAAGATAGAAGTATTTTCGAAAATCATGGCATTTAAATTAAATTAGTAATGGACTAAATAAAAATAATAAACTACTTAAATTTAAAAGTAAAGGCTTTTATTTTCATAATACTTCACCTGTAAATGAATATTTAATTTATACTTAAATTTAATTTCAATTGTTTCATTGCATTTACAAATGCCAATAATTCCTATACAGAGCTCAATTTGTGGATTTTTCTAGTAAACATAATAAAAAATTATTGTTATTCTACAAACATTTTAATAAAATGAGTACAAAATGCATAAAAATGTACATATTTTTTGGGTGTGATTAATTTATGTTACACGATGTGGATATTAGATATACAGTGTTCATTAATTGTATTATATATTTTTATTTCTTTTATATAACAACAAATTTATAGTAAACAAAAACTATTTCATTCCGTTTTCTTTCTAGTCCACCATAAGTATTTTAATAATTTGGATATTATTGGGCCAATAATCTATATGCCTGTAATTTATCAAGTAATACATGATTATATTATATAATCCATCATATATATTTACCAAATATATTTCTTTTAACTGTTGTATATAAGAAATAATAGAAAGGTTAAAGATTAAAATAAAAATAAAGTGTAGTTTACAAACATAATTTGTATCTAAACTGCTAATTAGGCTAGTCGCAGAAGTACCACTTTCACATGAATTAATTTTTAATAATATTGGATGCGATAAACAGAGAAAGTTAAATTATAGCCGCATAAATACATCTTTTTATGGTACTGTTAAATAGGAGAGGACCGCTCGCATACACCATTCGGCAACAATCGCCTTTGTTTTAGGGTCCAATTCGTTGTCGATTAAAGTTAATGCCTCGGAGGGAAATCGTTTGGTGTAATTGTGGCAGAATTGGCAATTAAACGTGAAAATGGACAATGGTCCAGATGCGAGGATTAAGACGCAATCTGGTAGCGTAATGGTTTTTTAATACGATTATACAGGATACGTGCCGAGTTACAAACTCCTAATAATGTAATATAAATTAAACTATGCTCGTCGGAGGATGTTTCAATTTTAATAAAAGTAATTACTTATAAAACCGTATGCCCCGGCGAAATATTAAACGAATCTGTTTAGAAGAGATGAATTTATTAAAGCAACCGAAGGGAAAGCAGCTGTCATAAATGTATCTTATGCTGATGAGAAAATTCTATATATGAATTAGATTAAATTAAATTCATTAGGTTTTCGATTCAGCTTAATTATAATTAATAACTTAATCACTTATATTTATGTACGTTATATAAATTTTAATGGCACTCAAATGAACATGTAACAAAAATAGGATTATTCTTTGTCAGACGGTCTTTTTGGAATGCATGTACGTTAATTTGTAAAATTCAAAATAGTTACAGAAATAAAATTCATTATTAAATCATTTCATCTCAAGAACTAAGATGTCGCTCTTTCCAACTATTCAATCTATTTTTAAACAAAATCTTTAGTGAGAATTAAAAAGAAACTCTGTTAAGCTTCTTTTGACATTAAGTATTCACACTAAGCCACAGCATAAATAGCATATAAATAACAATATACAGCATCCCAAATAATTACAAGTCAAGTCTATTATTCCCAGTTGTTTACTTTTGTTAATTATTTATTATTTATAGAAACCAGCGGTAAAATGCAAACATATTTAGTAATGCAGTAATATTGATTTATTTTTCAAAAACTAATACTAATCTTGAAATTAAAATACTGCATAATTTGAATTTATGAATTTGGGTATCTTAATTTTACAATAATTTTTAATAATTGTCATAACATTAAATAAAAGGTTTATTTTTGCACAATTAAAACTTTTACCAGTTTAATAGAGAGCTATTCTTTCACAAGAATCTTTGCTTCAATTTGCAGGAGAATAATAGCGGTTGATCTGTCCATTAAATACTGCTTACCTGTAACAAAAATAACGTTATCAGAGACAAAATATTGCATTATTAACTGTTTTAAAGTATAGTTTTAATGGAGATGAAAGTGATAACCGATCGATTTAAATGTCATGTTAAAATAACTTTATATTGCATATTTTTACTATATTTTAATAAAATGTTGCTGCTTTTATTAAAATTATTAATATAATACAAAAATAGCTCACTTTGGAGAATTAATATAAAACTATCTTTAAATTAAGAAGTGTGGGTTAATAAAAGTACTTCAAATTATATTGAGTAGTGTAATATTTTAAGTGTCATAATTATATGTTATAAATCACATATGGGCAACCCCCGGCCCACGGGCCGGATCCGGCCCGCTGTAAGATATGATCCGGCCCGCGAGACATTTTAAAAAAACCCAATTAAAAAAATATTACGTTAGGTACTTATACTCACGGGAGTCACAGTGAGGCGGCAAACATCAAATTCGTCACTCGACTTGCTCGATCAAATTCTTTGAGGTTTGCCGCCTCACGGGCGACACATCAAAAGATTTATTGCTTCTCAATTATTCTAAACTAGTTTATTTCAGATTATTCGTTCATTTTGCCTATATAAGCGGGTGGATGGCCCGAACGTTAGTTCAGTTCTATTTGAGCTACCGAGGTGATAACTTGGACAAGCGATATCCTAGCGAACTGCTCGAGCCGCCAACTTGCTTTGTGACTTTGTGTGCATCTTGAGTGGTTACTAACTATAGTTTGTTATTAAGTTTATTGAACGAAAAGTAAACAAAAATGATGTCTGGTGGAAAGAAACGAAAAGTAGATACAGAGGGTCGCCATTTTCAAGAAAAAACGACTGAAGAATTCTTTTTTATCTCGCACAATGGTAAGCCTATTTGTTTGCTGTGTAATAAATCCATTTCAGTAATAAAAGAATTCAATATAAAGAGGCATTACTCAACTAAGCATGCTACGCTGTACTCACTGACAGGACAATTTAAAACAGACAAAATCCGAAAAACAGCAACAAATGTTTCATAAACAAAGAACACAACTTGATAATGTTGTGAAAGCTAGTTTTATAGTTAGCTCAAAATTGGCAAAGGCATTAAAACCATTTGCCGAAGGAGAATTTATCAAGGAGTGTATGTTAGAAGTTTGCGGTATTATGTGTCCTGAAAAGAAAAAAGAATTTGAAAAAATTAGTTTGTCAAGACGAACTGTTGTTCGACGTATAGAAATGATGGCTAATGATATAAAAACAACATTGACTGACCGTATGGCTGGTTTTGAATCATTTTCCATGGCATTAGATGAGAGCACCGATTTGTCTGACACAGCTCAACTGGCTATATTTATTCGAGGTGTTGATAAGGAGTTCACTGTTACTGAGGAATTGCTTGCTTTACAGCCGCTAAAAGGAACCACTACAGGAGAGGATCTTTTTATTGAAGTTCAAAAGGTATTCACAAGTTTTGGCTTGCCATGGTCAAAATTAATTGGAGTATGCACTGATGATGCACCTTCTATGATCGGCTTACGTAAAGGTTTTATCGGAATTTTTAATGAAAAAGCAACAGAATTAAATGTGCAAAAAGATGATTTGATAGTCCTTCATTGCATTATCCACCAACAGAACTTGTGTTCTAAGTCCATTCGACTCCAGAATGTTATGAATGTGGTAGTAAAAACCATCAACTTTATTCGATCCCGAGGGCTTAACCATCGTCAGTTCAAGGCGTTTTTGGATGAAATATCAGCTGAATATAACGACGTAACATATTATTGTGAAGTCAGATGGCTGAGCAAAGGAAAAATGTTGAAACGGTTTTACGAGCTTAGAAATGAGATAGCAGACTTTATGAAAATAAAAGATAAACCACTATCTGAATTAAGTGACCCAAAATGGATATGTGACTTAGCATTTCTGGTCGATCTTACAGGCTAGTTGAATGATTTAAATTTGAAACTTCAAAAACAAGGACAGTTAGTAAATGATTTGTACAGCCATTTAAAAGCGTTTCAGATCAAACTACGCTTGTGGGAGTCACAGATGCTGTCTGGTAACAGTTACCATTTCAACACGCTCTCTGCGTATGAAAATATTGCTTATGCTCAATATGCTGAAGAACTCAAATTACTGTCGGAACAATTTTCGAACAGATTTTGCGACTTCAAAAACATGGAAGACTGTTTCAGTTTATTTGCTACTCCTACAACATATATTGTACAAAATGCTCCAATACACTTACAAATGGAGTTGATCAAGATTCAAGAAAACTCACTCCTAAAATCCAAATTTGAAGACGTAGAGTTGTGCGATTTCTACAAAAAATACCTAGAAGAAGACAATTCTCCGCAGCTTAGCAAATTCGCAAGAAGATTGATTTGTGCGTTTGGCAGTACTTATAAATGCGAACAGTTCTTTTCATTGATGAAAGTTAATAAATCAACACATCGTACAAGACTGACTGACGATAATTTGGAAAATTCTTTACGTCAGTGGAATTAATCCAAATATCGATGGATTAGTTTCCCAAATTCAAGCTCAAGTGTCTCATTGATTTCGGTCTATTTAACTTTCGTAGTTTGTAACAATTGCAAATTTAATGATTTAATTATAATGTACCATTTTTTTAATTTCATTTTGTTATTTTAATAAATTGTACTATAATAACATTGTCGTATTATTTCATGTCTAATATCTATCGCAAAAAATATTATCACTACTTTAAAATGCACTAAGTACTTTTAAACGCGGCCCGCGAACGTATTTGCACGCTAAAGTTTGGCCCTCAACATGTCAAAGGTTGCCCATACCTGTTATAAATCTTCGTTAAAAACCATTTACTTATGACTGGTAAGTAAGTTATAGAACGAAGGTACTATAAAGGATCTAGTATCCAATTTTGATCATTTTGGTAATATTTTACATTTTTTTAATGCCAGTGGTGGGCGCATATGATGATTTGGATTTTGTAAGGCGCTTCGGCAACTTTGGTCATTTGCGCCACAACTAATAAATCGACCCAAAAACTAATATAACAGCAAATATCCCAGGCGAAGGTATAGATGGCGCTCGTAACAATATATATATATATATATATATATACAGAATAAATAATAATAAATTAACGCATTAAAATCACCGTCCTGCTTATTATATATATTGAATAAGCCTGGTGTTGGGCAGGAACATAAATAATTTTCTAATGAACTCCTCAATATCTCCTAGAATATCTGCCAGAGTTTCATCAAGTCCGGCAAGCTATCTTGAGATCTCAAATTGGACGCATTCCTCTAAAATATGGCTCACGCCTACCACAACTGTCACAGATTGGGGTTTCCTCTCTACGAAGTAAATGTTCGTAGGTCTTACGGCAGTGTCCAATCCTAAGTCGTGCTAGAGCAACCTCTTCATGGCGGATACCTCTAGAAGATTAATCAAAAACAGCAACGGTGGCCTTAATTTGTCGCAGCTTATTCTCTGAACTTTGCCATTCTGATTCCCACATTGCCCCAACACCCTTTGTTACATACGTTTGGAAATCACAGATGGTAATGATTTCCTTAAATATATCGCTCCTATTTTCAAATAAAAAGAAACTTGATTTCACCGTGAAAAGAGTTGTGAGAGTTGCTCATGAATTTTGGAGATAAGGGAAACTTGCGTCATGAAGCTACCCATACTTTGCAAAACGCTGAGAACATCCGCAATATTGATAATTTTCTTATTGTAGTATGTTGCAACATACCGAAAAGCTTCGATAATTGCAGTAGCTTTAACAATAAATGTGCTGCATACTACAGGTAAATTAAACATATGCAGTTCACCTTCAAGAAGAAACGAGCAACCACAGGAA
Organism: Ontholestes murinus; assembly: GCA_963969525.1. NCBI lineage: Eukaryota > Metazoa > Arthropoda > Insecta > Coleoptera > Staphylinidae > Ontholestes > Ontholestes murinus. The sequence goes on along the minus strand of OZ018394.1, from coordinate 48,195,305 downwards.
TTTAAGGCCTTAGATTCATCAGTAAATATTTGGTAGCAATCTCCGACTGTTTCCACAAAGGATAAGAACTCTTAAAAAATGTGTGTTGATAATTGAGGATAAGAGGACAATCCGCAACTTTAAGAAAGGTGGGGTGTGTTGATAATTTAGGATAAGAGGACAAAGAGGTATTCACACATGAACGTGCAACTCTCCATGAAGGAAGACAGGGAAATCATGAATATTGGTTAAAATGAGTTTCTACTAAAATGCCTTGCAGCCGAATTTCAAAGGGTTTTATGCAGCGCTCCCTGAGAACATACAACTCAGTATATCGTGGTGAGAATACCCAATCATTTGTGTGATGGTTTCGTTTGGCATGCAGTTTCGAGGCGTAACGAAGTATGAGCTTCTTTCGCCGGTAGCTCAAAAGTGCCTCACCCATTCAGCATAGAGACCAATGACCGGACTAGTTCTAAATGCACCTATGGCTAAACGAATTTCAGTATTATGGACTGTATTCATAGTCCGGAGGTATGATTCTCTATATGAACTGTAAACAATACAGCCGTAATAAACTTAGGATCTAATAAGTGCACAATACAACTTCAGCATTGCTACGCGGTCTGCACCCCATGTAGTACCCGATAAAACTTTAAGGGCATTTATTAACCGCATACATTTCCCTCTCAAGTAGGAACAGTGGTCTTTCCAGATTAGCCTAGAATAAAATACTAGTCCAAGGTATTTGACCGTGGAATCGACCAATATCGGGGAGCTGGCGACGGAAAACTCTGGAACTGTAATATTTCCTCCTCTGGAATTCCTCTAAGGCAATGGTTTTTACGACCGATATTCGAAACCCATTACTAAGCATCCACTTGTATATTTTGTTAATAGCGAATTATAGTTGCCTATGATGAGATTTTGACGAGCAGAGAATTGTGAAGTTATTTACGTATAGTAGAGCCCCGACCGGAGATTTAATCAAATCAACAATACCGTTTATAGCTACGTTAAATAAAATCACGCTGAGAATAGAGCCTTCTCTATGTCAAAAAAGACAGCAACCAAATATTGCCTGATGACAAAAGTATTCTGGACAATTGTCCGACTCCAAAAACCCCGCCAGCCTACGGTTTACTATTCATTCTAACACCTTACATAAACAGCTCATCAGTGCAATAGGCCTACAACTTGATGGATCATTCGAGCCATTACCAATTTTAATGATTGGGACGAGAATTGACATTTTCTAAGAGTCGGAAAATTAATCCTTTAACCAAATTTGAATGAACACGGCCAATATAATACTTAAATTCGATACTTGTTCTGCTACATTCTTGATGGAACCAAATTGTAATATTAGGAGAAGTAATGCACTTATTATGTTCCATTTCTTTATTATCAGGTGTCAGTTACCAAATAATAAACAAATAGAACATAGCAAGTGTATTACTTCTCCCAATATAATATAATACTTAACTGGGATAGTGATAGTTGTTTAATAAATTGATAGTGGATCATATCTACACCTGGAGCTGTATTATGACAACATTCTGAAGCAAATTCGAGTTCCCACATAACGAGAACATCATTGTAATAGTAAGCATTTTTCGACTCGAAATTCAGCTAATGGTGCTCGGCTTCATTTTTAATTGAAATGAATGTCGTAGTTATCATTGCTTGAGAACTGGGCAAAAATGTATGCTAAGGTGTTTGAAATTATCTGTGAGCATGTAACTAGTGAATTATCTATTTTTAGATCTGAGAGGCATCCATAACTGTTTATTCCGGTTATTCGTCGAACTTTTTCGAATAGCTCTTTCGAGGTAGTGTAACCCTTAATAGATGAGACAAACTGTATCCAGGAATGTTAGATCGATTTTCCTGAAAATTTGATAAATGTTCTGCAGTCATATTTTGTCTAAAATTTCGAAGGGCTCTCTTCCTCTCCATAATGGCTTTGTGGTACTCATTATTCCACCATGGTACGGGGGTCCGGCGCAAGACAGGGGTCGATTTTGAAACTGCTTCAACTAAGCGATTTCGGCATATCTATAATACCCAGTTGTAGGTTTTGGTGAAAGACTTCCCAATTGGCCTCTACAATTTTCCACTTTAGTAGACGACTGTGTGTATCCAAGCGGCTATTGATTTTACAGGTAATAGGAAAATGGTCACTACCAGAAACGTCCGGTATTACTGCCCCCGTTATACTTATCAGTAATGCTGGAGATGTAAAAGTAAGATCGATGCATATGATTGTGTACCACTTGCTAAAGAGAGATGGGTTTCTCTGCCTGTGTTTGCAAGAGCAATATCGTTTCTCTCCATTATATATTCGAATCCTTATAAGTAGAACCCCACATGTGACTATGAGCATTAAAATCGTCCATTATTATGAATGGTCGAGGTCAATGAAGAGTTCATAGTCGGCCAGAGTAAATAATTGACCAGGAGGCAGATATAGCGAGCACAAGGTAGTTGGTTGTGGTAGATGCGCTTTTACAGCAACGGCTTGAAAAGGAGTATCCAACTCAATTTATTCACAAAATATTCGGTTCGATACGACAATTGCCACACCATCACTTGTACGTTCGTTTTCATTATAATCTGAAAAGGTATAATCTCGTAACGATGGTTTAGAATTCATGTGAAAGTGTAGCTCCTGCAGATACAAAGCAATTTTTTGGTCATAGTTGTAAAGCATCCTGATTTTTGCTAATTGTAAATTAAAACCGTTACAATTCAATTATATGAGTTTGCCAGTTTTAGCGCTTCAGTTGAAATTTAAGACGATCCGGACCAGCAAGCAACTTAGCCTATTCTATGTCCATAAGGTCATCAGTAATTATATCTTCAAAGAGACTGATTGGCCTCTCTTTTATAGATTTAAATGTTTGGTTCTTTAATTTTAAGACTTCTTTTAATTTTGGAGCACCCTCGGACTTATGAACAATTACAGAATTACGGTTAAAAAAATGTGTTGTTCTTGTAAACGAGTAATTTAATAGATGTTACCTGACCAATCCTTAAAAAACTTTTCACAACTTTCATTCACAAAAATCATAGAATTTGAGGCATGATTATATATTTTTTTCATTAAAAGATAAATGGAATATCAACATGTAGTTTAATCTATTTATCGTTAATTTTTTAATTCTTTTTTAACTTTACCCAATCAATAAATATATATTTAAACCTGAAGCACACCTAACTACTAACACAAACCATCGTTTCAACGCTTCATCTTTTTGAATCCCCTATAAAGTAAAAAAATCTTTAAAGCAAATCGTAATTCTACTACCCAGTACCAATTTAGATCTCTTCCAGGAATGTAATCTATACTTTATTTTATTCTAATTATATTTAATATATAAATTTAATATATTAAAGGAAAAAATTGCTTTTGTTAATATCAAAAAAGTTTTCAATTCATTTTGATTTCTAGGTTTCTGATCTCTTCTCGAATCATCTTATCTACTTCATAGTTTTCCGGCCATTATGGTGGTGAGGTATTCTTCTTGCGTCTTCTTGTTTTTGGATCGCTATTTTTTCTACGAATAATTTTTGAAGGTTTTTGCTATTAGTGGTTTTGTTATTCCATATGCGGCTTCTGTGGTATACTCCCATTAATAGTGATCGGACTCACATTCTGCTCTTCTGGTGGCAGAATAATCTATAGGATACAAACCAAAGACAACCAGAAACGAAGAGTATGTAGACAATGCAGTCAGGCTATTGAAGTCTGAAATAGAAACAGACTAGCATACCTAGAAAGATCGACAAGAACGAAGAAGATATCAGAATCAAGAAGGGCAGGCAAGAAAATAGTAAGAAACCAGAAGGATTTTAAAGCCATCATTAAAAAATGCAGTAAAACTTTAGGAAAATAAAAACCGCGAAGCATACAAGGACATCAACTTCTTCAAAAGGGGTTACCAGCCAAGAACATCATTTAGCAACAAAACAAAATGTCATATTGACATACATGTCTTAGAATAACTCCAAGTAAATTGGACAAAAATAGCCACTAGCAATGGCAAAAATATTGCTTCAAAGGCAACAAACACCTCCTGATCATCGGTTACAGGAAAAAATGGTTTGGGTGGAAGAACAATGCCATGTGAACTCCGCCTTCAAGTCTTACGATCTAAATTCAAGTTACTGTAAATGTATGTTATTTTGTATATTTTTTTTAGTAGGACTTGTAAAGTCAATAAACTAAACTAAACTAAACTTACTATCAAGAAAACAATAAATTCTAGACGGATGGAAACAATACTTTCAAAGTCTTTTTAGTCCCACCAGGACACCCTCAGAATACAACCCACGTCTAGTAGCAATTGCTAAACAAAAAGCTGATGAGCCACTCACCTGCGAAGACATATCGAAAGCATTCGAAAAAGTAAAGAACAATAAAACACAAGATGTCGACAATGTCCAAGGGGAACTCCTAAAATATTGCGGAGAACAACTAGTAGGTATTGTGCATAAACAAATAATTTAAATCTATAATACAGAAAATATGCCGCAAAAGTGGAATGCCGTATACATAAAAAGAGAGACAAAATAATTTATAAAAAAGGTTATGATGACATCCAGGTATATAGATTAGTGTCTAGAATTTCTTTTAAAATGGACAAAATACAGCATATTTGCTGAATTAATAAATCAACAATAAATCCAGAAGCAACCAGTGACTATCACTTGTCTGTGGAAGGATGTGGGTCGATTGGAAGATCATTGAGAAGCAGTGAACTCCGCTTTTTATATTGTTTTATGACAACCAGGAAGAAAACAACCAGCTGATAGACTAAGAACAAGACGGGCGGACAACGTATCCCAAGACGCCCAAGAATTGCTAAAAATAAGGAGCTGGAAACAGCTTTGGATGCAAAGCATCCAGGAGGCCAGGGCTCGAGTTGAGCTGTATTGCCATCGAAGAAGAAGATAGATCTATATTCAAAACACATTAAATTTTATTTGAATGTAATATTTCTAACCAATTACAGACAATATCCCATTTTAGTACGGACTACAGAAAACAGAAAATTTGCATGAATTAAAGAATCCAAACTAACCGATTTCTAGTTCTTTGGTGCGATAATTTAGATTACATAAAAATATTGCCTTTTATATTTCGGGAATGGATGATCCAGGTACTGCCACGTGACAACCCATATCTTTATGACATTGACATAAAAATGGAATTATGTTTTCCGTGCGATTATGTTTTACAAACTATCGATGTGTATTATCTCAATAACAGATTACTGTAATTTGGCGTTGAAGTACCATTAAAAAAAATTACCTTTATTGGCATCCATACACTTAGATATATATACAAATAATAACAATTTACAACTAAATATATAATCCCTATTAACTCTTTTATTACATCCTTCTTCTCTTCTCCCTCTCCCACCCTAATGTCATCACAATCTTTACGCCAGCCCCGTCCTCTCGCATCCACTCCTCTATCCGTCTACTCCCATTCATCCATTCCTCCCGAATCTCCTTACACTCCTCCGCTAAATGACTCCATGTATCTCTCCCACTCCCACACAGCACACACCTACCATACTCTTCGCCCATCCATATCTTTCTTCCTCTCTCCTCCGAGCCACACCTAGCCCTAGCCATTGCTACTTTCTGCCCTCTGTTTAGTGTACAATTTGCTAGTACCCAGGTATTTTCCCATGTACCTGCCACCTTTTATAAAGAGGGTTGTATCCACTCCTCTCAATAAACCCTTATAGCTCCTACTTTTCCACTTTACCTTCATCCACGCTGCCACATTCACCCCTTTTTCCAACCACTCATTTACCAAACTTTCAGATACTCCTGCTCTTTCATACATTTTTCTCCTCTCTATTCTCCAACTACTCTCTCCTACTCCCACACACGTTCTCCATACTTCTTTCACCAGCCTTTCTTCCCCAATCCTATCACTTTCATGTTATACCTAGTCACTCTTTCCATTGCGTCTCTATGCATACTCGTTCTGTTCGTTTCCTGATGCAGAATGTAGCTGGGCGTTGATCTTTCCACCGCCAATATCTGCTTCAGGAATGTCCCCTGCTCTCTCTCGATACATTCATAAGCTTTCATACCCCATGCCTCCACCCCATACATTAGGATTGGTTTCACACATGCATCCCACAGTTTGCACGCCATCTGAAAATTACCCTTCAGCCACTGTCCCCACTTCTCCTTCACCACATACCACGCTTTCCTCGCCTTCATTTGGACCCATCTGGCGTGCTCCCTGTACCCCCCACACCACCTAAACACAAAACCCAAATATTTAAACTCTTTCACTCTCTCGATCACTTCTCCCTTGCATGTTAATTCTTTCATTCTTCCTTCTCTTCCTCTATTCCTAAATCTCACCCACTTAGTTTTTCCTACATTCACACACAAACCTCGCTTATCCATATACCTTTCAACCCTCTGCAACATCTCATTCATTTCTCCCCAATCCTTCGCCAGCAACACCACATCATCCGCATACACCAACATCCACACCTTCATTTTCCCTATTAAAATCCCGCCCGCTTGCCCATTTCTCAGGACCTCTTCTAGTTCACTCATATATAAATTGAAGAGCAATGGGCTAAGCGGACATCCCTGTCTCACCCCCATCCATACTCTAAAATTTTCCGATACCCTTCCATCTACCTTTGCTCTCCCCCATGTTTCTTCATACATTCCTCTCACCCATTCCACTGTTACCTTGCTCACACCTCTCCTCTTCAAGCACTCCATCAACCTTTCTCTCCGCGCTGAATCATACGCTGCTTTCAAATCCAGAAATACCGCATACACACTTTTCTTTTCCTCTAACACTCTCTCAACTATATCGCTAGCGTAAAAATTTGATCTCTCGTTCCCCTCCCTTATCGAAACCCTCTTTGCGATTCCGGCAACAAACCCTTTGTTTCTACTTCCTCTTCTAGCCGGTTCTTCACTATCGTCATGGCAATCTTGTACCCGATACACATAATGGTTATACCTCGATAATTTCTTACGTCCTTTTTATCTCCACTTTTGTGTATCGGGCACATTACCCCCACACGCCATGTTTCCGGAATCTTCTTTTCTCCCCTCCATATCTGATTCAGCAGCTGCCCAAATCTTCTTTTTCCCTCAGCTCCAATCCGCTTCCACATTTCCGCTTTCAGTCCATCTAGCCCAGCCGCTTTTCCTCCTTTCACCTCTTGAAAACCCTTTTCCACCTCCTCCTCTGTAAACTCCTCCTCCACTGTTCTCCACTCTCGTCTCCCCATCCCCACCGGTTCCCCGCAGTTTTCTAAACATTTATTTTTCCAGTCCTGCAGAGATACCTCTATCTGTCCCCGTACCCTTCCTCTCCTCAATATACTCCACATCCCCCTTTCGCTCTGGCACGATCTCATATCCTCTGCAATTTTTTTGATAACTTGCGCCTTCTTTTCCTCGCATACCTTTGTATATTTCATTCTTGCCTCCCTCGCCCCCTTCTCCTCCCCTCTTCCACTCCTCCATTCATTTACTGCTCTCCTTATTACTCTCTTCGCCTCCCGACACTCTTCGTCGAACCATGTGCACCCCCCTCCACTGCTCCTTTTTATTTTTCTTCCGCATCCTGCTATAACCTCCTCCATCTCTTCCATATTTTCTACCTGACCACTTGATCTTCTCCAATCGTTTACCCATTCTTTCCATTTCCTTTGCTCCGTCTGCCAATTTCGATCGGTCTATCCCCATTTAAAACCACTATATATCGATGATGTCAGGAATCAATTAAATTTTAGTTGAGTTTAGGTTAGTAAAGTCATCTAAAATCATTATTGTTCCAGAAAATATTGATGCTATGTGTTAATTCGTGTTGCAAAACCGTCATCAATTTTTATATTGGGGCATCATTAGGCATTAGTGGGACAAGTATACATTGATTATTGCATTAACAATTGGCATCAAAAAAAATGTTTGCTTTGGATCCCACTTAAAAAATGGGCTATGGATATTTGCGCATAAGCCCGAAATTAAACAACATATGTGGATCTTTTAAATGAGCCAAATTCAACAAAAGATGTGTGCACAAGGCACATCGATACCGGGCATGTGGCAACTGTACCATTAGTGCAATGTCGAAGGGTCAATTCTGAATGATACACTATTTTTCTGTCAGAAGAATTTGAATAAATAAAGGAAGCCAAATGTCAAAGACCAATTATTCCACACAGGAACAATGCGAGACAATGGAAGACATTGGCTCAAACAAGAGACTTTTTGAGAAATGAAAAATTCGAATTAATAACCCTTCGCATATCCAAATATCTCTTTTTATTTCTGAAAATCTAAAAAGTTTTTCGACGCCTGAAGAAGCGGTTGATGCGTTAAAAGTACATGTATATTAATTTTCATGGAGAATATTTTGAAAAATGCGTAAATATTGGAGATCAAATGAATCTCTATATGAATGACATAAAGATACCTTATGCCAATCAAGGAACTAACTTGGTGTCATGATTGACAACTCATTTCGCTATAGAAAACAAGTTAGTAAATATGTCTACACTACATACATGAATTTGAAAAATCTATAACTTCATAGATCGTATCTAACTACTAAAACGAAGATTTGTTTATGCAGCAGTCTCGTCTTATCACACTTAAATTTTTGTTACACTCTGTATCATCCATAAATTGATAAGAATACTTGTGTACGCTTACAGAAGGTTCAAAATGCGTGTTTGAGATTCATCTTTGGCATTCGTAAATATGAATTAGTATGGAGGTCAGGAGGAAGATTCAAGCTAGGTGTCTATATTACAAAGTAATAAATTTCAAAACTATGCCTTATCTTCAAAATAGAATCACTTTTAGGAACGATATTCATAACCTTAATACAAGATCCAGAGCCAGGATCTCTCCTCCAAACCACTCTACCTCTCTTTTTGAACGATCGTTCTCTTTCCAGACATACAGTGTATATAACTCAGAAGTTCACTTATTTAAATTACAAAGTCTTAATAAATTAAAATCTACACTTAAAAGAATTTATAAATGTAATAATGGTGATATGATGAATGTATGTCTACATAGCAACCAGTGACGAAGCATAACTTATATCTCGAATATACATTCTGCAGGATATACCGTACCTTAATTTTAATTAATAGCTCTCATGTATATTTAGTTTTCTTTTAGTTGTAATTAGATAATAATAGTACTTATTTGTATTGATAGGATAAGTAGGTTAGTTAAGTAAAATTAATTTTTAATAAAGTTTATTATTATTATTATTATAAAATAAACAATAAACCCATACACGATGATAAAAATCAAAACAGTTCAATATAACTATTTTACGCCCCTTTTTAGAATATAACTGCATCTTTTTACTTAAACGTGTCTCAAGTATTCACCAGAATCATTTGTGTTCGTGTTTTATTAATTTATTAATTCTTTTGTAAATGTATTATAAGCAAGAAGTACAAAATTATAAAGAATAAATTAATTAATTAAAACGTCTAACCTTTAAATACTAAATAAGCTTAAACACCCCAATAATCGGCTTTATAATACCTCAAACGAATTTCTTTAATAAATGTAATAACTCAACCTAATATATTATTATATTCTGACTCTTGTCAGATACTCAAAAGTCTCAGCAACTAAATCCTTCTAACTACTTTCCCTATCAAATTTATTTACAAATATTAGTCTTCATTAATTAACTAAAACAAATAACAGGTACAGTTAATGCACTTTTTAAACAAAATATATTCAAGAGAAAAAAATCATCCATTTTATTGTATTTTATATACAAAAATCTAGTATAAAACGAAAAAATTATCTGATAATAGCTTTAAAGTGACGGGGGCGATCCTTTAAAGTAACAAGCTCATTTACACACACACAAATATACAAATAACTCGGTGGACGGACCACGTGGTCGATAGCCCAACACTACTATCTGATAATAATTTAATTTTAGAAATAATTTGACCAATATTGAAGTTAACTACGCGAGCCCAGTTGCAGTTTAATACTTTAATCTAATTGCACTTTTAATCTTCCCGCCTCTAATTAATCCACTCGATGCAATTTTCTTTAGACGCTAATCCCCCATTAAGAAGGGAGACAGCCATTTGGAAACCGTTTTTAATTGAATCCGTTTCACTAATATCAGACCGCCCCCAAAGAAATCCACAAGTTTTAAGTTCAACTGAATTTACTTGGGGAAAAGAGTTAAAACAGGGTTATCTTAATCTAATTTGAACTTTATAACAATATTCACTTTGATGACCGATAAACCGATAAATGATTTAATCCGCCTAATTGATTAATACCCTGAATAGTAATTTTGCATTTAGCTAAATGCCGAGTTAAATTACCTTAAATACGTATTTAAGGTAATAAAATTAATTATAAAATTCTTATAAAGGTAATGGTAATTCAATCTAAATTATAATTAATATTGATAAAATAATATTAAATATATTATATTATCCTAAAATATAATTTAATTATAATTATAAAAACTATATAATATATGAACTATTTTTTTTAATAATATATTAACATACTTTTATATAAACAATTGTTTCATGGATAAACCATGAAACAATGGAAGATCTATGAATTATGTAGTATTAACTTAAGATAATATTTCTGTTAACGATTTATAATAATAAATTAATAAATTGTACTAAATTAGTACAAAAATAATATCATTCAAAATATTAATTTGTGATTGTTGATCATAACGGTGTATATAATTATACGTAAATCATCACAATTAGTTATTAATTATCTATTAATTTTAATAATTTCAGTTAAATAATGTAACAACAACGCGTCGATGTTGCAAAACGCTGTTTAGAGATGTTCAAGCAAAATAAAGAGGATATCTTGCATCGGTATGTGACGATTGATAAAACATAGATCCAGCACTACACTCCTGAATCAAATGGATCGCCAAGAATGGACAGCAGACGGTCGTCCAAAGCGACCAAAAACTCAAATGTTGGCTGAGAAGATTATGGTATCCGTATTTTGGGGCACGCATGAAATTTTGTTCATCATATATCTTGAGAAAAGCAAAACTATCAATAGTGAATATTACATGACATGACATTGGATCGATCGAGTGCAGAAGTCAAGAAAAAACGGCCCTACATGGAAAAGAAATTGTTGTTTCATCAGGAAAATGCCTCGTGTTAAATGACATGAATTACGTTAAATTGCTTCTCCACCTACTCTCCAGATTTGGTCATCAGCATTTACTGGCTTTCTACAGACATGAAAAAGATGTTCCAGGGAATAAGTTGGCTCAAATGAAGAAATAATTGCTAAAACTGAGGGTTATTTTGAGGACAAAGACAAATTGATTTATATAAAGTGCATCGAAAAGTTAGAAGAACGTTGGAATGAATGAAGGAGAATATGTTGATGGATAATGTGGAATTTCTATAAAAAATTGTTTTTCTTAGTTAGGCCGAAAACTTATTAAGTGATGTGTTATGTGTGTGTGTGTTGTATGCCGGGTTTCTTTTAGCGTGGTTTGTAAATCTCGAGGTTTTGGCGAATGAGAATTCGCCATCTTCGGGAGTTTTTATTTTTTTTTTAAATTAACTGGTGCGTTATTTGCATGTAGTATTTATGCGGTTTTTATGTATGGTCATCATTTTAGTGGATTGGAGGTGGTATGTTTATGGCTTCCATGTAGATGGTAATATAGTACCGTCATCCCTTTTGTTGAATGATTAATGTTAGGGGCACTTACTGCTGAGAGCACCACTATTCTTTATAATGACCAATATAGGATCTTCTATCAAAAGAACAGGATGCCCAGTCTGCATCAGCATATCCTTTCAATTCGGCATCTTCATTCCTTAAGAATTTTATCTTCAGGTCTCTTGTCCCTTTTAGATACCTGAGTACACTTTTACCAGCTTTCCAGTGTCATATACCATAGTAAGTATTAAATTGGCTGAGATAACTCACCGCATGTGGCATGTCGTCACAGATAAATACATCAGGGCTCTAATAAAGTTTCTGTAAAGTAAATTGATATTTGGTTTTTCCTCTCTTTTTAATTTTAACCCTATCTCTACGGATGTTGAGATAGGCTTTGGATATTGCATTTTGAATTTCTTTAGCATCTCATCAATATATCTGTTCTGGTCCATTTAAAATATTCTTTTTCACATTTAAATCTATTCCCAAACAGTATTTCAGTTCACCAAAGTCTTACAAATTTTGTTCTCCGACTTTTCTTTACTTCATTTAATTTCTTTTCATTTGAGTAGAATATTATAAGGTTATCAACATATATTGTGATTATAAGTTCATCTCCTCCTTTCCTCAATATGTAAACAAAAGGGTCTGCCTGGGATTGTTCAAAACCAATGTTTCTTAGTTCAGAATCTAGTATTTTATACCATTCTCGTCCTGATTGTTTTAAGCGATATAGGGCTCTTTTAAGCATGCATTCATTTCCTATAAATCCTAAGAATCGATTGGCAGCAGACACTATATTTTCGACGTGATTATTAAAAGTTAATTTCGAATCATAGACAATACCCAAATCTATAAATTCAATTACCTTGGCCAACAATTTACTATTTATTTTGAAGTCATGCTCAATAACCACGTTCTTTCTTGTAAATGACATAACTTTACATTTGCCATCATTTAACGAAAGTTTATTAGCAGTACACCAATTAAATACTGAGTCAATGTTTTCTTGTAAATAAACGCAATCAGCAGTAGAATAGATTGGTTTCATAATTTTTAGATCATCGGCAAAAATAAGAACTTCAACATTTAATCTCGAAATCAGGTCAAACAATTAAAAAGCGCGGGACCTAGATTAGAGCCTTGTGGTACACCGGAGGTAGCAATGAAAGTATTAGACTTAAATCCTTTATATTCTACATATAACGATCTTTTGTCAAGGTAACTTCTAATTAATTCACAAAGTGATGAGGAGAATCCAACTGAATATAATTTAGACAATAACAGATTGTGATAAAGTTTATCGAATGCCTTCGATATATCTGTATAGACAACATCAACTTGAGCTTGGCGATCTAAATAGTTAGATAGAAAATGAGTCTGAATAAATAAATTAGTAACTGTAGATCGATTTGGTCTAAATCCATGCTATTGAGACGATAAATTTGAATTAATGAAGGTATTGATATAGGTACATAATGAAATTTCAAAACATTTCGCTACGTTGGATAATATTGCTAGAGACCGATAATTAGATATCAGCTTTTTATCACCTGATTTAAATACTGGAATAATGCGTGTTAACTTCCAGATGTCCGGAAATACGTTTCGTTTCAAACAGAGATCAAAGATGTGTTTAAGTGGTGTTGATAAAACAAATCTACAGTCCTTCAGTCCTAGTGCTGGTACACCATCCGGTCCAGAACTTAATTTAGATCCCAATTTGTTAAGAGCATTTGCTATATCTGAATCCTCGAATGACCCTATGTTCAAATAATTGGTATTATTGCTGTGCTCAAATTGATGATTATGATCAGAAGGTGCTTTATATGATGATGCAAACTGGGAAGCAAAGGCCTCGACTATATCTAATGGTGACGATAATTCAATATCATCCAGAAACATTGTTGGTGGGATTGAACTATCATGTTTTAAGACATTAATGAAATTCCAGAATTTCTTGGGATCAGAACATAGGCGAGATTGAGATTTAGCTCTGAGGCGGGACTCTGTAAATGTCATCCTAAAATATACAGAAAGTGGGTGCTTCTTCATTAATTTGAAATATTTTTTCTTCTCCTTTAATATAGATTTTAGCTCATTTGAAAACCAAATAGGATATTTAATATTGGATCGACGAGTGTAAAGAACACAATTTTCAAATGTAGTGTATAGTTTGTCGTAAAATAATTTACAAGCAGTGCTTGTTTTTCCAATAAGTTGGCACCTTAATTAGGATTGTTTCGTCTAGCTCTCCTTTAAATATGCTGTTGTCACATCCATTTGCACCAGCTTGAATCTTTTCTCTACTCACTTTGCTATTTGAGATCTGATAGAACGTAATTTTGCTACTGGTGCAAATATTACATTATATTCAGCTCCAGCTTTTTGATTAAAACACTTTGTGCCACTAGTTTTGCATTTTTTGTTTCAATGTTATCTGATCCTATTTTTCTTTTTAGTAGCATTTTGTAGTCTATGATATTCATATCTGTCCTCTTTTATTATTTTCCAAGTTACATTTCTGATATGTGCTTTTATTTCATCATTTTCATTGTCTTCACCAGGATTATTTGTATTTGTATATATGGATATCATACTTTCTGTTCTAAATAGTAATCTTATATCTATATTGGCCTCTTCTTTTCTCTTTCAGGTCTCTTTTCTTTTTGATATATGTCCAGACTTTTACTTTCTGCTTATTTTTCAGGTCGTGTTATGTCTTCGTCATCAGATTGGTCGCATACTTCATAACGGTCATTTTCTCGTTCTTCGCGTTCTCTTTCAGATGATCCATCAAAGAATTAATCATGAGAAGGTTCGAGAGTCAGTGGGATGAATGGGTGAGTTTAGATCGAGTGTTTGAGTCTTAATTTTCTTTTTTTTTCTTTTTGGTCAAAGTACATTCTTTTTTAAAATTTCACATCTTTTCTAATTTTGCTTATCTACTCAAATCCTGTAGCCTTTGGTATTTTGTGAATACAAATACAAAAAATTTTTTCTGTTGCTCTTGATGAAAACTTTTTCTTGTTTCTTTTATTTAGTACCAAAACTTTTGTACCAAAGTACAATCTCAAAAGTGGTTTTCCCGTTCGTTGCTTTTGGTGGCACTCTATTGGTAAAATAATGCATATCCTCTACCCAAAAGGATTATGATATATTTGCTTCTAGCATCATCCAGCGGACTTTTTCTAATAATAAGGTTCTATTTTTTTCTTTCGGCTATCCCATTATTCTCTAGTGTATACCCGACGGACAGACGTCTTGATATACCATTTTCTTGAATATAATCTTCAAATTCTTTGTTGCGATACTCTTTGCCGTTGTCTGTTTGCAGTATTTTTATTTTGAGGTTAGTAAATTTTTCTGGTTTAAAAGGACTATTATTTTTATGAATTTTAATTCGGTCGTATCATCTGGGAAATAAGGAATTCATTGGCAAAAGATTATTTTTCTTTTTTGTGGTAAAAAATGGCATATGTGTTTTCAATTTGTTTTATTTTCAGATTTCATATAATCATCCAATATCTCACAAATAAATAAGATCCAACATTAAACATTCAGAACGAACTTAAAAAACAAATATACTGTAGAGTCTCCACTTCGCGGATAAAGGAATTAAAATCGACGTGCTCGAATCCCTCGAAACTCACAAACATAAAGACAATCCGGACGCTCCGTAATCAACGAGTAAACAAACCTGTTATTTACGTCTTTGCTCAATGCGCTATAAATAAGACGTTTCTTTGTATTTACATATATATAGTTTGATAATTATCACTGTTTGATCGAAACTGTAGTCACTAATAAATAAGCAGTGTAATATTAACTAAGGGAATTTTGTTAAAATTAAGTGGATTTCCTTTTCAATCTCTATAGCTTCCTTGATGACCCATTCTATGTAATTGCAAATAGTTGCCACAATATCTTTGTATTATCTAAATCGATTCTGCGCTCTGTGGCTGAAATATGTTGAAATATTGAGGAATTTGTGTAGTGTTTCCTTTACTGCTAGTCTATGTTTCTCTCTTCGTATGTTGATTTTTTTATTTGTTTGTCCGATGTTCAATTTATTAGATTCTATACATGGGATACTATAAACCCATTGGTTCTTCAATAAACATAACAACGAGATCATTTAACAAGAAATGGCATCAATTATACGAACAGCAAGTCATAAAAAACTTAAAAGCAGACCAATTAATCATAGTCATACAAGCAAAAAAAGGCAATGACACTGTAACAATGAACAGCACTGATTACGATAAAAAAATAAAGAATACTTTAGAAGAACCAGCCTACAAAAAAACAACTCTGATTCAACCACCTATTTAGAAAATCTCACCAAAACCAAAATCCAAAAATCAAATCTTCCAGACGATGTTAAAAAAGCCGTAATACCAAGGGTAAAAACAACTAGTTGCCCTAAATTATACGAATCAATAAAATTCACATTGTTGTTATCATCGTGTCAGTGCCATTACCCACCAAAAGTCCATAAGACAGAAAAAGAAAGTCTCAAGATTGAACCAAATTGCCACATTCCACACAAAACACCAACCCCAGAGTAATTAATTGCACAAGCATTAAATTTTCAAACACAGAACTTAAAGTTTTAGAAAAAAGCCCAAAAGTTATACCAAATAGTACAACTAAATCATTTTAAGAGACTTAAATAGTTGAATCCTCTCTAGCCCTCAAAAATATTCAAAATTGTAATAATACTAAATGACAAATTAGTAGTATAATCCAAAAATCACACTCTTTAAGAGATCCCATAAATACAAAATAAATAATAAAATCGATCAAAACCAAAATCAAAAACAACGACTTAAGCATCACTCGAGAAGATAAAGGCAACTCAATCGTCAGTCTTAAAAAAATGAATATGACGATAAGATTAAAATCTTTTTAAAAACCATCCCCTAAATTCCAATCCAACCTAAAAACACTAATAAAAACATCTACGAGCATTTTCTCAGATTTAGAGCACTTAAAACTTCTCCCGATGTACCTTGCACCACCGCAACTAAACGGCCTAATAAAAATTCATAAAGATGAAAGAACCAATAAGACCTGCTGTAGCTTATGTTAATACATCAGCCCACAAAACAGTAATAAAACTCAATAACACTTTCAATTCACTCACTAAATTCTCTGATACTAATTCAATTAAAAATTCCCAGTCTCTAACACAATAACTACATAGATAGGTAGATAGTATTTATTTATCCATTGTACAAAATAAAATTCAAAATACATATATAACAATACTTTCTTACAAAAATTTTGATTGCACATGGAAAAGCTCGAGTTCATAAAAATATGATCTTACACTCTTGCCTACTGTTGCCTTGATGACACTACTGCCACATGAGGTTTCTTTGGTGGAGGTTGTTCCACCATTTTCTTGCCAAGTTTGGCTTATATTCCTCTGAAGAGAGGACTTCAATTATATAATTTGCATATGCACTGCCAATACAAGCTAGTCTCATTTGATGTCTCTAACATGTTTTTAAACATCCCACTGTCAGAATGTCTCGACGTAATGAGCATTATAATCAAAACAAATAACATCAATCCGATAATAAAATCGAAACACTCATCACTTATGTCAGTCAATTTAACTATTTTTCTTACAATCACAAAATCTACAAACAGATAGCTTTGCGATGAGCTCTCCACTAAGCCCATTATTAGCCAAAATTTTCATAGATGGCAGCGAAGAACGTGGAAACCGCTTTTGGATAAATGAGGAGGGGAGAATGTGCCGATTGTGTGGAAGGGAAGAAGAAAGATGGGAGCATTGGACTACAGACGCATGGAAAAAGCGATATGGCCAAGAGGAATGGACAAGGTTACTGAAAGGGGGTACTGAGGCAATGGACATAATAAGGAAGATAGAAGAAAAGAAAAAGACAAGTGGCATTTACTAGTTTTTTGAGTCTGTTTTGATAGATGAGATATTTGATAGAATTTATTGTTGTAGAAACTATGCCAATAAAGGATTAATATATATAATGTGGGAGCCCGGGTTCGCGAGTAGGACGCCACGCCAACAGAGGGCGACGAAATAATAGCGGCGCGCACGATTAAAGCGCCTGCCAACAGAGGGCGTTAAAATCATTAAGCCGACGGAACGGTCCCAAGCAGTAGTTAAAAAGGCCTACATGCATCTCAACCGGCAGACTCATAGTCTTGGCGAGCTCACCACAGTTCTCCTGGTCAGAGGGCTCCCCATAGTCCTGTGGCCATCGAAAAATAAACCCCCCGCCGACCGCGGAGGACCAGCGCCGACAGAAGAACGATCGGCGACGTGCCGGCCGCTACGCCACGATACCGCCAACGCTATAACCTACCCTTGACGACCGAGAACGAGGACGGCAACCCATCGACTACGCCACGAAGGACACCAGAGCTACCGGCACACACACATACTTTGTATATATCTAAATAGCCAATAAATCAACTTAAAACCCCTTTTGTGTTTGATCGACACGCCCCACATATAATAAAATAAATTTTCTACATTTACAAATAACAAAAGCCAACAATAAATTATAATTTAGCATTTATCGGAATCATCATACACAGAATCCCTCATTCTATCAAATTCAATTCAATGGTTCATAGAATTTTATCATTACCTTTATCCGCGGAAGCAGTAAATTCAAAAGTCAAAACCATAAAACAACTAGCCGTGAATAATAGATACCATGAAAACATAATTAATAATATAATAAATCAAAAACAACAATTAAAGACATTGCTATACTATGGGATCTCTGAAAAAGAAAACTATAAATATGTAACACTAAGATAATTCGGCACTCCAAGTTGTAAAATAAAAAAAAATCTGCTAGAAAAACACAACATTAAAATTATTTTCCAAACCCCCAACAAACTTAATAATCTAAATTTAATGTCAAATAAAAAAACAAACACAATGAAAAGATCTGGGATATAATATAAAATATTAAAATGTGGTTCTTACCCATGCATATATATCGGTCAATCTGGCCACAATTTCAACATAATGGAACATATTAGTTCATATAATAATTAAAAAACAAATTCAACGTTTGCAAACCACCTCATAGAAAATAATCACATAGCAAACATGAATCCCCTAGAAATCCTTCATTTCTGCGTCAAAGGCCCTAAGCTGTATCTACTCGAATCACTGGAAATACACAAAGCGCACCGTAATCTGGAAAACCCGCCAATCAACGACCAGACCGACACAATATACTCATCTATTTTTAACACAATAATAATTTAATCTTTTGTCCATTTGTATACCGCCTAAGCATAAACAGTAATTGTATGTAATATATGTTTTAGCTGCTTGTTATAAATACCGCCTAAGTGAAAATTTGTAAATTAATTATAGTTTGACAATGACCATGTAATTGTTGAAATCGATCTCTAATAATAAAAACCGTGTGTGATAACAAAAAGTGAATTTTATTTATCGTCCTGTATTTCAAAGATATAAACCCTTTAAAGCATATTGTCACCGCAATAGGATCACCAACACAAAAAAATAGCGAAAGAATGGTAACCACTAGCGGAAAAAATAAATTAATTTGTAATAAAAACACGGAATTTTATTGACATCATTAAAAACATTACTAAATACCAACAAAATATCCTAATCAGTTTCGATGTCAAAAAACTTCACACAAATCCCAATAAAAGAGGCACTTCAACTCATCATGAACAAGCACAATCCGTCAGCTGACATAATGGAATTTGCAAAGCACTGCCTATCAACATCATATTTTACATATCAAGACCAAAAATACAAACAAATAGACGGCGTTCAAATGGTCTCACCAATCGTAGCTAATCTTTCTAGGAAGATTTCGAAGTGAAAGCGCTAACAACTCACTATCTAAAACAGAAATTGTAGCTTCAGATTGTGGAGACCTTCGTGATATAGCTTCATGGGTGAGAAACAGTAGACGATTTCCTAAACCACCTCAACACCATACGCCCGAAGATCCACTTCACAATGGAATTTGAGAAAGAGGGAAAGCTATCGTTTCACATCACATCACCGCCCAGCATAAATTCATTCTGAAGCCAAAACATTGATTACAGAGTCAATCAGACTCACCGACAAAGGCAATATGTCAATATATGGTAACCACATATCACATAATCGATTTAAAATGGCTGTCAATCTTTGGTCTTTACACCTACCAATATATTTTTCTGAAGCAGAGTCATCAAATGTTGAACTATTTTTCAGTACTGTTTCTTAATTGTTGGAGTTATTTAATTGTCTCGTAGTGTTAAATTATGGGCGTACCACCGGCACTAAACTGTGTAAATTGGATGGCATAGGTCACACCTTGATGAATCATTAAATATAATCTTGTGCAGGATATATCAAAAAAATAAATAACAGCCTCTACTGATATAACAGATTTTAATAGCAAAAGCTGTGCTACGCCAACAATATACTCAATACAAATTAATGTACTAACCACTCCTGCCCAACATTGCTATATACCGATCCAGAAAAACTATAAATAAGATCTTCCTTATTACTAAATATTTTAGGAAAAGATACGAATAGATTATCATGTTTCCTAGAATAATCTGAAGTAGTTTGTTAATAATACTTCAAGTGCTTCTAAGATCACTTTTATGTTTCTAAAAAAAATTGCATTTAGTTCGCCTTGCTTTAAAATCATCTAACTCTAGATTTATTTTTATTTGGAGTGAAATTACATGTAACTTACGATCAAGTCGTCTATTTAAGTATTTAATTTTCCATTTTAATCTTATCTAGCGAAAAAAAAATACAATTTATATTATTAAAGGTATTATTTATATTAAGAAAATAGGAAGTTTTAAAATTATGCGTTTTTTAAATCCCTCCATAGTACATGACTTGAAGTTAACATTACATCTAAAACAACATGGTGAAGATAATAAAATATATATATAGTGCATAGTCCTATGCAGAAAGCTTTTTGATAGTCGGATTGTGCAAGAAATTGAGAGAATGACGTATTTTGGTTTGGGATTGTCGCGTATCAACATCGCGATTCTTCGTACAGTTCATAAAAGGGATCTTGACCATCAAACCGATACCACATTGTTCTCTAATCCCGAGCGACTCTGAAATACTATTTTCGAGAAACCTTTTAGTGAGTTATTAAGGCCGTCGGAATTTTTGTAAATAGCTTTTGTTCAATCCTGCAGTAGAAAATAGAACTTTCATACGTTGTTTTGTGGTTAGAAAGTTACAGTTTACCTCACGCAAAATGGTTGCTATGGAGATTTACTTTCGCCCACTCTTGTGTCACTTTCGCCCACTCTTATGTCACTTTCGCTCACGCTTTTATAAATACACATTATTATTTTATTTGAACCTACGTTTTAAAATGAATTTTCGGCAGGATTGAACAAAACGTAATACACCACTCGTGGAGTTACGAATTCGCTCACTTGTGTACCTTCGCACACTCGGCTGTCGCCTCGTGTGCAAATTGGTACACGCGTGAGCAAAACACGTACTTTCTCCACTTGTAGTGTAATATACTATTGTAGGTTATTGAAGACAGCTGTCTAAATGCATTAAGCAAAAACTTTCCAAATTTGGTCATTGTTTCCAATACTCCCTTTCATCACCTTCTTCTTATCTAACTATATCTACCCACTAAACACTGTAATTAATAAGATAATTCGTTCCTACCTAAAGTTTATGGAGGTAAGTTGATAAATATTTCATAAATATGTATATTTTGTGACTGACTCTCTAAAAGTAAAAACATCAAAACGTAAATCGTGTTTAATCTTACTCACAATACCCAACGAACAAAAGATACTACGAAAAAATGGTGATGTGGCCATCATAGTACTTTCCCTATATTTTACTCGAAAACTATGAAGTTATTCTTAATAATTTGTTCATATTAGAATTCTCTACAATTATTTGTTATACAAATTTTACGCAACTCAAATGGTTTATTCGCAATTGGCAAAAAATGTCAAAAGTTTCAATTTTTATTTCTTTTTCTCAGTTAAGGATTTTATGAAAAATATGTATTGATAAAACTTGTTCAATTTTTCATTCCCTTTAACTTTTGTTTGAACCGTTTTTAAAAATTATTCATATTTAGAAAAATATCTCGAAAAAACAAAAAAAACGCCTCGAGTAAACATCGACTTCCGATCTACGAATGTTCACCAAAAGCTTTTCAGTTCCAGCTTTTAACGATGAAACCTTAAGTTTGAAGTCAAATAGATAATTCATTTTTGAGATGCAATGTCCACCGACAGACACACATACACACACACACCCACACACACATAGACACAAAAACAATTTTTCTAGAAATTAGTGTAATGGGTTCAGGGGACCCTAAAACGGATATTTCCACAAAAAATCACGATAACAATACTTCCCCTATATTTCATATAGGGAAAGTAAAAAGGATGATAGCTTGCTAACTTTAATGCTGTAGATACTTGTATTGTTCGGGTTAAAGAAGACATAACTGTAGTTAAGTAGTGGACCAAAAATTATCTGGAAAACTGCCCGGAAAACAGCCAAGCAGAGGGACTATAGAACTCACAAAATAAAACAAAGAAAAGAAATCCGAAAAGCCAAACTCTTTGAGGAAGTTCTGCGAGGAACGACACTCTGGCTGCATGTTCAAGAATCCACAAAGTCCAGACCAAGAACGCAAGTGTTGCTTGCAAAGAGGTAGACTTCCTCGGAGGAAAGTCTCAAAGAACTTATCCTCAACAATTCTGGCAAAAGACAACAAGTCAGGCAATCCCAGTCAAAGACCGAAAAGGCTTGACCGAAATGACTGGAGATTAGCCACGGAGGTCACAAGACCCAGTAAAATTAAATGGGCCATCGGCAGGTTCCAACCTTACAAGTCCGCGGGACCGGATGGAAATTATCCCATTCGGTTACAAAAGGGCACAGAGAAACTGGTGCCGCACTTGTCAAAAATCTTCAAAGCCTGCCTAGCATGGTGATATATACCAAAAGCATGCCAAAGCGTAAAGGTAATCTACCTGCCCAAGGTAGGCAGAATAGCTGATCTAACGCCAAAGTCATACAGACATATCAGCATATCTTCATTCCTACAAAAAGCAATGGAAATATTGATAGATAGGCACATAAGTGACGAGATACTGGGGAAAGGTACTCTCAACAACAGGCAAAATGCATACCAACTGTGAAAGTCAACGGACTCAGCACTAGACGACATAAACAGACTCATCACAAAGTCAATGGAAGACAAATACCGGGTGTCTAAGACCACCCGTACCAGCCTTTTATTTCGACAACGCTTTGTCGAATGTGACTGGGACAAAAATTTTAATTACTAAAGTGAACCCAAGGAATCCACTGATGAGTTTATTTTTTACCGGAATAATCCGGAAGTACCCGGAACCGGAAGTAACTTTAAAATTTCAAATGGCAACATAGGTCGAGTATGGTATTAATTGATAGGTCTTTTTAAAAGAAACAACTTTTATTAAAATGTTTTTTTTAATATTTTGCATATTTACAAAAATAAACGAAAAAAACTAAATTGAAAATTTGTTATCCATTCAACACTAAATTTCCTCAAGTAGGCTTTTCTTTTTTGTTAGAATAACAATTTGTATATGTGTTAATATTGCAAATATTCTTACATGATTCTTCGTATTATTCCTCAATACTTTCCTTGGGTAATATGATATTTTCTACACTCAGGTGAAAAGAGTTCCTCTTATTCAAAACTGAAATATTATTTTATTATTATTTTGAGATGGATGGCTTTTATAATACGGGTGTCTCAGACCACCCGTACCAGCCTTTTATTTCGACAAACAAAAAATACCTATTGTTTGAAAGTGTTTTATTAAAAATTCAAATAAGAGTGTGAAAGAAAATGATAATTAAAACAACTATTCAATTATTTATGGTATGTTCAAATTGCCTTCCTTCTTGATTAATGCATCTTTGTAGCCGATTTCGAACGTCGTTGACGGCCCGTAGTATCTCATCTTCACTAAGTGAATGGCAGACATTCCGTATACTCTTCTTCATATTATTCCTCGCGGTTGGAAGCTCTTTATAGACTAGGTTTTTGATACGTCCCCGTAAGAAGAAGTCAAGAAGCGTTATGTCAGGAGAACGAGGTGGCCATGGAAATGGTCCTAGCCTTCCAATCCATCGACCAGGGAAAAGGCGGTCAACGGTTTAACGAGAAACTCTTGCGTAAAGAGCTGGACAACCATCTTGTTGCAAATACATTGTTAAACGTGTTGCATATGGAACGTCATCTAGAAGGTCAAAAAGATGATTTTCTAAAAAATCAGCGTATTTAGCTCCGTTTAATGAACCATCGAAAAAATTCGGACCAATTATTTGGTTTCCTAAAATACCACAACAAACATTAAGAGTCCACACATGTTGATTATCAACTTCTCTTAACCAATGAGGGTTTTTATTACTCCAGTAGTGAGCATTATGTAAATTAACAACTCCGTTGCTTTCGGATGTCGCCTCATCTGCACATAAAATTTTGTGAAAGAAATTATAATTTTTATGAGACAACCTTTCACAAAAATTGAACCTATCTTGAAAATCCCACTCTTCAAGTTTCTAGTGTAGAGAGATATGATGGAATTTGTTTGTTTTTAAAACTCTCCAAGCAGTGGAGCGACTTATTCCAGCATCGATTTATTTCAATTCTTCTAGTAGAGATGTTCGGGTCCAGAGCAATTGCTGCAAGAACATCCAATGTTCTTTCATCTTGTACACGTTTTCTGATACTTCGACCTTTGTTGTGGCTGGGCTGTAGCTTACCAGTTGTCTTAACTCGTTCTGCAAGGCGCCGAAAAACATTTTTTGACTGACTGGCTCGTTGAGGGTATCGTTCAGCATAAATTCGTTCATCACCACGATAATTTTGGCCCCATTCATCTAATATCATCAGCACATCAAAACCGAGGTTTGTAAAAAACATGTTGACACATTCAATACTTTTATAATAATTATTTCTTTTACTTCAAATATTCACGAACGTCAATTATTTTGACATAACAAAAAAGCAAAGCCTACTTGAGGAAATTTAGTGTTGAATGGATAACTAATTTTCAATTTAGTTTTTTCGTTTATTTTTGTAAATATGCAAAATATTAAAAAAATAAAAGTTGTTTCTTTTAAAAAGACCTATCAATTAATACCATACTCGACCTATGTTGCCATTTGAAATTTTAAAGTTACTTCCGGTTCCGGGTACTTCCGGATTATTCCGGTAAAAAATAAACTCATCAGTGGATTCCTTGGGTTCACTTTGGTAATTAAATTTTTTGTCCCAGTCACATTCGACCAAGCGTTGTCGAAATAAAAGGCTGGTACGGGTGGTCTGAGACACCCGGTATATTGCCACATTTCTAGATATCCTCACTAGGAGGAGTACTGTCTCTACGCTATGGGCAACACTAGTAGATGACCTTCTAGGGAAATTGTTCAAAGAGAATATCCACTGCCTAGGGTACGCGGATGATATAGCTATAGTCATCAGAGGCCGGTTCGCTGGAGTTGTCTAGGAGCGAGCACAAAGAGCCCTAAACATAGTAGACAATTAGTGCAAACAAGTGCGACTGGCAATCAATCCCAAAAAAACACAAATTGTCATCTTCACAAAAAGATGAGCACTGTAAGGTCTAAAGCCACTGATGCTCGGGGGTACGTAAATCCCCTTCGTAGGGGAGGCCAAGTACTTGGGAGTAACTTTCGACGCCAAAATGACGTGGAGGCCACACATCACAAAGCCACCAAAAAAGCATCAATAACGTGAGCAGGTATCGGAAAAAACTGGGAACTAAACCTTAAAATGACTCTATGGCTATACACTAGAATGATAAGACCCATAATAGCCTATGGAGTAGTGATGTGGTGGACTAGGACAAAGCAAAAGGGGGCGATGGAACTTCTGAGCAGTACACAAAGACTAACATGTCTCAGTACAACAAGAGCCCTAAGCACCACCCCAACAGCAGCTCTAAATGTTGTCTTGAATATACCACCACTCCACATCTTTATATATAGACTGATGCAAGGACAGACGCCCATAATCCGATCCCCCGAAAAAAAAAACAACGACTGAAGGCAAACGCAATCACAACGATGCCAAGTCATGCTAAATTGGTTTACGGACGGCTCAAAGACCGACTAAGGGGTAAGAGCAGGTATATAGGGTACAAAACCCGAGACAAATAATTCTGTCAGTCTCACCAAGAACACTACTGTGTTCCAAGCAGAGGCGATTTCTCTTCATCACTGCGCAAGAGAAATAACAAGACAAGACACCAACAGTAGGTCAAGCTATACTCTCCGAAAGCCAGGTGCTACTAAGAGCACTAAGCTCCACACAGGTCAAATCTAAGGTAGTGTGGGACTGTATATGTGGAGGACATCCAGGGAATGACAAAGCAGACGAACTGGCCAAACAAGTAATTGGCCCGGAACCCTCCTTCAGCATCTCCAAAACCGCAGTCAAACGATGCATAAAAAAATGGGTGGAGACACAGGCATACACCTGGTGGATGAACTTAGCAGGTTCCTTAAGAAAAAATCGCCAAAATTCACGACCAAACTTCTGAACCAAGTCAGGAAAATGATCAAAACAATAGCAGGTCTGATGACAGGATACTGCAAGCTCAACAAATATATGAGCAAAATTAACCTGGTGAAAGAAAAAGAGAGAACTCATTCTACATCTTATGCCATTGTGAGGGCCTAGCAAGGATTAGACATCAAAAGCTGGGTACTATAAACCCAAGCCCCTCTGGCAGGGCTAATAGGACTAATCAAAAAGGCAAAGCTAGAGCTGGTCATCTGAGATAAGTAGGGATCCACAATAGATCTGAAACGGTCACGGTGGAACAGGCGCTGGTGCGCGCACATTGAACATGTCGATGATCCGACAGGAATTAAAGACTTTTGGATAATAATAATAATAATAATAATAATAATAATAATAATAATAATAATAATCTTTATTAATGCCAGAACTAAATAGTTTTACATACGTCAGAGAAAATTACAATAAGCATTTGCAAAATTGATTAATGAAATATAATATTAATTGAATGAACACAAAGACAATTTATAATAAAACCAATCAAGAGCAAATTATTTAAATAAATAAAATAATAGAAATGACTTATTATTAAGCTAGAACTAAATTAAACATATCTTAGAAATAATATAAAAAATACAAACAATACTTTAAAACGAAAATAAGTTAACAGTAAATAAAACCAATAAATACAATTAATAAAATTTAAAAGTGGAAATCACAACATTAATGTTAAATAATAAATAATAAAAAATATAAAATTGATACATGCTACTTATTAAAATATAAAAATACAATCACATTCAAACAGATTAAAATTTGGAGAATAATTTAATAAAATATTATTGGACATTCACATAGTAAAATCAATTAACTTCGTGGACAGACATTCATCAACGCTATAAAAAGCCTTATTTAAAAGATATGTTTTAATTTTGATTTTGAAATTTTTTAGTGAGAGTTTCTTGATGGCCTGAGGCAATAGATTATAAAGCTTTGGACCGTAATAGTTGCTGGCGCTTCTCGATTTTAGTATGCGATGATGAGCAGGATAAAGCTTATTACTGTTTCGTGTTGAATAACAGTGTATTTGTGCATGGGTGGTATATGAACTTATATGCTTGTGAGTATAAGTTAAACATTCCATAATAAAGACGGATGGAAGAGTGAGTATCCCAATTTTAATAAATAATTGCCGGCAGTCTTCTCTATATGACGCTTTTGTCAACACCCTGATTGCACGACGTTGAAGAGAAAATAGCCGATTCATTATTGATGCATGACCCCACATTAATATACCATATGTTATATGGCTATGGAATAACGCAAAGTATGCTGATCTTACACTCTGCTGAGGTAAAGAATTCATAAGATTTCTTAAGAGAAAAATGGCAGAGCATAGTTTTTTGGAGACATGATTTCCATGGGAATGCCAGTTTAATTTGGAATCTAAATGTATACCTAGAAACTTAGTAGAAGAAGTAGTTTTAATGTTTGTACTTAAGGAAAATATCTGTTTCTCGGTTTTTTCAGTGTTTAGCGATAATCTATTGGTGTTAAACCACTCCAATACTTCAAGATTTGTATTATTGTTTTTCAATAATAGGTCATGGATGTCAGCTGTTTGGTTTAAGCAAGTAGTGTCGTCCGCGTAAAGGATTAACTTTGCATTAACCGCATGATGTGGAAGATCATTTATATAAATGAGAAACAGCAAGGGACCTAAGATTGATCCTTGCGGTACACCGTGACATGTACTAACCTCCTCGGATAGACAGCCATTAACTTTTACCCGCTGACGTCTATTGGCTAGATACGACCCTATAAGACGTATACTGGTAGGATAAAAATTTAGAAAAAATAGTTTACGTAGAAGAATCTCGTGTGATACGCAATCAAATGCTTTACTGAGATCAAAATACGATGCCATTGTGTGTTTACCTTCATTGAAACCTTTTAGCACCTCCTCCAACAAAGCACCGATTGCATCCACGGTGGACACTCCCTTACGAAAGCCAAATTGGCCTTTGTTGAGTATGTTGCAACTCTCCATAAATTCAATTATTTGTATAAAAAATAATTTTTCCAGAACCTTAGAAATTATTGGCAGCAAAGAAATTGGCCTATAATTGTTGGGATCGGTAGTACTTCCTTTCTTGAAGATTGGAACGATGCAGCCAATTTTAAGACTATCAGGAAACACTGAAAACCGAATACAGAAATTAATTAATTTTGTAAGGGGTAATATAAGCACATCCGTAACTCTTTTTAGGAGGTTTGAGGTCATGCCGTATATGTCACGTGCCGATGAATTTTTAATACATTGTATTGCATTCCTTACCTCTATTGGACTAACCTCATGAAAACTGAAATATATGTTAGGGCATACTGGACTACTGCACATTAATTTTATAGGATCTTTGTCCATTTGTGGGATACTTTCAATTAGTTTTTCTGCAATTGAGCTGAAAAATGTGTTTAATTCATCAGCAGATATATCAATATTTGTGTCCAGTTTATTTTTTTTTAGAATTTATAATAGACCACAGAGCTTTGGGGCTGTTATTTGAATTCTTGATAAATTTTTCATTAGCGCTTATTCTGGCTGCTTTTACTTCATTATTATAGTAACGTTTGTATTTTAAGTAAGAATTTTTTAATCAGGAAACCTAACACTTGCTGCTTTCAATAGCTGGAGAGTTTCCCTCATTTCCTTTAAATCCCCGTTAAACCATGTGAATTTGTGAGATTTAAAAGAAATTCGCTTTTCAGGAAAACAATTAATTAAAGATTCACTTAGAATGTTCATAAATATATTAAATTTAGTTTCAGTATCTAAATTTACACCATCAATGAAATGCAAATTTTGGTTATTTAATATATTATACAAGTTAAATATTCCTAATTCAGTGATGGGTCTAATTATTTGAGTTCTTGTTGAATTTAGTATTAATCCAAATTCAACTCTAAATAAAATACCTACATGATCTGAGAGTCCCGAATCGAGCGGCGTGGTTATGACTTTATCTTTACTGATGTTTACAAATAAATTATCGAGAAAACTGTCATTCCTGGTGTTAAATGAAACCATGTTAATGAGACCATAAGTAGCAAGAACCTCACATAGAGTTATTGCGGAAGGATCATCACTATTAAATTTAACATTGAAATCACCAACAACTATTACGATCTTTTGCATATTTATACTATCCAAGAAGTTAGATAAAGTATTAACAAACAAGTTAAAATTACCCAGTGGTGAGCGGTATACAGTTATTAATATAATATTATGTGTCATTAAATGGGATGCGGCTATTTCACACACTTTCTCCTGAGATAATTTGGCCGAATTCTCGATAACAGCATGCTTAATGTTATGTTTAAATAATTGTAAGACGCCTCCGTGCAAATACTGTTGTCGACAGAAATTAGAGCCTATACTAAAATTATCAAATTTTAGTCCAGACACTTCCTCATTTTTCAGCCAATGCTCGCATAAACAGATGGCGTCAAATTCGTTATTATTTGCCATTATAAATGCCTCAAATTCATTAATTTTGTTCCGTATACTTTGTATATTAGTAAAATATATAGAAAGATATTTTTTTTCTGTATTTTTATATATATATTTATTATCTAATATAGGTTTGCTATATTTAATATACAGGTGATAAGTAGTAGAAAATTTGTAGATTTAATTGATTTAATTGCACTTTAAAAATGAATCACACATAAAATATAATTATAATATATTTAGAGTACTTTACTAATCTTGATTGTTGCAAAAATGATAGTGATTTATTTGTTTAATTACTACCTTTTATATTTATCTCAATAATGATTTATACTATAAATTATATTTAAAATTATTACTAGGCCATGTTGTACATACTAAAATAGGATTTTGTCCACTAATAGCTAAGACATCATTTAGTCGTATAATTTAGCAGATCTATTTGAATTATAAACTTGGTTAGCCTTTCCGTAATTTGGATTCAGTTCAAATCAAAAAGATATTTTATAATCTATTTTCATATTTTTACGATTTTAACTATTTGATTATTATATTTATTTTCAATAATAATAATAATTTAACGAAACCCTAATATTAACCCTAAATTTAAAAATCCCAATTCAACCATATTCGATTTCATTTTATCATTTCATCCTTTTACGCATTAACGACTGACGCCATATGACTGGACAAAACAAGGCAGAAAGACCTCTGGTCGATAGCCTTTTGACAAATTAATACATTAACACCTCATTCATTCTTCATTATTCCAATGTAAATATGTAGAAAATTTATCAATAAATATATGTTACTACTACTAATAATTTAATAATCACTTATTACAACTTTTATTTTTCTAGATAGAATGATATTTAAAAAAAAAATAAACTAGTGCTCAGTTCTTTTTTTAAATTCTTCAAGAAATATTAAAGTTAATCCGAATGTTAAAGTGCACTTTTTAACCTAGCAAGAATGCACCACTTTGCTTCCATTAAACTAACTCCGTGCATGTCGCATTATAATGTCAACAAAACATAAAATCCTCGTTCACGAACGAGACAGATAAAATTCAGCACAACTTAATGCATACATAACAAAATATACAGCTTTATCAGTTGAAATATGCCACACAATAACGAATAAACTGCATTATATACAATCAACTACTCAGAGTTTATAGCTTTGAGGTACAAATTATATTTATAAACAAACACATTCATAAGGAATGTAAAAACAAACAAAGTAAACACCTTCATAATTAGATATAATTAATGTGTTAAGTTGTGCATGTAAAACGAAATTTTATGATTGTGACGATTTTATTATATTTTAGCTAGTCAATAAACGGTATATAATAGAATCTATGAAATTATACGTTATAAACACGCGACGATAAATGAATAAATTAGTTTTGTTAAAGTTATTTGGGTGATTTCAAGTAATCATGGTTCGTGTTTCTAAATACATATACGCAAACTTTAATTATTTAACTTTTAAGATTTATTCATTCAATTAATTCCTATATAAAGAAATATAGTGATAAAATAAATATTTCATCATAATTATTCATTATATTATAAATATTGGTATGGGCATTCGGATTAAAACTAATTGTTTTCCATATTTTCAAGGTTTTGAAGAACAGTTCTGAATTAACTATAGTATATAATATAGCTGATTTATTTTCTTTTTGAATTAAGTGATTTTTAAAATAAATAAAATAACTATAAAATATAGTATATAACAAGAAGATTTTAATTGGTATCCGATTAAAAATTAAAGTGTATAATTTATAGATAATTAATCTTATCAAAAATTATAGTGTTGCCTTGACATAATTGATTTTGCATATATTATTTAAACATCTCTACCACTGAAAATTAAATTGTTTATTATTCTAATATTTAAAAAAGTGCATATTACATGCATCATTGAACTAATTAATGAATTCTAATACAAACCTTATACTTTTTAAGTGCTAAATGTCAAAGTATGGCCCATAAATATAATAAACATTATTATGCCTGCAGAAATATTCCTTATGATATAGATTTTAATTGATTAAAATTTCAAAGCAACCCATAAATCAAAACTTATAAATGTAATAACGTTTAGATCTTTCACGGTACGTTACACAGTCTCAAGTAAATCTGGGACACACTTAGAATGAGATCATCAATATCCTCCTCTGATACCTCACCCCCATGGAATCTATATTTAACTATGAACAGCGAATTAAATTTACCAATGTGGTATATCAATGTGATTAAAAACATCAAAAAGCTTGGAAATCTGATTTACAATAACATATTTCTATTAACAAAAATTAATAATACACAAATATTTTATTTGTTTATCTCCGGTTTTGCAATCCGAATTATCGCTTTCCTTTAACCCCTTAATAATTTATAGGTGCTGAAAATCTTATTTTTCTTTTCCTTCATATAAAAAATACTTAAAAGTTTTAATGTTCATAATTTGTTAACATATCAACTTTAACTTCACCCAGCACCTCCACCATATTTTCTAACTGATATTAAAAACAATTCAATTAAATTTATTCTAATTTTATATTTTGACTTTTAATGTAATTTCCATTAATGCGATTGAGAATGTTACTACGTAGTAATTAATTCATACTTACACTAAATTGAGAAATGAAAACATTGTGTAAACTGTTATATATCATGTAAACACAATTAAATCTCAACAATACAACAAGACTCAGATTTCTTGTTTAACTTCAGGCTATATAAAAATTGAATAAATGCTACAAAAAAGAATCTCCTAAAAAGATTTTTCAAAATTTAATAAATACATCTCAACTTTTATTTTGGATTTCACAGAAATAGCCCAAGAAACCACCATCAACATATTTCAACTTAATAAAAACAAAAAATTTCAGCTTTATTAATTTCGATGTTTTTAAGATTAAATATTTTTTAAACGATTACAATAAATTATATTAACAGCTTATATAAAAAATACGAATATATGTTTATTTGTGTACTTTACAAGTTGTAATAAATTATTTAAATCAAAATACATATATAAATCTACTAAATTACTTAATAAGTTAGAGTATAGTATAAATACATAAATGATAAGAGTGTTCGACTAAAAATCCAGAAGTTGCAGATTGGACTCCTAGGAAATAAGCTAAAGTGCATGAGAAAGTAATCGATTTAACTCTTCTAGTTCATTTATACATTTATAGTTAATTATTTTATCTAAAGGCCGATGGAGACTTAAGACATCTCGAAGTAGACTTTAAATTTTTATAACAAATAAAGGGAAAATAAATATGTACATCTAATCATTACTTACATTATACAAGTATAATATTTCAATCATATTATTATTGTTGGTAAATATAGTACAAACATGTTTTTATCATCTCGTAGTTCATAAATACATATAAGCATAATTGTGCTTGTCATAAAAAGCTATAAATTTCATTGAGTTGTGGAATTACTGTTTTAGGTTCTCTCTGAATTCCCTCAAAATGTAAAAAAAAAACAAATGGTAATTTTAGTGCCACAAAACCTCAGCTATAGCTAATTGATTTTTTTTAAATCCACTATATTTATAAAATAAGGACTTGCACTCAAAAGCACACATAGCAGGCCATATCAATTTTTTTTGTTCGTAATCTCGCCAGACTCCACAGTGGTAAAAACAGTCAAAAATAACCTCTAATTCTTCAGCTTTGGCTCCAATTCAACAAGTATCCTCCGGAAGAGAACAGTTTCTAATTGTTGATAATAAAATAAACACTTTTAATGCAACAGAAAATTTACCTTCCTTGAAGAAAGACCTCACTTTGAAATTTTAAACCCAAATTCAACCAAAGGCCGTTCTGCCTTGCTTTGTCCAATTATATGGCGTCAGTCTTTAGTGAATAGATGCATGAAATGATGAAATGAAATCAACAATAGTATAATGTGGTTTATTTTATTTAGTAATTTTATTTGGGTTTCTAGGAAGACAGTAACGGGATAATATGTGGAAGTTGAAAGGAGAATTTTTCTGATAGCAAACGAAGACGTTCTTGTATGGGGATACCTAGGGTTGTATCATAGAGGAGTTGATTGGAAGAGTGTGTAAATAAGTGTAGTATTAAATAAAGTTATAAACAATAAATTAATGTCTACATCCTCTATTCGACCTAACACAATTATTTCGTGTACAATTCAGAACGAGAAAATAAAACATGGAGCACCCCAGATCGCATTAGAGGGAGAAAAAGAAAAGTGAGGTTAAAAAAAGGAAAAACCACGTGCAGATTGAGAAATAAATAAAATGGAATCGACCAGAATTCTGCGACCGAAGTCCTTTGATGGTAACGTGGCTGAAAACGTGATGGGTGAAGACAGTAAAAAATCAACAACAGCTTCAAATTCAGTAGAAAAGATAAACAAAAATATGAAAAGGTGATTGAATAGTAATAAACATATATGAATCCGAAGAAGAATGTTATATAAGAACGTTTTGTATTGTACAACAGAGTGCAGAAGAAAAATGAGCTGATTGATAACTTTGTGTAAGACCTAATGATACTAGAAAACATTTGAATGCACATGTTTCGAAGAAGACGAAATAGTAGGGGATAGAATCGTGCTAGGACTACAGGATAAAGAAATGCAAGAAACGCTCTTAAACATTAAAGAAAGAAAGAACTTACCTAAACAATCAGTACATGCAGAACAAGAGAAATCACAAATGAAATGAAGAAAAAGTTGACATTTTATATCAATAATAAAAAAGAATTCATCTGTCAAAAGTGTAAAAATAAACACAAAGCAAGAAATGGCCCGGCGGTTCATAAAATATATAGAAAATGTGAAAAAACCTAACCACTTTACAATGACATACAGAAACAATAAGGTAGCAGCGATGGATAAGGAGGAACATGAAAATGAATTATCAGAAGCATCGTCAGAAGAATTTAAAGTGGATACTCTAGTGAATATAAATAAAAAGTACATGCAGAATATAACAGAAAATAATGGTTCTAAACAGTTGCAGTATGAGGACAGGAAATAGAATTCAGGATCCGGGGTGAATATCTTGACAGAAGATTGGATGAAGAAAATAATGAAGTAGCAGCCAGAGATAGGAAAAATAATAAATAAAGCTGGACTATGAAGGTTTTAAAATAAAACCGATTGGATAAGTAGAACTACATTGTAAGGTAAAATAATCAATTGTAAAATTAAGTTTTGTTAAAACCGTTAAGACTTAAGGCTCGCATAAAATGTAAATTAATTTAAAAAATTTATCAAATCAATAGTAATACAGAATGTGAAAAAAAGTTTCTGGAAGGAAATACTGAGATATTCAAAGGGCTAGGAAAGTTTTCTGAAGTTGTGAAAATAAAACTAAAAAAAAGATGCAGTAACGGTAGTTAAACCACTTCGTAGAGTAGCTTTAACTTTAAGAAATAATTTGAAAGAAAAGTTAAATGAACTAAATGAAGTTAAATGAACTAGAAAGAAAGGGCATAATTCAAAAAGTAAATGAACCAACAGAATGGCTTAGTAACTTGGTAATCATAGAGAAACATGATAAAACGTTAAGATTGAGTTTAGATTCGCTAGAGTGGAATATATTTATAGAGAAAGAAAGATTTCTTGAAATATCAAGCACATTTAGGAATAAGAAATACTTTTATCAATTATAGTTAGATGAAGAATCAAATAAAATATTTTCATTCAGTACACCAGTAGATTTTGTAGGATGCCATTTGGGCTAAATTCACCTCCAGAATTGTTTCAAAAACATTTTGGGGATATTGAGGGAGTGATAGTATATTTTGATGGCATTTTGATTCCGGCAAATTCAAGCATAAAACATGATAAAATATTACAGGAAGTTGTACAAATGACAAAAAAATATAACATTAAATTTAATAAATCAAAACTTCAATTTAAAAAATCATCTGGCAATAGATGATGATAAGATACAAGCTATAAAAGACTTAAGAATCTCTAAAAATAGAAAAGAACTACAAATTATAGGTATAAAGTTATAATAGGATATTTACGTAATTATATTCCTAATTTGTGAGAACTAATATCTGGACTAAGGCAGTTATTAAAGAGAGACACTCATTACCAATGGTTAGTAAGACATATTTTAGAATTAAATAATATAAAAAATAAAATTATTAATGCACCAGTATTAGGTATGTTTGACAAAGAGAAAAAAGTAACTATTCAGACAGGTGCATCAAAAATGGAATAGGTTGTTGCCTATTGCAAGACGGAAGACCTATAGCATTTGCATCAAGATCAATGGCAGAGACTGAGGTTGAGTATGCGAGAACTATCCTAGAGGAAGAAGAGGACTCGTTCCACATCCTATGCCACTGCGAGGCTCTAGCTAGGATTAGATATCAAAAGCTAGGCACTACAAACCCAAGTGCGGAGACTTATACCCAAGCCCCTCTGGCAGGGCTAATAGGACTAATCAAAAAGGCAAAGCTAGAGCTGGTCATCTGAGATAAACAGAGATCCACAATAGACCTGAAAAGGTCGCGGTGGAATAGGCGCTGGTGCCACCCATATAACACCTATCTATCTATGCAAGAACTACTAGCTATTGTTTTTTCATGTAAAAATAAAAATAGATCACAAACCGTTAGTTGCAATAATGAATAAAAACATAGTAAACATAAAATCGTGTAGACTACAGAGATTGAAACTAAAGTTAGCTAGGTATGAAATAGAGCTACAGTACTGCCCAGGAAGGAAAAGAAATGTATATAGCAGATTTTCTACTCAGAAATATTGTTAAAAGAAGAACATGATGGTGAACAAGATAATTTTGTATATGAAGTATGCGTGAGAATGACGGATGAAAAGAAAGAACCAAGACTGATAGCGAGTTAAGTACAATTACAAGATATTGTAATCTTGGTTGGCCTAGAAACAGAGGATTAATTCCAAATAATATAAAAATGTATTACTGTTATAGACATAAATTGCATGTTACATACAAGGTCTAATATTTCTTAACTAAAAGATAGTAGTACCTAAAAGTCTAAGAAAAAAAAAGTTAATGAAATGACATGAGGGATATCTTGGTATGACGACAACAAATGCAAGAGACAGAGAAATGTTTTACTAGCCAGGTATGACTGTTGACATCAAGAGAACGATATTAAATTGTAAAATGTGACTGTTAGCGGAAAGCGAACAGAAAAAAAATACCTTACAAATTAAACACAATAATTACTTTGTTCGTCAATGAAAAAATACCTTAAAGAACATAAAATACGGGCAGCCCTATTTAAAAAATTAGCTGCGGATATTTGTTATTTTGGTGGAAAAGTTTATTTAGTAGTAATTGACTACTTTTCCAAGTGGCTAGAACTAATTAAATTAAAAGGAAAATCGGCAAGAGATGTAATTGAGGCAATTAAACAAATTTTCTGATGTTATGGGGTACCTACATAAATATATAGTAGCTAACAACACGACATTTGGATCATATGAATATACTACATTTGCTAAAGAATGGAACTTTAAATTTATTTTGGCTAGTTCTCATCATCAAAAATCAAACGGAATGGCAGAAGCAGCCGTACAAATTGTAAAAAATCTTTTAAGAAAGTGCAATGAAATTGAAAGTGCTCTGTTAGAGTACAGAACAACACTAATACAGGAGATTAATTTGTCTCCATTGCAGACATTAATTGGCAGATGTCAAAAAAGAAAATACCAATCAAATTCGAAAAAAATTAAAGGTCAAGCAGGAAAGATATAAAACCTATTATGATCAAGCAGCTCATAAACAGGTTGAGTTAGACAAGGGAGATTCAGTCATGATAAATCACAATACCAATAGTAACAGGAAATGGGATTGAGGAATAATAGTGGTAAAACATAAATCAAAGTCGTACATGGTCAAGAATGAAAGGAGAGCAATCTTGCTAAGAAGCCAGCAACGTCTTAGGAAGTCTGAGAATCAACCACAATTCAACAACAGACAAGAGGTAATTATAAGAACCAACTGAAGAAGGAAGATAGTGAAAATCGGAAAAGTAAAACGTCTAAGTGTAGTGATTTTCGTGGTACAATTAGGCGTACGCTAAGAAAACTAAAATATTTAGAAGACTATATAAGTAAATTAAAAAAAACTTAAAAAAGGTCGGTTTTGTATATGTACCGTCAGTGGCGAACACCTTTGATACTTCATGTATTATTAGTGTTAAACAGATCCGCTAAGCGCCTTAGCGCCATTCGGTACCCGCCATTGAGACATGTTAGCACGTGTGTAAATAAGTGTAGTACTAAATAAAGTTATAAACGATTAAATAAGTATCTACATCCTCTATTAGACCTAACACAATTATTCCGTTTACAATACAAAAAGAGAGAAAAAAACCAGTGTGTTTTTAAAAATTGATTTTTAATAATAATAATAATAATAATAATAAACTATCTTTATTCCTACTAAAATATATAAACACAGTACATATACTTAAAATAGAAATTAGCGTCAACAAAAAACACATAGAAAAAACAAATCGTTAAATTAAAGTGTATTATACAATTTTTGAACTAAAAAATTCTTCAAGACTATATGGTTCCAATTTTAGTAAGACTTCAATCATTTTCTTTTTGAAACTATTTAAATTGTTTTCTAATTTAAGTTCTTGTGACAAGTGATTGTAAAATTTCATACACCTGTACTCTGCACCTTTTTCCGTAAATGCAAATTTATGAGTTGGATATACAAAATTATTTTTATAACGTGTGTTGTGATCACGCAATTGTCTTTTCGAAGAAAGAGGTGTTTCTGTTTCCAAACAAATAGTACACATTCAAGGATATATATCGCATAGATGGTTAAAATTCTATTTGTCGAAAATAGTGTCCTACACGAGAACACCGGTTTTAGACCTAACATAGCTCTTAGGGTTCTCTTTTGTACAATAAAGATCTTATTTAACTGTGGAGAACTGCCCCAATGAATTATTCCAAACCTAATTTAACTCTCAAAGTTAGCGTGATAAGACAATTTTAAAATTGACAAATCAACACTCTCCTTTAATGTGCGAATCATAAAACTTGTTTTACTTAATTTTTTTGAGATGTGTATTATATGATCGTTCCATTTTAATTTGTCATCAATATATATACCTAGGAATTTTGCTGATTTTGTCAATTCTAATTTGAATTGGCCAAGATTTATTATAGATGGTGTAACAAGGTTTTCACTCTTTTTAAATAGTATACAATGTGTTTTGTTTTTATTAACAATTAAACCGTTACTTTCGAACCAACCAAATATCGATCTTAAGGCTTCTTCGCCGTTTTGACACAATTCCGGCATATCATAACCTTTTATTACGACATTTGTATCATCGGCATAGTTTATGATTTTGAAATTGGGATTTGTGTTTAATTCAAATAGATCATTGATATAAATATTGAATAAAAGTGGACCTAAAATACTCCCTTGTGGGACCCCGCTAACGATGTCTAAAGCCTTAGACTGTGTAATGCCGGTTTCACGTCTAACCTGAACAATTTGTTTTCTTCCAGTTATGTAGGATTTTAGCCATTCATAGGCAACGCCCCTAATTCCAATTTGTTGTAACTTTGTTAGAAGAATATTATGATCGATACAGTCAAAGGCCTTAGACATATCAAGAAGGACACACAAGTTAAGTGACCTTCTTCGATTGATGAATATATGAATGTTGTGAAGTCATATAGTGCCGTGTTACAATTTTTGTTGCTTGAGAACCCATGTTGGTATTCCGATAATATTTTATGTTTATATAGAAATGCACTTAATTGTTTAATTACAACATATTCATAAATTTTAGAAAAAGTAGATATTAGACTGATTCCTCTATAATTAATTTCATTTTCTGGGTCTCCGTTCTTAAATAATGGCACAACCTTTATCAGCTTTAGTTTAGTCGGGAAAAATCCGCTTTGTAGTGATTGATTTATTAAGAAACATAAATGATGGACTATACATTCTACACACTTTTTAACGATAAACGGCGATACGTCATCGATGCCACTACTTTTTTTCATTGGCATGGCTTGGATGATATTTTTTAGCTCGCATACTGTTATTGGATGGAGAAATATAGTACTATCAACTTTTTTAATGTTAAAATTGTTTATATCAGCTGAAGAACATTGTGTGATCATTTGATTATTTCCTGCACGAATAAAGTATTCATTTATTTGGTCTGGGTTTATAGAATTACCAATTTTAGGAAATGTATCTTTGTTCCCTGTTATTTCCTTGATGATTGACCAGGAAGCTTTATTTTTATTTGTCGCAGTAGCTATTTTATTATTATAGTAGTTAGTCTTGTCTAATTTTAAATTGATATTGTATAATTTTTTGTAGTGCTTTAGAATAGGTAGTGATTCTGGATTATGTTTTGAAATTATTTCATACAAATTTAGAAGTCTTTTAAACTCCATTGTTTCATCTGACATAGGGATATGTACTTTTTTATTTACTATTTTATTCGACTTTACTGGAAAACAATTATTAAAATGTTTCAAAAATAAGTCCATAAAAACATTAAATTGACAATCTAAATCTGTGATGTTATATATGTAAGTCCATAGATGTTCGTTCCTTAAACATTCTTTGAACGCTTCAACATTTTTCTCCGTGAATAAACGTGTTTTCACGAAATGCATATTTTGTTTTAATACAGCAGAAAAGCTTATTATTTGTGCAAGATGGTCAGAAAAACCTGTATTATGTATTTGGCAATTGATGACGTAAGTACAGTTTGTTATTATATTATCTATACAAGAGTTGCTACCGTTAAATATACGTGTATATTCCTTAACTAGAAATACGCTACCATATGAATTAACTAGTGATTTAAATTCATGGGATACACCATTTTCTTTCATTAAATCTATATTAAAGTCACCTGAAATAAAATATTGGTTACTATTTGATGTTAAAATTGAAAACAGTAGTTCTAATTTTTCAAAAAAAATATTTATATCTGCACTAGGTGATCTATAAATGATAACAATTGTCACTTTTGTTGTATGAAATATTATGTCTGATGCTGTACACTCGAAAGCATTTATCAAGGCTAAGTTATTGATATCTGTACGATCAGAATAATTACGTATATTCATATCACTATAAATAGCAACACCACCGTGAATTTGAGTTGCGCGACAAAAGTGGGATATTAATTTATAATTTAAAATATTTAGAGTCTCTATTTGTTCCACAGTTTGCCAGTGTTCTGATAAACATAAGATATGGATATCGTGATTTTTTAGAAACAGCTCAAGTTCATTTAAACAATTCCGCATAGACTGAATATTCAGGTGCATTAAATTTATTTTGTGGTTGTAATGTTTTATATCACCGTTGTTTTCTTGCGAATCCAATGAAAAAAAGGGTTGATGTGTATTCCTCGGGGCCATGTAGACGGGTCCTTCAGCCTTTCTAAATCACTTGTCGGTACTCCAACTTTAAAGGACGAATATTCCGCAGGATGTCTTGATTCAAGTCTTTCGCATTGAATATTATTGAAATTTTTGTTTTTCAATAATGCCTTGATGTCATCTTCGGTAGTGGATGGATGAAATCGGGTAGAGTGGACGAAACTATATTTTGTGGCTACTGTTACAGTATAATCGTCAGAAGTTCCGTAAATTGGTTGGGCCCGTTGGCGTTTTTGTTTTTTATACGAGACTTTTTTAAATCCATCGCTGTCTACAGGTGAGTTGATCTTTTCCGAATTTATTATTGTTTGGCTCTCGGTCATTGAACCAAATGAAGTATTGATAACTTTTTTATGGGTTGGCCCGCTCTGTTGATTTTGTACAAATTTATTATCAATTGATTTAATTTTTGGACCTGGTGGTTCCCTCTCGATTATAGTAGGAGAATTTGATGTCTCGCCAATAAATTTATTTATCGGTTTCTTTGACACTGATGAATAATTTTCCCTAATTGCAGATTTTTCACTTTTTAAGGTTATTATGTCTTTTTGCATATTATGTACCAAAGAAAATAACTCGGCTATGCTAGAATTAATGTCCCTGTTTACTGCAGTATTACAACCCACACTTTTCATTTGTTTATTTGATATTTGGCTTGCCTTTTGTTTTGGAAACTCGACCATGCAGTTGTCACATACCCACTTGAAATTCTTGATTTCCGGAATGCTTGCTGCGGTTCTTTTTATTCCACACGACACGTGTAATTTTAAATCACAAATGAAACAGATTATACATTCTTCTGATTCACTGATGCTGATTTCACAAGACTGGCACTTTGTAGAACACTTACTCGGCGCCATTTTTTTTTTAATTTAGATCTATTTAGGCATAACCTAAGTACTTAACCGAAACTGAGAGGGATAATAGTTTGGGAAATTGAGACATTTTAAGGGAAATTATTGGTGCGATGGTATGGAATAAGGAGCTGTGATTTATGGGGTATCAGAGATTTTGAGAAATTAATAATCGTCAATCAGAACCTCTTACCTCCTAAACTGTATGGTCTCATTAAAATCCATAAACCCGAGTCACCTATTAAATCTGTAGTCTTATACAGGGTGACTGACGAAAAACCTTTGGTGCTGTATCTCGCTTATTTTTGATCCGATTTGAATAAATAAAACATCAAATTAAATGATTTTTAAGACTTTAATATAAACTGTACTGATATTTTTTCTTGCATCCAGTTTTTGACAAAAGACGATCAACTTTTTTTTTCAAATTGCACTGTATATATATTTTGTACCGATTTTTTTCTGAATCTAAATTTGTAAACGATTTTATCCATTCATCAAACCAAAGTCGAGAAATTGAGGATTAAAAAAAAAATTAAAAATCAAATACCCATAGTAAACAATATACAGAGCCTATTCCAAATGTCAAAAGTGACAGTGTCAGTCATTGGTACAATACTGCAATGGTTTTTAATAATTTCATAATAAAAATGTTGCAAGAATACAAAAACTGAAAAACGATTTCTGTAGAAGCACAAAATTCTAGTACAGTGTTTGAAATATTGCAACATTTTAATTATGAAATAATTAAAAATCGTTGCAGTATTGTATCAATGACTGACACTGTCACTTTTGACATTTGGAATAGGCTCTGTATATTGTTTACAATGGATACTTGACTTTTTATTTATTTTTTTAATCCTCAATTTCTCGACTTAAGTTTGATGTATGGATAAATTTGTCTACAATTTTATATTCAGAAAAAAAATCTCCTTGCGAATCAATAAAAATATATATACAGTGCAATTTAAAAAATGGTGATGTGGCCATCATAGTACTTTCCC
The DNA here is from genome assembly GCA_963969525.1 of Ontholestes murinus. Taxonomy (NCBI): domain Eukaryota; kingdom Metazoa; phylum Arthropoda; class Insecta; order Coleoptera; family Staphylinidae; genus Ontholestes; species Ontholestes murinus. Next base: position 48,152,141 of record OZ018394.1, on the reverse strand, counting down.
TATATTTTTCTCGAAAACTATGAGATTTACGGAAAAAGGCTATTCTTAATAATTTATTCATTTTTTAATTCTCTACAATTATTTGTTATATAAGTTTCATGTAACTCCAACAGTTAATTAACAATTGGCAAAAAATGTCTAAATTTTCATTTTTTATATTTTTTCTCAAAAGTTAAAAATTTTATGAAAAATACGTTTAAGTAAAACTTGTTCAGTTTTTTATTCTCTTTAACTTTTGTTTGAATCGTTTTTTAAAATTTTTCATATTTAGAAAAATATCACCAAAAAACAAAAAAACGTCTCGAGTAAACATCAACTTCCGGTCTATGAATGTTTACCAAAAGCTTTTCAGTTCCAGTTTTTAATGATAAAACCTTAAGTTTAAAGTTTTATCTCAATCAGATTATTCGTTTTTGAGATACAGCGCCCACCGACAGACAGACAGACAGACAGACAGACAGACAGACAGACAGACGGACAGACAGACACACACACAGACACAAATTTTTTTTTTCCAGAAATTAGTGTAATGGGTTCAGGGGACCCCAAAACGGATATTTCCGCAAAAAAAATTTTTCAAAAAAAAAACACGATCACAATACTTCCCCTATATTTCATATAGGGAAAGTAAAAAAAAATGTTGATCGTATTTTGTCAAAAACTGGGTGCGAGAAAAAATAACAGTTCAGATCCTATTAAAGTCTTTTAAAAATGGTTTAATTTGATGTTTTATTTATTAAAATCGGATAAAAAATAAGCGAGATACAGCACCAAAGGTTTTTCGTCAGTCACCCTGTATATAACAATGTTACAAAGTTAGCAAATAAACTCAGTAAACTCTTTACGAACACACCAAATTAGCTTCCTTGAATCCACAACAACTCCAATAAATTTAAAACTTTTATCTTTCGACGTTGGTAGAATATTCTCTAATATAATTATTAAAAGAATATTTAGAAATTATTCAAAATTTACTAGGTAAAGCAAATTGTAATCACAATATTTAGAAACCTGTGTAAACCAAAATTATTTTCCATTTAATAATAAATTCTTTTACTTTTAGCCGATTTATTTGTGGCAAATATTATTATAACAAAAATAAACTTTAACGCAACAAGAGGAAAAAGGAAAGGGTTTTCTTCAAATCACCCTATGTCACACAAACTAGCAGCGTATCAGTTTAGATATATCATACATTCTCCAAGCTACTGAAATAAATAAAATAATTTCAATTGCCATTGATTTCCCAATCAACCCAATTCAAAATGTAATAAATGAAAAACGTCTTCAAACCACAAGTCTTCCAATAGTAAATATTTTTTTAAAGCAGAATGATCAAGTAGCCATTTTTAATATAAGCAAAAAAAACACAAAACTACAATAAGTATTAAATTAAACAAACTATAAACCTTGCTTTTACTTTGCATTTTCGCTATTAAAATATACATATATTTTAATCTAAATAAAATAATCTAATATTATCAGTTGCAATCAAAGATATTAAAAATAATTAGACATGTAATAATAATAGTAATACTCTAACAATCATATTAACGATTATACCAAGTGCCTACTATTTCACAAATTCGGAAATTTTTCGTAATATTGAGAAATATTAAATTAAAAGGTTATAAGTAATTGAGAAACAACTACATCAACTGATCATGTAGTTGATTGATTGATTGACAGGACTAAATTCATAGTCAAAGAAGAGATTTTCATAACATAAAATAAACAAATAGGAAATTTCCTGGAACTATGCCATAACCAATATTTGTGTATATATTCTGACAAGCATTACTGCACCGTTATAATTTCTTAATAACTAACAACTATCAACAAATAAAAACACTATTACTCCCAACTACACTGTCGTCACACCTAACTTAATTACTTTCTAGTTTTTTCCTATAAACCCTTTAACTATATATACCGCGCCAATAGTTGTAAGAATTCAGTTTGTTATTGATAATGAGAACCTTGTGCCTCGAAATGTGCATTTAACTTTACAAATAAATAAGTGAAGTAAGAAGTAACAGTATTTTTTTCACTTTTTTATTGTGACTAGTTTCGTTCTATTCGGACAATATCAAATGAATACAGTAACAGTATTTATATTTATTATAATTAATCACTTCACGTAAACTTAAAAACTATACAGCTATAACAACTACCGCTTAAAACAACTACTCCAAGCACTAAAGGACCATCGGGCATTTAATTGTATAAATTATAGTTGCCGTTATATGGAATATCACAATCGATACATCATAACAACTAAACTTGGGTTGAGTAAATTGAAGTGTTTTATATTATGATGAAATTAATTATAATTTGTTTACTTAATCATCATAAGTGAAGTGAATTTGAAATTATTTTATCATAACTGATATCACTTTATTTAATTAAATTTCTAGAATTGTAAACTGGCAATGAATTGATTTTAATTCGATTGACTCAAGAGGTGTGATTGATGTATAGTAAAAAAAAAACATTATTAATCCAATAAATGGCTTTAGATATCTGTATTTTGCGTTGTATAAGTCAGATCGGGTTCAACTAAATGGCGTTATAAAGATGGGATTTCGTATTAAATAAAAGTTTTGTGATTATTGACTTACTTTTGCGTCCCGTGTGCGCTCACCTTGACGTGTTGGGGGATCTTGCGTATCCAGATAATCCTAAGTGCTACAACAGTGGGAGCTCTAGCTCCCGGTATGGGTACCCACGGAAAACATTTAGATAACAATTGGACAGTCTGAAAAAAAAATCGCCCAGAAGCGACCAGCTTTGGCCAATAGAAGAGGAATTATGTTCCATCAGGACAACGCCAGGACACACACATCGATAATGACTCTCCGGAAGCTTCGGGAGCTCAATTGGGAGATTCTTATGCATCTATCTTATAATCTGGACCTAGCACCAAGTGATTACCATATGTTTCTATCCATGGCAAACAATTTTACTTGTAAAAATTTTGCTTCAAGAGGCTTGTGAAAATCGACTGTCTCAATTTTTTGCCAATGGGATTCTGTGAGAGAGGTATAATGAAATTACCTTCAAGATGACAAAAGTTATCAAACAAAACGGCCCATATTTTATCTAAATCGTATCATTTTACCTAATTTACCTTAATAGGATATTCCAAAGTAAAAAAAAAAATGAATAAATAAATGAAGTAAGGCACTGAATTAATTTTTCATAGTAATATTTTTTCATATATTTGCCAATACTACGTCGGTTATGTAACAATACATACAAGCTATAATAATCTTTTTAGGGATTAAAAAAATGCATTATATACGTCCATTAAATAATTATTATAAATGTAGAAATATGCTGAGGAGAGAATAATTAATTACGTTTAAATAAACAATCAATAATTAGTTTTAATTATGACGATGCCTCCTGGCAGCTGTGTCAGATTAATTCTACGAATACTTTTATCAACAGTTCCACTTCTATTATTAAATATTTGATGTATATAAATACTTACAAGAAGAAAAATTATAAAAGTAGTTTTATGCTGAAATCATTTCAGTTATTTAAGACTGATTAATTTCTCTCTTAACCCATGCATAAAATGTTTTGTATTAACTTTATTGAATAAAATACTTTTTGTTCCACTGTTTTTCTCTTTATTTGTAGAAAAATTAAAATAATAACAGTGAAACAAAAAGTTTTTAATTAATTAACTTTATTCAGTCTATGAAAATTAGTACAAATTTATTAACCCATAAAAAAGTATCATCTATACAACAATAATTAGCTAATTCTAAATTAGATAATACTACTCTAATATACTCTGACTTGGAGAAATAGAAACTCATTGAGAGTGATTTTTAAATATATTTTGCAACTAGCTTGGTTTAAACCATGAATCAATAAGGGTTAAGTGAGCAAATAATTAGATATTTTGGAACGAGTATCTATTATTAATTCAACAGTAGTCATCTATAATATTAAAGTTCATTATACATATTTGCTGATTATAAAAATTTTATTAAAAATATAGAGCCAAGATTTTTCTAAAATAAATCTAAATGAGAGTACAGCTTTATAAATTATTATAAAAATGCAGATGAGCCAAATCTAAAGAAATTACTTTGTACGAGGAAGTCGGGAATAAAAAATAAATCGTTTGGTAAATGCAATATCTTTCCATACAGGTACTGTGAGATCGTAGCCTAAGGGGAAGCTTTATAGAGAGTTCGAATTCATATTAAATTTTAAGGAAGACGTTGAGAAACTCAATTCTTTGGATCGTTGCTCATTTGTATTGAGTCTTTAATTTGTCGTTTAAGCGCTCTAAAAAATGTGAATAGTACGCGATTAAGGATTTAGTTCAGTTTAGTTTAGTTTATTTGCTTTACAAGTCTTACTAAAAATATGATTCAAAATAAAATGCATTTTCAACAACTTTAAAATTTAAATCACTTTAAAGACTTGAAGGCGGAGTGCAATGTTCTTCCACTCAACCTGGTATGTCCTATAGCTGACTAAGACTATCAGCAGGTGATTCTTGTCAATATTTTTGCTATTGCTAGCACCTATTTTGTTTCCAATTTACATGGATATATTTTATAATATGTGATTTGTGAGTGATGCCGAAAGCATTGCAAAATCCTTTCCAAGCATTGCATCGATCGGCAATGACTATCAATGGAGTTTCAAAGCGTACAATCTAACAATATAAACATGCTTCAGAAACAGAATCCGTAGTAATTTCGACTAGTGGTTGGGATTCTGACCAACGTGTATGTGGTCGATACTATCTAGAAGCTATAGAAGCTGTAGTTATTGCAACTCTGGTTGTGACCAGCCAAGTGATATATTGCATGATGTTGTAGCTGTAAGCTTCTTGTGCGGCGTTGAAACATCGAGCATGATGTAATAAAATGGCGTTAATAGTTTACCATGCCGAAAAAACGTTGCAGAGCTTTTTGGTGACGGGTTGAGGGTAAGATAAGATCGCAGCGATTTGATTCCCGATTCACAGCATGTGGTGACATAAAAAATCTAAATTTCTTTCACCAAAAATACATTTGTTATTGTTAATTTTTATTCCAAAACAGGTTCATCGCTTTCAATGACTTCATTTTTTTTCTAAGTAACAACTATATTCAAATTTATCCTTTCTGAAGCCGAGGATATTCTCTGTAATAAATATCCATAAATCTTTGGAACGCTTAAGAGGCATTTCTTAATACCTAAACTATATTCATAAAACCCAAAGGGTCTCATGATTTCCGTCTTTCGAATATTTTTAGAATAATTAGGAATTCGGTGGTAAGCCTTGAGCGAAATCATGAAATATAGACAACGGGTATCGGTCTAGAATTTTAACTTTGTCTACAGTAATCGCCACATGGACGCCAATAATCTAAATCAGATGAGATGAAAGAGTGTCTTACAAAGCCGCACAGCAACTATTTGTTGAGCTCATCTTTATTAATTTAAAGTTTGTAAAATGGTAAAAGCCAAAGTTTAGAAAAACAGAACTTTTAGTGTGGTGTTAATCGTCTTAACATGTTTACCTAGGTCAAAAGGGGTCGTTAAGTCCAAAAATTGTTGGAATAATTTTGAATAAGAATAATTTTGAGTAAATAATGAATTTAGTTGCGCTTTTCCGATTTCCCGAATACATTCCTTACCAGACGTATATATTGGCAAAATTTGATTCACTGTCAAAAAGCTAACCATATCTGCTAAAAAGGTTTTCCCAAAATTTGAAAACGCTTAAAATACTGGCACGGTGGAATGCACTTTTGTGCTTTGCTATGAAAATTATAAAGCTACCAACAAAGTTTATTTTGCGAGTCATCACATAGTTGGAACCGCAGTTCCTTGATGTTGATCGACTCATTTCTTTAAATTTAATTTTAGATTGTTTCGCCAAAATGGTTGTTAACGAATTTAAATTTTGCGTCAGTTCTAAAATTTGGAGTTGCAGTATTTTAGTATCATATAAACTTGAATGGTGATGAAATTTTTGCGATTTGATCTGCCATTTCTGCCAGGTCTACAAAAGATATGGTTTTTTCAGACAATAATAATCTCATATAGGAGGTTATTGTCCACAGATATATTCCCAGCAATTGTAGCAATTTTATAACAAACCGAAGTTGATTGTTCAAGAATAATAATCTATCAGAAATTGTAGCTAAAATGATACAATGTGTCATTGTTTTTATTTTAATATATAATGAAATTAATATTTATATTCAAGATATGATTATCTACAACATTCTTACGAAAAGAGCAAAATAAAATTTATTGAATTCAAACTGAAAACTTAACAATAAAGCAATTATTTTTAAGTCATCAAAATGCACTCTCAAAATATAAAATTATCTATGCAGTCTTGTCATTTGGCAATTCAGCATAATATTGTATATATTTTTCTGAAATACAGCCTAAATAAAAGAAATTTATACAATTTATTCCTATTACAGATAAAAAAGAATGTTAAAATCAAATTTTACTTATATATGGTGAAAACATTCTAACTATAAATGTGATTGCTGTTGAAAAACTAGACTTACTTACAGTATAAAAAAATTGAATCTATTTCATTCGTCTATTTTATCATATTACTGTGAAAGCATGTTCATTACAGTCGCATATCATATGAAGGATGAAAACCTCAATGCGCAAAAGTATGGTTAAATGGCCCAGTTGATAGAGCGTAGGACTACACATCCAGAAGGTTCAATCTTGATTCAGATAAATTTTTCTTTAATTAACACCAAATTTCTTGATTATATATAATTAATAACTGGCGTAATAGATGAGTGCAAAAAATATCTGCAGTATAAAAGGAAATACACTGCCCGTATGTATATTATATAATTTTAGTTGTCAAACTAAATTATAAATAGTTAACATTTTTGTATAGTGTATTAAAAACTCAACGTAATAACTAAAATTGTGTCTTCTTAACATGTTTTTCTTTTATATTAACTGTGATTGTAAACATTCATTTTCTAATATATAATTAACTATAAAAAGTTATAAAAAAGTAAATCTAGTTTTACATTCCTTCTAAAAGACCATTCAATGAACCAGACTTGTTTTTTTTTCAGTTTATAATGGGACAGACTCATAATAAACAAAATCCTTTTAATAATTTATAATTGAACAAGCCCTATCGTATTGTGTTTCGTGAGATAGAATTTGGACTATTTCGCAAGAAAAATATTAATCACTCATTTCCACTTATCTCCCCCGTTTCTTTGTAAACAATTAATTAAGAGGACAGACTAATGCTTCTCATTCGGACGCGAGATTAATTATACACAGAAACAATTAAAACGTCTATCCTGGCACAAGTTCAAATTGCAATTCATTCCACACTAAAAGGTGCGAATCGTTTACTATTCAATTCGACCGTGAAGAAACTAACGTAAATCCATTTATTAAGTGAATATAACGATGTTCTAATTACAAAATATACTGAATTTATTTCAATAATTTAGTTACTTTACTACATATTCTATAATATTATAGATTTTCATAATGAATTAATAATTGTATTTAATTAATTTACATATAAAAGAATGAAGTATGTTCCCATTCTTTCTAAATAATTAGTACTTGTTAGATTATAGTTACTTACCTATTTTTTATTATTAGTGATATCACATGAACTACTTTAATTAATTCACAATACTCGAGGAATTTTTAGCAGGAAAGAGGCTGGGATACAAAAACTCATCACACGTTACAGCAAATGCTTACTATGTAGAGAAGTAGTTTAATGTATGTTAATTAAATTAATATGTATTTTTTAATAGTTCATTAATTTAGTTATAAAATCCAACAAATATTAAATAAGATTTGGAAGAATATTTAATTATCGTTGATTCCTGAGGCATCTACATCATTATCCATTTTATTATACAATAAAAATACTTAATAGTTTAAGATTAAATCCAGTTATACAGACAAACTATTAAGTATTTTTATTGTATAATATTTAATTATTTTAAAAGGTATAAAAATACTATATTGGATATTTCAAGTCATTATTTTATGATAAAAAAATATAATTTATATAATTAATTAGCTATATGTATTAAGAATTAAGAAAATGATCACGATTGTAGCCTCTTAATTACATAATGACTTTGAATATCCTTACCAGAAGATTCTTCAAAGTAAATCGAAAATGTAGTCATCTCTCAAAGGGAGATTAAGTAAATATGAGGCTTGTTATTCATTCAATCTAAAAGTGTTGCACTATTAAACACATACATGTGACAATGTACATTCTTCAGCCGCAATAATAATATTTACACCGCAAAGACGAGCCGTCAGAATAGTGTTTGCTTAGGTTATATAGGGGTTGTAGACCTATATTTAGACGGTTATACATTTTTATCAAAATCCTTTAGTACCTACATGCCTCTTATAAGTAACAAAAATCTAATACTTTATACACAATTATTCCACGACTCATAAACACCTTAAGTAAATAAGATTACAATGTAGTCTTTATATTTAATAATATCTTTAATCTGTATCATGATTCTGTTAAACGTATACCTTTATGTATAACAAATTGTAAAGTACAACATATTTAAAATAAATATCTTACACGTTCGCGATCCGCTTAAAAATGGACGGTCGCGATTTTTAACAGTTTATGTGTGTTTTTTGGCCAAAGACAGTCGAATATAGTGCACGTCCTTTCCGCCTTGGCATTTTTTCAAGAAAGCGTGACCCATTTTATCGCAACGAATGTCGAGTTGCGCTTTTCATTTGCCCATATATATTACTATAAACCACGTAAACAGATAAATTGTGATTTAATCGTGCGCAACAACATTACTTCGCAGTCAGTTAAGAAGTCTGCAAGCCATAAAAAACGGATATTTCACGCTCAATTAATATATTTACAAACGTTTTAAAAACAAAATTATGTATTTCACAACAAGTATTAATAAAGAATAAGAAACTTAGAGGTCAGTTCACATTCTCTATTGATAATCAGCATTGTCTTCAATTGCGTTTCTGTTGAAAAATGTCATTTTAAAGAATCAATTATCTCCTATTTACAGATTAATATTCTTCATTAGATATTGATAAACAATTTGTATGCAATATTCACAGTTGATTTACAAAACTACGTTTAATTTACTCGGATCACAGTGTATTTCATATGTACAAAAATGCCTTTCTAAGACCTCCAATTCATTACTTCTTTTTTAGGTATTTATTTCTTAAAAATACTACCATCAAAATAAATCTGCGCGGTCGCGGCGGTAAAATTTAATATTACAATTTGGCAGATAGACTATGCGATGGCTGCCATTTCGTGTTGGATATTTTCTTTCCAATGCGTCAAAGAAGTCTATTTGCATAAATTTTAAACTCGACTAATGTATGCATAGGGACAGACAGAAGGGAGTCGTGCAAACGCTGAGGGGTGACAGGCCTCATGGAAAAGGACTGCCCATGTGCCCAGCTTGTACTGAGAAGAGAGCTGAATCAAACCACTACCTTAGCAGCACTAAATGTGCCGCTTAGGAGGCGACGCGGGCCGATAACTCGACCAGCGGTCAGGCTCAGACCGTGGGTAAGAAGACAGTGTCAACCTGACTATGGAGAGGGCGCCGTAGGATGGGGAGAGCTCGAAGCCTAGGCGTGGAGATGAGAGACATGCTTGAGGCGCAATGCTCTAGCGCGACGAAGGCTTTAAGGAACGAGATCACCAGTTCCAAAGACCTAAAGTGGAACAAAGTATTAAAGGAGATCGAGAACGATATCTAGGGGTGGCTATATCGTATCGTGGCCAAAAGGTTTTCAGAGGTGGGAGCCTTTGCTGTGGCGGCAGTCATGAAGGACATGAGGTCTATAGTCCTGTTTCCCGACCAAGAGACAGTGCAGGGGCAATTACTACGTACCTCCATTCACAATGAACAAAGTTACGAGGGCGGCGGAGGATCTACCCAGTGAAAGAGGGTAAAGTTCTCGAAAAACCGCTGGCCACTTCTTTAGTCAAGCTCATCGACAGGCACGGAGGGCTGGCAGCTAACAAGTATGGATTTAAAAAGGATCGCTCCACCATCGATGCCCTCATGAAGCTAGGGAAACTAGCGGGCGAAGCCAATGTTGGTCCCCTACGCAAGAGGGGTTATTATTGCACATCAAGAATGCTTTCAACACGCTATCTCAGTCGACAATACTCAAAAAGACTTGCTACTCGTCATCAGGGAGCATGATATGCACGTCCTCAAGACAGCTAAGGATGCGACAACGAGGGTAGACACCTAGATCAGCAACGCGGGGCTGAAGGTCAGGGCCCATAAAACCGGGACGGTTTGGCTGTTTACCAGAAGACCTAAACGAAGCAGGGGCTACGTGTTGCTTATAACGCAGACCTTAAAATACCTGGCTGTTTTGATTGATGCTGTGGGTACTCTTAGGCCCTGCGAAAAATCTACCGCGCTCGCTGGGATCAGCGAAGGCATCCCGGTCACACAAACCGTTACCCTGGTAACCGCGAGTAATTGTTTTTTAGTGGTTTCATGTTGTGTCAATAAAAATAGTTATAGTCGAGCCGCCGAGAGCTGACTGTGACGCATGCATTTTCGTAATAAGAATTGTATGGCAACTAATATACATTTCGTTCTATTATCATCCTAAAATAACCAGGACAGAGTAAAATAAAAGACGAAATGTGTGTCTACATGTTAAAGTAAAGGGAACGTAAAACGTACATTCGTGCTTGCGCATGACTTATGTCGTTTTGACATATATAAACATAACCGTGTTTATATTTCTCTTATATGTATACAGGGTGAGTTTTTTTCGATGTTCTCTATGGGGATCTCGGACACTATAAGAGATAGAGAAACGGTTAAATGGGGAAAGAAGTGTAGATTTACGAGACGAATAAAATTCCACTTTCAAAGTTTTCAAAAAAGTCAAGGGTAACTAGATATTTTGAAAAAAGTAAAAAGTGTCAATTTTTTCAAATCAATATATCTCGGTTATTATAACAGATAGAAAAAAACTGTTAAGAACAAAGTTTTAGATAATTTTATGCAGATTAATAAAAAATAATCAAAAAATGTTTATCGCCATTATTTTCCGAGATATGATGCAAACTTACATTTTTTTAAATGGAAACCATAGTTGGCTGTGACCTCATTCAAAAGGTAATTTTTTTCTCTTTAATGCAATATGGCATACGACATAGTTATTTTTTAAAATGAGTGAGTTATAGTCATTTTAAATTTTATTATAAATAAAAAATGGGTAGCCATGAAAACGGTGAAAGTAAAACAATGAGCCTGAAACTGTTGAAAAGGAGAAGAAGACTACTTCAACGGCGGTCTCCAATCGAGCATTACTGGATAAATTGGATCAATGGATGCCATGGAATCAACTAGCAAAACCACCTCCTAATTTAGCTCCTAGTTTCATAGGACAGAAAACTGTTCAAGGACAAAGGATATTTAACCCAACAAGCCAGGCAAATTAGTTTAATCAAATGATTGGCTTACCCAACCAGGTTCCTAGGAGTGTTGTACATCATACTCCTCAACAGAATCAAGCACAGGCCAAGCATCTACCACAGCAACAACCTCAACACTAACAGCAGCAGTTTATGCAGTCAAATTTCCCCAATAATCTCAATTTTTATCAAATATTAGAACAGCTGCAGAGACCTAATGTTCAAACAATCAATAGAATTAGCCAGCATACCTTCTTTCAAAAACAGAATCCTATAATAATCATGCAAGGTCAGCAGGGAATAGTACAATGGCAAATAATAAAACAGGTACCTGGTGGTTAGATAATACAGTAGCAGCAGTTGTTAAGCGGGTAGATTATTGAAATCAGCAAATGTTGCAAGATTAAAAGATGCAAGACATTAATCAAATAATATTGGTCAGTCACCAGAGTCAACAAAATATTGCCCAACAGAAACAATAACTCTTGCATAATCAGCAGCAGCAGTAACAACAACAGCAACTTGGATTGGAGCAGCAAATGGTTTCCAGTGTGTAACAACAGAACCAACAACCAAACCAGAATATTATGCATCAAGCTAATAAATTAACACAAAGCTAAATGGTGCGGCAGCATTTAAATCAAGCTCAAGAACCAGCAGCAGTTTTTGAGTACATCTTGAAATCAAAATTATCAGCAGCAGCACAGCAGTTTATACAAAATCCGAACCAGTATAATAATCGACAGCAGCAGCAGAAATGGTGTAATGAAGAGTCCCTACGACTTCCTAAGCGATACCATCGTAACAGTCTATGAAAAAAGCTGCCCGGTAAGGAAGGTAAACTTCTCGAGAAACGTTCCTTGGTGGAACAAGGAATTGGATCGACTTAGGACTTCCGCTCGGAAGTCCTTCAAAAGAGCTAAGAAAACAGGCAACTGATCAGCCTACAGACAAGCTCTGAATTAATTCAATAAGCAACTGAGGGAGTCTAAACGAAAGGCTTAGAAGGCCTACTGAGAGGGGATTGACAACCTAACCCCAGCAAATAGACTTCGGAAGGTCCTATCAAAGGATCATACCAATGCGGTCGGCATCTTAAAACGAGCTGACGGCAGTCACACCAAAGTGCAACAGGAAAGTTTAGAGCTACTCCTAGGTACTCACTTTCTGGGATCGAAAGTAGTGACTAAAAACACAATTGCGACTAATGCCGACTCAGTGGCTCACTGCTCCAATCGTGACAGCCGCTGCTTAGCGGGGAAAATATTCACGCTCAGCAAAATGACTTGGGCCATAAACAGTTTCAAGCCATATAAATCCCCAGGAATGGACGGTATCTTCCCCGTGCTACTGCATTCCTGATTCAGGACTCAGGGAGATATATAAAGCAAGCTATGCACTAGGGTATATACCCCGGTTCTGGAGGGAGGCAAAAGTGGTATTTATACCTAAAATGGGCAATAGGCCTCTAGATGAACCTAAATGATATCGACCCATCAGCCTAACCTCTTTTCTCCTAAAGGCTATGGAGAAATAATCGACGAGCACATAAAGGGTGACTCACTTATAAGTTAAATTCCAAGCAATTCGCATTTCAAGCTGGCAAATCTACCGTCGATGCTCTACATTACCTCGTCAAAGAAGCAAAACGAGCCATCCTACACAAGTAAATAGCAATCGGAATATTTGTAGACATAGAGGGGGCCTCATTTTCTGCAATAAAACGAGCGGCTATAAATAAAGGACCATATCCTCTCACGATAAGATGGGTGGAGGCAATGCTTCAAAGCCGACTAGTAACGGCTTCTCTAGCAGGATCTACAGTATCCATGTTTGTAACAAAGGGGTGTCCTCAGGGGGGAATTTTGTCCCCCACACTATGGTCAATAGTGGTGGTTGGACTCCTGGATGAACTGCATGGAAAGGGCTTTATAACTCAAGGCTTTGCAGATGACATCGCCGTAATAATCAGGGGCAAGCATGAAGGCATTCTTACAATCCTAATGCAAAAAGCACTGAATAGCATCAGTAACTAGTGTGTTCGGGAAGGACTAAGTATCAATCCGAATAAAACGGCCATAGTTCTATTCACGCGTAGAAGGAAGCTGCACATAAGGGCTCCCTCGCTGAATGGAATAGAGATAAATCTCTCCAACGAAGTAAAGGACCTGGGTTTAATTCTGGATACCAAATGACGTCGCTTTGGACCTGTCGGCGGCTTATGGGGAAAACCTGGGGATTAAAGCCCAAGATCACGGATTGGCTGTATAGAACGGCGGTGATACCCATTGTCACCTATGCTGCCCTTGTGTGGTGGCCAAAGACCCAAAAACTAGACACTCAAAAGAAGCTGCGTAGGCTTCGACGTTTAGCATGTCTAAGCATTACAGGGGCTATGCAAACGACCCCAACCGCGGGAATGGAGGCAATCATTGGTCTCACACCGCTCCATCTAGTGATACAAAAAGAGGGACTTTTGGCAGCCCTCCGACTACACTAGAAGAAAATACTGCCGGGGGACTGGACAGGACACTTAGAAATACTTCAGCAAATCGACCCGATCCTTCTGTCCAAACCGACGGACCTTATGCCCAGTAAGCTCGAATTCGAATTACCGTTTAAGGTGTCAATCGAGGACCCCAAAAGTTTGGACGAGGAATATCAGCCTGATAAACGGATGGTGCCAAGAATACAAAAGGTACTAGAATAGGCATTTATGGCCCTAACCAAAACGACAGGAGCTTCATGGCTCTGGGTACGACGCCCACGATTTTGTAAGCGGAAGCGATTGCAATTGATATGTGTACATATATACATCTGCTCAGACAGCCAAGCCGCATTAAAGGCCATTCGAGCCTTTAGTCACGGCTTACGGACTGTCTGGGAATGTCGAAGATCCCTTTCGCAACTGGCGAAGAACAACTCGTTGGCCCTCATGTGGGTCCCAGGACACGGGGATATTAAAGGCAACGAAGTGGCCGATGAACTCGCAAAAAGAAGTGCAAATGCCACTCCTATATAGCCAGAGCCGTTTTGTGGACTCCCCATGGCGCACAGAAGAGAGGCGGTGCAAAAATGGGAAGAGGAGAGGAGATGCAAGCACTGGAACAATGTACCAGGCCTTCGTCAATCAAAACGACTCATGAAACTCGATCACAGCCACAAGTTGCTTGAACTCACAAGGAACAAGCGAAGAACTTTCACCAGACTCATGACAGGGCACTGTGCCCTCCGATACCATTTGTGGAAAATGGGAAAAGAGGAAAGTGGAAACTGCAGATTATGTGATTCGGCATATGAAACGACCGAGCACATACTATGTACTTGTGTCGCAATTGCTTACAAGCGTTTTTCACACTTCGGTAGGGACCGATTATCCCACGAAGAGGTGAGCTATATCACCCCCAAGAAAGTTACCAGGTTCATGGAGGACCTGGGACTGATTGGGAAGTGATTGGTTAATTGTAGAACAATAGATCTTTTAGGCCGCAGTTCAAGAGAAGCTAACACACCTCATTAGTACCCTATGTTAACCTATATAACCTAACGACTTCCCGGAGAATTGCTAACGAGTAACCCCACTAAAGAGGATCATGAGGGACGTAAAACCAACTAAAACATCAAAACACAGCAAAACCAGGCCGATTATATTCAAAGACTTGAAAACACTTGTTTGTCAGGAAAGAGACAATGTGGAAAGCATTACAGCCCCCTCACGAAGGCCCTTACGAAGTCATCGAACAAAATAACAATCCGATCACAGTAACAGCAGATCAAGTCACACCCTCATTTATAGAAGAGATCCACGGCGAATCAAGCGCATGCGCGATAAACAAAAGGAACACCGGGGCACCCCTCAGGATGCAATTCCGAAGTCAAGTCAAATGTACAGAACGTTTTCAGGGTCTCCATCACTAGGAAGGGGAAGTATGGGGTCTCCTAGGTCCCGCGAAAAAACAACCGCGCTTGCCTTAGCCGGGATCAACGGAGGCATATTCCGGTCGCACAAACCGTTACCCACCAGGGTACCAAACAGCGAGTAATTGTTTTTAGTGTATTCATGCTGTGCCAATAGAAATAGTTATCAGCACTTTTAGTACTTGGTTAATTAACGAAAGATGCTAACAAATACTTCAGCTCCCAGTTCGCTAGGGCAGTCGGGGCACTGCGAGGTAGAGCAGGGCTGTGGTAAAGTTAATGACATCCTCCGGGAGGCGATCGAAGCAGAAGAGAAGAACAAGGCGATAAACGCTGGTGCTGAGAAGGCCCAGACTAAGAGGGAGAAAGAGGATAAAAGATTAGCAAGCTGGTATGGTAGGTGGGACGTGTAAACGGGTCTAGACGAGGAGACTAATTCATAACAATAGGACATGCGTGCGATACGGTCACGGCGAGCCGGCCACTTTTTGGTCCAGTTACTCTCTGGTCACGGATGTTTCGGGTGTTACCTGGCCAGGATCAGGAAGGAGTTAAGTCCTAGGTGCAACTACTGCAGGTGATACGCCAGAGCACACCCTTGTACAGTTTTCAGAATGTTCTGGTGTCGTTCACTAATTCTGTGCTACTCAGCAAGGATTCCTACAATAGGTGCAAGGTGATTGGTTCGGGGATCGACAAAAACCAGTAGCAGCGGATAGGACCTATTCAAAATGAATAGGAGTCCTACACACCTCTGTTGGAAAAGACGCACGTAAAGCATTCCACCTCTCAAAAAAAACGGTATAATAACGATTTACGCATACTTAAAGCGCTTGCGAATTAAAAGGTTCAGATCGTCACGAACAGACAGGTTAACACAATCCACGTTCTTGATCTTAGTTTTTCAAAGATTTTATTATTTCTGTCTGTTTACAATAATAATTCCTAGAATTAAATTTATTTATATTGTAATACAAATTATCACATGTGTGCTAAAATAGATACCATTGTAAGATAGGGTTTGTTAAACTCTCTCTTTATTATTTTTTATTTTATTAAGACAGTTATTTATTTATTTATTTCATATAAATACAAAATAAATGAATGCGTTCGGCGGCATAAATTGATGTACGTAATTATATTTTAATCCTGCTTTAATAAGGTAAGTTAAATAATAACGTTATTATTGTGACTTCAAGTGTTTTATACGTATTAGATAATATAATTATAAAACTTAGATAAAATTACTTAGATTGAAATAATTAATCTAGGTTTAATTACTAGTTCTTATGCAATTAGAATTTATTTCTTAATTGGACCAGCATCGGATTAACATTTTCCACTTCTATATAATTTAATCGCTTGGCAATGGCAGGCGCGAGTTACTCCATTAAAAGAAAGTGTTATTATAAGTAAAAAAAATACAGCCTCTTCAACTTAATTAAGAAATCTCCTAAGAAGGATTATGGATATGATCAACACTATATAAGAGCCTAAAATTAAAGTCTTCATCATCGTGATATTTAATGATGTAAATGTGAAAATATAGCCTTTTATAACGTAATCATTTTATGTAAATTAAAATAATGTTTTTCACCTCGGAATACCTTTAAAGTTATTTAAAAAATAAAGTAATGGGTTAAAAAACCATGCAATATATGGCTAGTATAACAGTGTAAATGCAATTACTACTGATACATTACAACCCTCGTAAAAGTTTATACCCCACGAAACTAAATCCGAACTTAATTCACTATTTTTTTTTGCTTTCTACGATGTTTACAATTGCTTCTAGTCCGTTTAAAATTTTAGCTATTGTGTTATATAACTAATAGGTTTAACATAATTCATATAGAATTAATTAACACACATACATATCTGAAATAAAATTATGTCAATTTAATTATTATTGCTAAATAATAATTTGCTGATCTGAATTAAATAAATGTTTATCATTTGTGGCGTTTATTCCATTTCAGTTATTTCAATATGAAAACGGCAAATTGCACTCGAGCTATTAAATCATTTAAATGAAGTGCGGTTTCAGGAGCAATTATAGCTTTATAATTGATGTAAAATAGAATACTGGAATATTGAATTTGCATAACAATAATAATATCAAATATAAAACCATCATGTTCTTTGACAAAATTTATTATTAATATACTAAATAGCTCAAAATAATATTTACTAAAAAAAAACAAGTCATTATATACTTCCACGTTCATCAATCATTCAAATTACACGATTACACCTACGCCATTAAAATTTATTATGCTTTCGTTGCTGACAGAAATGAATTATTGAAAAATACGCGCTGCCGATCATCTGGTGTTAATAGTCATTAATTATTTTAAATGTATAATTTAATTTCAATCATAACGAAGAGCCATCGATGCCAATGTATATATTCCATAAGTGAGTTTCTAAGAATAAACTATTAAGCAAAATTTTATAGTTGGAGGAGGAATTCTTTTGTCGACTAGAAACAAAAGTGAAATAGAAAGTTGTATCGTATCATATTATCTGTCAATACGTTTCAGAAAATCCAATTTTGCTTGTATTATATTAATAAGTCTTTAAAATAAACACAATAATTATGGCAATCGAATATTATTAATCTAACGTAATATACATCAAATATGATTTCTCTTGTTATTTTACTTCATTTCACTAATTCAACATTTTTGTTTCTGACCGATAAATCCGTCCAATTTGACCTTAATTTTCAATTATAATATTTTTACTGCCAGAATTGTAATCCAATAATATGTAATAATGATTAACACCAAAATACAATTTCTCACTTCATGGGCAAATAATTAAAAAAAAATTACACTCTAAATATTAAAAAAAATAACTTTAGATATATTAAATTATTCAGACAAATATTTACAAATCAACTAAAACCTATTTTATAATTTCCAAACAAAACAATGAAAGATAAGCATAAACAAACACGTTCATAATACTGTCACTAAACCGCCTGCACTAAGAAAATTTAAGATTCAACTGTCGGTTTAACATTACCCGACGAAATTATAATTACTGCAGCTTTTAATAGAATTGTAAATAGTATGTTTCAGCCTTTATCTAACAATGAAAGCGTTGAAAAATTAATGACACATATGTTTAATTTGAGAAAACATTCAAACGACAATTTATTAGACGAAATAAATTATTATTTAACATAACACTACATAATTCCTGTAAAAATTACGATGAAGTTTTAGATATATTCTTGAAAACTACTTTGTAATACGCACATTAAAAAAATTCTTTCAATTGGAAAAAATCGTAGTCATCATAGTACATTCCTTCTACTAACCAACTTATTATCCTTAAAAATTATTATCAAAACATTAAATAGAGTGTCTTAATAATATTATATCATCGTCCATATGTAGAAGAATAAATGATAATTTCAAAAAGAACATAATCCTTTCCCAATTTTTCAAACCATTTCCCATAAAACTTCCCCATATAAAATGGTTTGTCATCATCTTTATAATTATTATCCTACGTTTTTGACCTTTAGTAATATTTATTTTTAATTAGCTCAGTGCTCTTATCAAAACCAAATCTTCTAAATTCTAATTATTTATGTGTGTATACTGTAATTATTCTTCTTGCATAAAGATTTAAAGTTAATAGTATTATATGACAACTTTCCTAAAAATTATATTTAATAACGAATCTAATTCTGCCGAAACAATATATGATCCTCAATTAATGCTTTGATTTAGTTGCTAAGGTTCAAGATTCCAATATACGAGTAGTAATCGATTAGTTAAACTTCACCAAATGTCTATTAAGTTGTTTTCGAATCTTGTTCAATAATTACGCATTATTGCAAAATTTAAACTCAACAACTATAACGTTTTTAGTTTTTGATCTTTTTAATCAGTTCCAGGACTTCTAAAAAATTGAAAAGACAAAAATGAATTCGTTATAGCAAAATAATCCCAAAATTACACAAATTGAAGTGAACAGCTTTATTATTACAGGTTAACAAACACAACATGAAACTACAATCAAAAATTACTACTGGCTAAATTTTCTCTGAATCTATTCCCCAATATAACATGTCAAGTAATAATTCGAAGATTTCGAGTTGAACCTTGAACTTTAAAAGGTATTTTATTAAGAGACTTCCTTGTCAGCTCTTTCTGTACACATACGGTTTTAATAAGCGTCTATTACTTCACCATCAAAAAGTACAAGATTTAGTATTCATAAAGTTTATCGAAGGAATACTATTGGCTACCAATTTTCTATATAAGTTGAAAATGATTTTTTATCGACACAATATAGATAATTATTGGTTATCATTATCAATCAAATCGTTTTATATAAGATATAAATTATGGCCACATTTGTTTAACTATAGAAAATAGAAGTATTGATACAAAATCTTAACTGTCAAAGTGATTAGGATTAAACCCAATGAAATATGTAGACAACACAAGGGTAATCACATCAAATATATTCATTTAGATAGCACAAATGCATGAGCATTGTAGGCAGTTTTTAATTAGCCTTCTTAGATATAAAATAAATTAAGATGAAATATATGCATTCGTTTAATTCACTAGAAATTAATATAATAAAAACTTTTCTGTAAAAAAAAAGTTTAATAACGCTAATATGGAATTTTTTTGGTCCTAACCCTTAGAATTTCTTCTGGGTATAACACTACTGAAGCGTATTTTAAATGTTATCAAACTTTTCAAGCTTAAATATTTTAAGCTCTCAAAACGAACATCAATTTTTATTCTAGTTACAAACCTTTAAAATTATTATTTTAGTATGAATAATAACATTTATTATATAAACGCTGCACTGATTTCCTCAATTTAGTAGACAAACCACCAAGAATTAGGGAACGATCATCAGCAACTATTAATATTAACAATGGTCCAAATCAAATAATTATTTTATTATCAAAATAAGCTACCGGTTTCAACCTATTATGGTCTCGTTAGTTATCGCCGTTAGCAGTTTCCTAATTGTCAGTGGTTTGTCCGCTTAATTAGATGAAACTTTTAGACAATACATAGCATCTTTATGGTGTCTCTATGCTTATCGAAGAACTGCAGGTATATATACTCAATAGTAACATTCCGTTTCCATATCTTCATCAGCTCTGCTCTGGTGAGACTAGAATACATCTAAACCGGACGTAGCTATTATTTCCAAGGAAACAATAATATAATTATGAGAATGGTAGCGGTAATAATTTAATTTACGAACTTGTCTTAATACATAAAAATCCCGTTGTACCAAAGTCGTAAGCATGATTCGTACCTTTTTTTGCGGTTTAAACATAGTTCAGTAGACATTATGTTAGTTAATGATATTAAAAAGTTTTGTCCAAAATTTGTTAGAATTTACATATCTTAGAATAAAATGTAAAATAGGGCAAGAAAGTTAAGAAGGGTATATGAC
Organism: Ontholestes murinus; assembly: GCA_963969525.1. NCBI lineage: Eukaryota > Metazoa > Arthropoda > Insecta > Coleoptera > Staphylinidae > Ontholestes > Ontholestes murinus. The sequence goes on along the minus strand of OZ018394.1, from coordinate 48,131,311 downwards.
TTTATTTACTCAGCATATCTAGTAATCTATGCGTTCGGGTTTTATGAGTTAATTTAGACTGAATGTTAATTTCCAGATATTTTTATAGCGAAACTAGTGACATTAAACTAATCTATTGTAATTCTAAACCGAAAACTTTGAAACTTTAAAATGTAAGCAGATGAGATTCATTCAAATTTATAGCTACTTTCTCAAGAACCAATATTTTTGATAACTGCATATAATGATGTGTACCATTAGCAACAGTAAAACTATACAGGGTGTACCAATAGTGTGTGGATTAAAGATTGTAGGTTTATTAACGTACATTTTTGAAATCCGTTATCGGAACACAGTGAAAGACACTTAAGGCTACAACCTAAAACTGTTTTCGACTGAATTTCAATTGTTATACAGGGTGATTCACATAAAAGTTCATTATATTAAATGAAAATTACATATTTGGATTCCTGGTTCAATTCTGATTTGCCTTTATGTATATAGTATCTAAAATAATTCGTTCGGCCGCAATTCATCACTTTAACAAAAAGTAAACATCCGGTAAAAGTTGAATATCCCAACTATCATAAAATTTAGAAGGCCGTGACTCTCTGCAATGTTACTAATCATGAAATGTACTAACAAAGGTTTTTACAAAATTTCAATCATGGTTAACTTTAATTTTTTAAATGGAACTACCAACTTCTTTTAGATAATCAAATGTAGAACTGAATTACCTTTCTAACGACATAAGGTTGTTTACATTTGTATATTACAGATTTAATTTTCAATGCCTTGCAGTAATTAGCATGCCATGAAAAAAATAGATTTAGTTCTGTCGCTTTACTTTGACATTAAAAATTAGTAGCAGGTAATAGCCGCTATTTCTAATTACAGTTTTTGTTCAGTCGTTAATATTAACTTTTATTGATAAAAATGCCTAATTTTTCGGCAAAAACAATACCACATTATCTTCACCAATATATTTACAAAAATCATTTATATAAAGTAGAAACCTAACTTTAAGCCCTGTGGCACACCTATGTTACTAATGTATTTATTTGAAAGGTCTTGTTTCGATTTTACCTGCTGTATACGATTGATTAGATAACTTATAATTAGTTTACAGCTAGAGTGGTGAAAATTGCACATATACAGTTTCTTTAATAGAATTTCATGGTTCATACTGTCAAACGCTTTCTGCAAATCGAGGAAGGTTGCTTATACGAACTCGTGGCTGTTAAATGCATTTAGGCATGTTTCCACTAGGTGCAAAGTGGCAGATGTAGTAGAATAGCCATTTCTGAAACCGTATTGACTATTGGATAGTAAATTGGACTTGTTAATAAAGTTAATAATTTGTTTTTTTTAATAGATCCTCAAATACTTTTGAAACTGTAGGTAGGTATTTTTTTTTTTTATAAATTGATTTGTCAATGGCTCTCTTGAGGCATGATGGAAATATTACTTTTTGGATTGATATATTGATTAAACAGGTTAATGGTGGAATTATTGTTTCTTTCACAGATTTTACATTATATCGGCTGTGCATTCATAGATGTCCCTACTCTGACTATTTTGTAATGAAATTATGGAAGATTTTACATTCACGCTAGATACAGATTCAAATTATTTTAATTTGTGGATAGACTAGGTAATATAAGGTTTCCGAAGAAATGCCGAGAGGCGGTACCGGAGTAGTTCGAGAAGGCTGAAGGGGGTTTTTAGTGGGTCGGCCAGAATAACAGGTCATCCCCACACTATCACGCCAACCTGGCGGCGTGTGTCTGATGCCACGACGGCGTACAGATTTCCCCCCTTCTCTAAAAAAGGTAATATAAGGTCCGTAACTTTAAGTGTACATCCTTCGATATTATTTGTATCAGGTGTAGTACTTTCAAAATGTGAGGCAAAGTTATTTGCAATAGGTGTGCAGCTGTTTGGTTTTTTACTAGGTCTATATGAATTTATAATCGTCCACATGACTTTTTGATTATTTTGTGATGCGTTAAATTTAGCATTAGTTATTTTGCGCGTTTCATTTATAATTAAGTTTTTGTATTGGGTTCTTGTTTTGTTAAGTAATACATTTATTTTTCTGAAATGCTTCATCAACTAGTTGTAGTGTTGCTTTCATTTTTTTTAATATTCATATTTATTTTATTCAAATGGCGTGAATTTACATTATGATATATTTGAGGGTATGCTGTGGTGGTAGCGCAATGCAAAATATTGGTAAATGTATCGAATTTGATAATAGGTCTCGTTATTCGTGTAACCTGAACATCTTGTTTTGAATAAGTCAGTTGGACATCGAGGCCAACTTGATCTGACAAACCTGTGTATAAGGGGTTAACTATTAATGTGTGCAAATTACTAAAAATGTTGTCTATTCAAAACGTGTGTTGAAGTGAACTAATGGACGTAGTACAAAAGTTATAAAGAAATTGCATACCTCAAGGGCGTCTTTGGAGTTGTTTTTAAAGTTTACATTAAAATCACCTACAACGATAATATTTTTTTGTAATATCTATTGATGTCAATAACCCATTTATTTCGTTAAGAATCGTATCGATATTACCACTCGGAGGTCGATATATATTGATTACAATTACATTGAGGTCGGCCAATAATGTAACGGAAAGTTCAATATGATTTTCTACTGAATAATTATTTATTACAGGCTCCGATATAATGTTGGACACTAGTATAAGTGACCCTCCATATGCCTGTTTTTTCTAGTGAAAATAGATGTTAGGTTATAATTTTTGAAATTTAGTATGTTTGTTTCATTATCAGCGAACCAGTGCTCGGTTACACAGAATATTATTATAGGATTCTCGTCATTTGCTTGTAAGATATCTAATTGATTTATTTTATTTCTAACTGATTGGATGTTTATGAAAATCATTCGGTTGAGTCGCTCAACTTCTGTTGAATTTTTTGAAGTCAGTATAAAAAAGGATTGACATACACGCCTTCAGGCCACATATCCGGGTCTTTGACGATATCGGAATAAAATGTATCTACAATTTGTTTGAAAGAAGAGTGTTCCTCAGGACATTTGGATACCATTTTTGTGCAGGTCACATTTTGAATATTCATTAATTCTACATACTGCAACAGGGCTTCAGATGTTACTGTAGGATCAAGGCCAGTAATGTAGAATTGTGATAGTAATTTTCTGGCTGTAATATCCATATCTCGTTTTGAGTTTCCAGCTATCCCTATGCTTCTTTTGTTCTTTCTTCTATTGGGTAACATGAACTCCTCCGCTTCAGCGTTTAATTCTTTAGCTTCATTTTGTACTCCTCCATTCGGGGTGCTGACTGTAGGTGTGATGGATGTTAATTTTGTTTTATTTACATTTAAATTTAAAGAGGCAATTTTATTTTATGCAACTTTATTTTCTGTTTTAGTGCCATCTGTATTCATTCGGTCCGATTTTATGCCTGTGATGTTTGTAGATTTCTTCTCCGTGTTAATGTGAGTTTGGGTTTGAGACTTCTCTGGAGGTTTGTTTACACGTTTTTTTTATCCCCTTTAAATTTTGTGTGATTATTGTTTTAATTAGGTTATCCTTTTCAATAATAATACTTGACCATGTAAGCAGTGCATATCCCGTTTTAAGTCTCTTATTTCACTTCGCATTCCAATGATTACTTGAAGACATATCCTCTGAATTCCTTGTTTCTCACATTTATCCTCGTTCTTGATGCATGATGAATGATATCCATATCCGCAAATAATGCAAGTAGATAGTTCATTCATGTATTGTATTTGTTGGTGACAGCCGTAGCATACACAAATTTTACTAATTTCAACTAGTGTTTGATTTAAATCACTTTAGGATAGCAAACGATAAGGCGTTGAGGGGTCGAGTTTTGTATCATTAGATGTCCCCCTCCGAGGCGAACAAATTTTAATTTTTTTTTATTCGATGTGTACTTTTCGAGATATTTTAATGTCTTCACTTAAATTGAACACCCTGTATACATTAATAAAGTTATTAATTTTATTATACTAGTCAAAACAGTTCTTCATCTTAAAAAGTATGAAATATCACTTGTTATTGTACTTAATTCGTTTCCATCAATAATCAGCTACTTTGTTCTCTATTTTATTTGCGCCATTATTGTTATTAAAATCTGATAGTAGTCAAACAAGCGTGACGTTAATAGCACGTGTATAGATTTACCTACTAAACGTGTCGTTAAAACACGTGCTAATTTTATATGCATAGCAAACGTGTTAAGAGAAGTTATGATATTCACAATGAAAATACACAAACAATACAATCAATGCAAAATTATTTATTATTGTACAAGGATATCATGATTACCAACACAAAACGCTATCCAGTTTGAAAGTTAAAATGTAAAGTATTATTGATATTTGAGGCATCTACTTTTTTATATACATATTTTAAAAATAACTATCTTAAAAAAAGTTGAAGCTTGAAAATAGCTTTACAAATATTTCATATTATCTTTTTCTGAAAATGAACTGTAATTAAAAGCTACTTATTATTAAATCATCAACATGCATGAAATAAGTGTAGGAGAATTTTCCCCAAATTTCCATCACTTCTTATTTCCATCACATTTCCATCTTGCTCGTTATCTGGGCGCTGACACTCCTCGCATTTGGAAAAATGAGGGTTAAGGATGCAAATTGCATGCAAATTTTCAGCGTGAAAATTCGTGTTAAATCGGACGTTCGTTATAACTGTCCAATTGTCTTCGCATATCCGTCATTGACGTTCCATCTGTGTCTTTGCTCGACAAACGGGCCCCAATTCGACGTAATTAATCCGGAATCAAATCAACAGTCGATTATTAAAGACTGGGCGGGAGGAGTGTTTTAATAATCGAGAAATTGAAGAGTTGTGATAATTGAGTAACAAGTTATATAATTAAATTTATATCGGTGTAAAGTATTTTGTTACCTTTAAGCAATATAATGCAACGTTGCGTTAATCTATTAAAGAATGTAACTTCACTATTACATTACCATGGTGCACATTACAATTCTAAAATCGGATTAAACTTCTAATTATGTAATTAAAACGTTAATTAAAACATAGTTAGGAAGATGCTGGTGGATATAAAGCGTTTAACTGCAGCGTCTAAACTATGATTATGCAATTCACATAGCTTAAATCCATACATTACAATACCATACGTCATTAAAGATACTTTTTTGAGAGTGATGAAATATAATTATTAATTTATTAATAAATTCTCACTAATATTACAATCGTAATATTATATAATAATACACTACTATTCTGATAAAATTATTATTACTATAGAATTATTAATAAATTAATACATATTTTTTGTTAAAGTGTTTCATACTACAGAATTAATTATCAAGACGTTTCCTCAAAAAACATAAAATGTCTGAATTTTGTTCAGTTCATAAATTAAGACTATTAATTATTATTATTAAATAATCCATTAAACAAACGTTTAAATAATTATTATTAACGTGTAATGAAGTAAAAAAGCACCAGGATAGGTATTAAAAATATTAAATTTTTTTCTACCTTCATATAAAACTTAATATCTCGATCTTACTTTACGTTTTTATAACCCGGCCCGAAACTTCATAAAAAAAACTTAATTAACATTTTGCGACCTCCATTTGAACTTAATCTCTTGTTGATGTGAATCTTTTTTCTCAAGGGGTGTATGCGCGTTTAATGACAATATTTAATCTCAACTCAGATGGTTTGCCGTGTAGTCTCCGTTGGGATAGTGGAGAAGTGTTGAGAAGGGACTAAAAGTTACGATTTAATTAGCATTTTTATTTCATACTACCCTTGATATAAAAATCCATGAATTCACCAAATATGTAAATATAAATGTATATAGTAAATAAATAAACAAAATTCGGATAGAAAGTTATTATTTTATGTCGCCATGCTATATTTTTTTTATAATTGAGATTGTTATTTTTGTTTTAAAGGACCATTAATAGTACTCGTAAAGCACTCTACGTCTAGTAGTGTTTGCATTCGTTGGGCTTCATCTACCCAGCCACTCAGCATGAGATCCTCCAGTTATATGAGGGGATATGTGTAACTAAGATTTTCCCTTTATTTTCTTAAATTCCTTTTATTCCTACATCCTTCTTTAAAAAACATCCTCTATATCAACAAATATGACGGTAAGTTATAATTTATTACATAATGATAATAACTATGCTATCTAGAAATCCGAAAGATAAACTTTTATAAATAGATTCTATCCACTACCCCTCCGTGGTCGAAAGTTTCAAAATTATTAATCCCTTGATACTTTCATAGATACGCATTTGATATTTCGTATTGCTGTGTCCAAAGCTATTCCAATCTATTGACCCATAAAAAGATATATATATATATATATATATATATATATATATTACAAAATATATATATATATATATATATATCTTTTGTAATATGCATTAAAATTTACATTTAATCATAATATACCATTGCGGTTACTCTCCATATTTCTTAAGTTAATTAGCTATATAAGGGCTCAAACTTGTAAATTAAATAACTTATATGTCAGCATATACAGGGTACTTATGTGACTCGGGGAATAAAATTAACCACATATACTACGGTGAAAATGATGATGAGTCGTAAAAAAATTATTATAAATGTCTTGAAATGACCAAGATACAGGTCATCTGCTTAGGCAATTTGTTACTTCGATCGAACTGTGAGAACCATTCTCAGAACTTTTTTGTTTGCTCATAAATTTACATTTATTCTTTCACATTTTAAACGAAAATTTATTTTAGAAACTTGTATCGCCTTTTTAAAATTTTGATAACAGTGAGTTAAAAGCAAAAGTGTTAGTCTCTGATTTCAATCGTAACAAACAAAAAACAAAAATCATCGGAATACTGTTAGTCGGCGATGACAATTGAAAAACGATTTAATATTTCGTTAGTTTTTCGATATCAGACTGGAGAATTACACGTTTAGTGTAAATTACATAGAAAAAACTACGGCTAGTACTTTGAATATGGCCACTCAGTTTAGAACTTAAAAACAACAGTTTGACCTGTTCTTTACGAGCAACAATTTTATCCCTTTCATTTTTGCAAAGTTCAGGACGTTCACCTGGCCAATTATCCACTACGACTGGAATATTGCTAAATAATAATAATACTTTATTCGTGCTATTACATAAGTTTACACATGACACAGATGAGTTAGTATTTAGAAAGCAAATTGGTATCAAATAGCCTTAACTAATGTATAATAATAAACATGAAATTATTAAGGAAAGACTACTGACACATAATACGCATGTATATAAACTTGATATTAAAAGTTAAAAAGTAACATAAATATAGAGATTAGTAGATATAAAAGGGGTTATTAATTACTTAAATTGTGTTATTAGTTACACGAAAACAAGTTATAAATAAAAAGATAAAATTTAAAACAAACTACATAATTAACAAATTAAAAATCATTTATAAATAAATAAGATCAAAAAATATTAAATATTGTTAGAATGGTTATATGCTAAAAAAAAAATCTTCAATATTATAAAAGGCATGTGCTATTAATATTTATCTACGATCGTAAAGAAAGTAGACGCTTTTTGCATCACTTTTCATTGTAAAAGTGGCTTTTTAAAGCACTAGTATTTACTTTTTTACGTTTTTATTGCACGGTAATGTCAAACTGTTTTTATTGCACAGAAATGTCAAATTTGACAGATGAATATATTACAGCACAAATTTTCGACGAAAAACTTAATTTTTTATTAATTGATACAAATAACTAATAAACTATTAATAAAATATATAAAACAAACCAAATGGCAGATTTAAGAACTCTGAAGATTTTATTTAATGCAAGTCGAAGCGATTACAATAAAGCGAACATTTTTTCCATAAATAATAATGGCGGCCGACATGTGTGCAACTTGTTTACTGGTTGCTAAGTAACGCTTTCATTAGTGCACTGCGTGTAAAATATGTTTTCATTAATTGAATTATTGAATTATTGAAATGACATTAAAATATTACTCATAAGAATATATTCTTTGAAATCCTTAACGATCGAAGGCACACGTGTAAAAAGTTTCTTTATTGCACTCCTGGCTTTAAAAAAACCATCACTTTTTACACTTGTACCTTAAATAACTATTTTTTAATCGTGGTATTAAATTTAGTACTTGGCATTATTTTTAAGTCATCTGGTAATGAGTTATATAATAATGGGCCATAATAGTTGACTCCATTTTGCGCTCTCGATAGTCGACGATAAGTTGGGAATATGAAAATCCTATTTCTAGTGTTGTATTCATGTATATCATTATGTGTAACATATTTGTATAGATTATTATAAACGAACTTTATTCATTCCAATATACAGGGTGTCCCGTTAATGCGGGGAAATGGCTGGACCATAGATTCCTGAGGTCAAAATATGACGATTTAACGCAACTTACCTATATCCAAAAATTTACGGTTAAGCTGGAATTTGGCTTCAAAGTTTCAAATTTTTTTATTTCTTTTGTTTATAACAATTGAACCCTTTATTTGATTCATTCATTAATAAGTAAATAAACTTGCTCAATTGAATAAAAATTAAATAATATCAATTAATAAAATAAAACAAAACAACATCTAACACTTTTCAAACAATTTTCTTTGCAAAATCCCAATACAAACAAGATATCTGTTTGTTCCAAATATGAATATTTATGAACTATAATAATGTTAAAAATTAATTGTTGAAAGACACTAAATTATTATTATTATAAATAATTTACATTTTTTAAACAAAGACGGCCACGAAAAACATTTATTTTAGATTCGATGAAAAACTAGATTTTGTTTTTACTAGATAAAAAATATATATTTTATTTTTTTGTGGGAAAACCGTAAAAGATATCAAATATTATTAAGAGATGAAAAAGTTTTTAAATTAAATGGTCTTTCAAGTAGTATTTTTTTAGTTTTTATTAGATTCACCAATAAAAAAATATTTTAGTTTTTAAGTGGTGGTACTATTGTTTCTTATACTTCTTGTTAACCAATTATAGTAATAATAACTGAAAGGATGTATTATATTATGGTAGTTATTAAAAATAAATTTCATTCAAATCACATAAAGCACTCAATTGTTATAAACAAATGAAATTAAATGTTTTGAAACTTTGAAGCCAAATTCCGGCTTAACCGTAAATTTTTGGATATAGATAAGTTGCGTTAAATCGTCATATTTTGACCTCAGGAATCTATGGTCCAGCCATTTCCCCGCATTAACGGGACACCCTGTATATAAACTGGGAACCGTTAAAATATTGTACCTAATGAAAGAATCTCTACAGTCGCTTCGAAAGTCAAGTAATACAACAATCCGCATTGATTAGTGCAAAGTAAGCAGTTCTCAAATCACGTTCTGGTAGGGAGTTACAAGTTGGCGTAGGAGATAAGTATTTCTACAAAGTTTACTTGAGAGCTCAGTGCTTTGCCTGTGCCATGTAAGCTTTGAGTCCAGATAGACTCCGAGAAATTTACCACTACCTTCATTCACACCTCGGGTTAATAAAAATGTGATGGTCTGTGTTTTTTCGATATTAACTGTCAATTTATTAACTATAAACCAATCATTAGCCATTTTAACTGAATTCATGCTTACGTGTGAGGCTGTACTATATTCACTTGAAGTGTTAAGTAAAGTCGTATCGTCAGCAAAAATGGTGTACTTGCAATCAAATTGCTGAAAGGGCAAGTCATTTATATAGATTAAAAATATTAAAGGCCCGAGTATTGAACCCTGAGGTACCCCATGCTTTAACTGGGTTTCGTCAGATAGACAGCCATTTATAAGTACAGTTTGTCATCGATTTAACAGATACGAGTTTAGCAAACGGCAAGTATCTGGCGAAAAATTATAATAGTATAGTTTCTGCAGAATAATTTCGTGGGAGACACAGTGGAATGCTTTGGTGAGGTCTAAAAACGAGGCAACTGAGCAAGTTCCGGACTCAAAGCAACTGTAAATTTCTTCGGTTAAGGCAACAATAGCATCAACTGTTGATTTACCTCTTCTAAAACCAAATTGGCAGAAATAAATGATTTCGTATTCATTTAAAAAGGCTATGATTTGCAAGAATATAACTTTTTCGAGTACTTTCGATAATACAGGTAAAATAGAAATTGGTCTATAATTATTAATATCGTCTTGGCTTCCTTTTTTGTGGACAGGGATAACACGCGCACGTTTTAAACAATCCGGAAAGATACCATGTGAAATAAATAGGTTTATTAGTTTTGTGAGAGGATAAATTATTACATCAACGATTGATTTAAGGATGTTTGTTCTTGGGCCATATATATCACGACTAGTACTATTCTTTAGGCTAGCTATAATATCCCGTACTTTATTTTCAGTTACTTCTTGGAGAGTGAAATAACTTCTGATCTGTAGATTAGTATGATTCAAGTAACTGATTGGATTTTGTTCGGTTATTGGTAGTTGCTCCAAGAGTTCATTCGCAATTGTGCTAAAATATAAATTAAATGAGTTAGGATCGATATCACCTAAGTTATCGCTAATTAATTCATGTTGAATGGGTTCGATAAGCGACCAAAGGGCTTTGGTATTGTTGCCTGATTTAGCAAGATATTTGGAATTGGCTGCTTTCTTTGCACTAACTAGTGACATACTATACTTTTTTTTAAATTAATATAATTAGACTTTAAGTTACTGTTATTTCTACTTGCTTCTTTCTTAAAATTTAATAACTCCCGCATCTCACGAAGCTCGTTATTAAACCATAAAACTTGGCTCTTGTGAGAGTAGAATCTTGAAACCCTTTCAGGAAAGCATTCATCTAGGCATGATTTTAATCTATGGTATAAGTAATCAAATTTACTGTTGATGGAGGTAGTGTCTTGAACAAAAAGCCAATCTATATTTATTAATAAATTATACAATTTATAGCATCCAGTTCTGGTTATTGGTCGGGTTAACCTTTTGTACTTATTCTGTGAGAGAGTATTTATTTTTAGCTCGACATGGATTCCGGAATGATCAGAAAGTCCACAATCCAATGCACTGATAATTAAGTTACTAGAATCTGTATTGGTAAAAATATTATCCAAGCAATTGTTTAGTCTTGTATTAAAATTTGCATGAGCCGTAAAACCAAATGATCTAAATAAATCAGTTAATTGTATAGCCCTGCTGTCATTGCAATTAAATTTTACATTAAAGTCACCACCTATTAAAACTGTTTTACTATAATCAATTTTATCCAATAATTTATGTATTATAATTAAACATTTTGAAACAATTATGATGTTATTTAATGGAAGAAATGCTGCTGCTAGTTCACAATTTATCTCTTCCGATAAATGATTTATATTGCTTAAAATCTTGTATTGAAGGCTGTTTTTATGTAATTGCAAGACACCACCATGAATGTGATGCAACAGAAGATATTTATGATAAGTGTTTAGAAAAAATGCTTTTTATTGATGAATTCACTTTTTCCAAAGACGGAATCATCAATTTAAAAAAATTACATAGTTGGGCGAATGAGAACTCAATGGAGATTTTCCCTCAACATATGGGCTGGCATTATGGGCGATGTCATTCTTGGACCCGTTTTCTTGCCATCATTACTTGATTTTGACATTTAGAAGGATTGGACGACATTTTAGATGACGTGCCTTTAAATACAAGGCAAACAATGTAGTATTTTCATAATGGTGCCATACCACACAGGCTGTGAAAGAATTTCTGGTTGACTGTTTTCCAGGACGATATATTGTACGAGGAGCAAATGCACCGATAACTAATTACAAATATTATGTAGGATAGTATAGTTAGTCGATTAAATCATATGTCGAATAAAGCGTTCAGAACAACTGCGATTGAAAGAACATTTTCCAATTAGGAACTTGGTTGTAGGACACCTAATTAATTCGTAAGACACATGTCATTTCTCCTGAGAAATAAATCTTCTCCTAAACAACTTTTTTTAGAGATTACCTATTGAGGTACGTCAAGTTTTAGCTATATTAGATAATCAACCATTAGATCAACTTGCATTAATCGTTGACAAAATAATAGAATTATCAAAACCAAACATTCAATCTGAGAACTCGATCTCAAATAAATAAAAAGACGCAATTAACGAACTATATAAAAGAGTTGATAAGTTATCTATTAATTAGAATCCTTAATTAAACACAGGTCCCCGTCAAGTACACAGAACCGTTTTACAAAAAAAAAAACAATCGCTAAACAACTTTTTTGTGCTGGTAAAGACAAAGAAACAAATTTGGCCCTAACGCTCAATACTGTATTCCACCCTGAAGCTGAGAAAGCGAGATAAACCAGAAACAGTAGCGACCGCATTTTCTGATTAAATATCGCCTTCATAACTATAATTGTTTGGTAAACACTGAAGCTGAATTAAGCATTTTAAGTAATAGTAAAGAAGCGCCAATTTTAGGTAGTCTAAATCTAAAAGCGAATAGGTCATTCGAATCAATCAAACTGAATCTAGTGATTAATAGTTATAGTAATCGAAGTATTAAAAATTTGAATTGGAGATTTCTTATCTCCGACATTGGTCATAACGTTTTGGAAGCCAGATTTTCAATTCATAGTTTATTTGAATTCCGAAAAATTGATTGATTCGCATTCATTCAATTCCTATCAAGAAATTAGAGTAAGCATCATAATTTTCCGGTTTTTCTCGAGCATTCTGAGGATGTCTACGTCAATCTTTTAAAAGAATTTCCTAATTTATCTAACTCTTTCATTTCAAATTCTACAATCAAACACAGATTACTCGCGGTATAGAGACCGAAGATAGTCCTATGTTTATAAAGAAAGAATTTAATAACCTTCTAGACCAAGGTGTCATCAGACCCTCAAACAGTAACTGGTCCTACCGCTTCATACGGCTCCCAAAAACAAATAAATTGTGGAGATGTTTATAAAGCCTTCAATCATTTAATTAAGCCAGATCGCTATCCTCTTACACACACACATTCAAGACTCGCGTATGATGAAGATAAATTTTTATCAAGAATCAATTTGGTCAAAAAATATCATCAAATTCCTATCAAACCATTCGACTTATCTAAAACGGCAATAACTACGCCGTTCGGACTTTACAAATATTTACGTATGCCCTTTAGATTGGAAAATTCTACACAAAGGTTCCAAAGATTCATGAATATTGTAACGCGTGGATATGAAATGTTAATTTGATGTTTTGCATTAAGGGTTTCTTTGCCATGTTATAACTTCTTCTAGTGTTACAGCTTAAACAAAGAAGATTGAGGAAATCTTAAGTTACCCTCAATCAAATTCCCAAAAAGCCCTTTTAAGATTCTTACGGATGGTAAATTAATATCATCGTTTTATTAAAAAATACAGCACAATATTAACACCACTAATTTTTATTATAAATTATTGTTAAAATTTAGTTTTTACTTCAGAAGCTACTGTCTCCTTTAAATTAATTAAACGTACTTTGAGCCAAAAGATTTTACTTTCTTTCTCTAAATTTCTGTATACAATTGACTTCGTTTTTATTCGAAATGATGATGATGTTTGATGATGTTTGGTTTTCTAGGGCGCTTCGACAACTAAGATCATTCGCGCCGCATAAAAGCAAATAAAACCCTTAAATTAAATAATAAAAATCCTTAAAAGCTATATCATAGATCGATGTGCAAACAGAATAAAATCAAATTAAAAACGACTAGACTGCGTCTAATTCTAGTATCACAGTTAAATGTACAAAACATAATAAATAACATAAACGCTAAGTTACACACGTGTAAAAAGCGTCTATAATATTACAGATAAAGATGCCATATGTAGAGGGTATAACAAACTCATAAAGAGTAGTAAATAAAAGAATATATGATGTCCTCATTATATGTAAATGATGAGTCTTGCTTGTCGTAAGTAATCAAACAAACTTTCAATGGTCTCATGATTATCTCCCAAGATCTTCGCCAGGGTGTCATGAAGTCTGACACGATGCCTTGCCTCTTCAAATTGGTTACATTTAAGTAACACATGGCGCACAGTTACGGGAACACCGCAAGTATCACAAGTAGGCTCATCTGATCCAGGTAGAAGATACTCGTATGTGTAGTCGTGTTAGTATGACTTCTTCGTAGCGAAGAGCTCTACACGAAGACGACCAAACACGCGCCAAAGCTTTAATATCGCGAAGCTTATGCAAAGTCTCATTCTACTCCATCTTCCATATTGAATCGATATTTGCAGATCACTGACAGTAAACTGACTCCTGATTATACCTTGCAACCGCGCTTCATTTGCAGCTCGATCCACCCGCTCATTGCCTATAATACCCAATAAATTGATTCAAACTTGTTAAAACACTTAAAGAGTCTATGAAAAATATTAGTTACTTATTTGAGTAAGTTGTTGTGATGCGCAAAGGTTCAAGAATAGCCACAGATTCTAGGGTAAAAATGCTGCAACATGTAGGCAACTTGAACTTATATAAATCATCTCCAATAAGTAATGAACCACACGAACCATGAGACCTTGACCCGTCAGTGAAAACCTGATAACAATCACCCAAACTACCTATAAAAGAGAAACAAAGCTGTTGGTAATGAGTGGTATGAGTGACGTCCTTGGAATACTTAGTTAAAGAAGTATTCACGAGCGGGCATTCAATTCTCCAGGGTGGGAAACTCAAATCAGGGTACCTATCCCTTTCTGGGAAATTAAAATTAGTTTTCCTTAGAAAATCCTCCAATCTAATGCTATACCGACTAGAGGAGTGTGGTCTTGTGGTATGAATGTTTGAAAATTTCGGGTAAAAAACACTATTTTAACCTACGGTGATTCAAAGATGGTTCGTCGGCTTAGGAATACCAACTCACAACAGGTCTGGTCCTAAATGCACCGGTTGCCAAACGAATGCGAGTATTATTGACGGTATTTATAATACAGAGATTTGATTCTCTTGCAGAACCATAGACAATGCAACCGTAATCGATTTTGGAACGGACAAGGAATTGGTACAGACGAAGCATTACTATACGGTCGGCATCCCATGTTATGTGAGACAAAATTTTGAGTGCATTCATGGCACGAAAATACGTACTCCTTAACAAACCAAGATGACGTTACCAAGTGAGTTTCGAATCGAATATGAGATCGAGATAGTTCACCGAATTTTCAAATTGAATTGACGAGTTGACGATTTGAAGTTCTGGGTCTCTGTGAAATCCTCTAAGGCGATGAAAATGAACACAGTGTGTTTTGCTTTCGGATATTTTGAATCCATTACCAAGTGTCCATGTATGAATTCTGTTTATAGCAAGTTGCAATTGCCTCTCAGCTACGGACAAAGATTTTGCTGAACATATAATTGTCAAGTCATTTACATATAAAAAAGCCTTTATAAGGAGCTTTGACCCATCCGGTAATTCCATTGGTGACAACATTGAACAGAGTCATACTAAAACATAGCTTTAAGGGAGACTGTTCTCCTGCAAGCATTTGCTTGCAGGAGAACAGTCAGACAAATTCGAACCCAATTGTACTTTTAAATAGCGCACCAATAAAACATGTGTGCGAGAACCAATGTTTTATACTATTCGCCTCTTTTCATTATGATTAAGAACTGCAACAGTCTTTCGGATTTGGACATATTTAATACCTCTTTATTAGAGATTAAGACACGCACCCTAAACTGTAATTAAAATGTTTTCTATATGTTGCCCATATACTAAGTTACTTGTATTTGCCTTTTTATTCATAGTTTTCTATTACTAGATTTATTATGTTTGTATTTTATAAGATTTGAATATTTTAAAAATTTTGTGTACTATGTTTAAGTTTTGTTTATATTTCTCTGTTAATGGATGTTGTATCTGTTGAGAAATAAATCATTATTATTATTATTATTATTATTATTATGTGTAATAAAATTAGAGAGGTGACCACAAATGCCCCAGTTATGAAGAGTCTTGAGAAGTCCATACCGCCACGTGGCATCATAACTTTTTCAGTATCAAAGAAGACTGCCCCCAGGTGTTGCGTGGTAATGAAAGCATCCTGGATAGCAGACTCCACAGATACTAGATGATCAATTATCGGTTCCGACTAGAAATCAAATTATTGGTTTCCAAGTACCACGTCAATCTTTGATTTACCATATGCTCAAACAACTCACACAAGGAACTTGTTATATTGATGGGCCGGAAGCTTGACGGGTTTGTGGGATCGTTGCACTTTTGATTGGAACCAAAATAGCTATTTGTCAGGGCTAATGGAAGGAATCTGTCGTCTAAATTAAATTAAAAACGCTCAAAACAATCGGCGAATGATAAGCGTTTTAAGAACTGATAGTGCACCATATCAGGACCTGGACATATATCGTGGCATACATATAGAGTGTCATAGCCGATTCTAGTTCTCACATCACAAATTCGTCATTAAAACACTCTATATTATATGAGGCAAAATTCAGATTCTTGTGTTCTGTCTGGTATTTATTACGCATAAACCTCCTATCGTAATTATTATTACTAGAGACTGCTGCAAAGGAGGACGCCAAAAGATTTAAAATATCCTGCGGAGATGTAATAATAAAATTGTCAACAGCTAGTCCCGACGGGTGCTCATAACTGTATTTACTGGTTATCCTACCTTCTTTCTCTCTTTAATCACATCCCGACAAGCATTATTCCACCATGTAACTGGTGCCCGATGCAACACAGCTGCATCAGCTGCAGCAATTATACGATTAGAAAGAGAGACGTAACCGCAGCGACAGCGCTTGACATGTCTATATTATCAAGATGTAACGTTTAGGACAAGTATTCCAATCGACATCCTTAATTTTCAATTTCACTGTAAAAATCTAGCCGACCATCAATTTTACATGTGATTGGAAAATGGTTAGACCTGACAACATAGATGGAAACGCAAAAGTGAGATCAATGCATGAACACGTGCCAAGTGGGACTCAGTGCCTGTATTTACAAGAGAAACATCATTCCTTTGAAGGTCCTGTTCAAAGACACTCCCTCTGGCATCTCGATATGAAGATCCCCATATTTGGTTGTGCGCATTGAAATCGCTCATGAGTATGAACGGTGAGAGTAAACCTCGAATGAGAGCTTCAAAATCTTCCAAAAGAAACCAATTGTCCTGAGGGTACATAAAGGGAACATAGTGTAACCGTTTCAGAAATGTTTACTTTAATTGTTGTGACAATATTAATCGCCTCGCCGTATATATTTTTGGATAGCATGATTGCTACTCCGCCATAAGCACGTTCTCCATCATCACAGTCCTTTCTAAAGAACGTGAACCCTCATAGCGATGGCGAATGAGTGCATTGAAAATGCGTCTCCTATAAACATAATTCAATTGGCTGATCAGCGTTACATATCATTATAATTTCTGGTAGTCGTACATAAAAATCATTAACGTTTCACTGAATTATGGTTTTTACAATTTTAAGTTTTTAGAGGGTCACCAAATTATCGTTTAAGCTGAACCTTTTAACGACTTGGTCCAGCTAATGAGGTAGCTTGCTCAATGTCCATTAGATCATCACTAATCAAAATCAAATCTTCATAAAGTCGGACACTTCTAGCTTTCTTGGAGGAAGCGTCGCTAATCAAGTCTTTAGAAAGTCTTACACTTCTAGCTTTCATGGAGCATTTTAATTTCAGGAATTCTTTCAATTTGAACATAGCTGCGGTATTTGGTTTAGTTGTCACTGTGGTTATCTTTTTTTGTTCCGCAGTAGACAACTCCTTTTGATACATTTAGTGTTTTATGTGGTGGAACTATAACATTATAATCCCCTATTTTAGTGCACTTTAAAAAAGTGTTGCTTTGTTTTTTACTAACGGTGGTAACCATTAATGTACCATAACGCAACTTCTTAATATTCTCTACCTGACCAATAACAAACTAATTTAATTATTACGAAAGGTATAACTTTGCCTCCTTCATTTGAATTATCAAATATTTTTTTAAATTTATTTTGGAATATAAAACAATTTCTGGACTTAACGACCGATGCCGTTTCTGCCCGACAGGAGGAAAGTTGGTTGTATCCATACGTTTTAATTGATGTTCATTTTCCATGTTACCCACCCTCCACGGAGCCTCAGAATGGGACTGCGGAACACAAACTGCCCAGACAGCTAGAACAAAGGTGTAGGTAGGCTAAGCGCACCCTCGGACCCCACACGACTTACCCCACCAGCAAGCCCGAAAACTTGGTGGCTAGTCGATTGATCCCCGCTGGGCTAGAGGAAGACCTCCCGTTTAAGGAAATTCGAAGCCAAAGTGGTGTGTTGGTAGGCCGACCCGTAGGTTACGCCGCCCCTCAACCACCAAGACCAACTCCTCCCACGACACAGGTCACAGCACACGGCAAACGCGCAGATAGGTCATGTCTTGTAAAAAAAAACGCAAGCCTAGACAAAGACGCTTGAGGTTTAATACTCGACACCTAGCCGGTACTCACTAGTCGCCTCTTACGACGTGCTGAGTGGGCAGCGGATGTGTTCTGCCCTCCATCGCAGGGGATTTTCGAAATGAAATGAACGTTTGAGAAAGAGTCACACTCGTCACGTCTTTAATTTGATTTTTCTCACGCCGATTTTCGAGCGGCACAGAGTACTAGTTTTTACTTATAGATTTTTAATGTTATATTTTGATCTTAAATGAATTCAGAGTGTCGACACTTAAAAGAGACTCCAGGCATTCTTCCCATTTGAGAAGTTTGAAGAAAAAAGTGGATATTGTTATAATTGTTATAAATTCGATTCGGAAGCGAGCAAGCTCTTTAAATATGCCTAAATCATCATTGCACAACAGTATGCACAAAAAACTGAAGCATCAGCTCTAAGAATTTAATAGTACTAAAATGAAAGCACCATGATACCAATGACGCCTGGCAAATTAATCTCTAGAAGAGGTAATCTCAAATCTAAAGTTCACACCAATAAACCAACTTGAAACCACGAATTCATCTTATCTTTTCATACAACTCAAGTCTGAGCAGCCACAATAATTGGAAAAATAAGGCAGGCTAAAAGACCTACGGTCGATAGCCAAGAAGGGAAGGGAGAAACATAATAATAATAATTATTATTATATATTGTAATACTATCTTCAATAAAGATGTTTTCTCTTCTCTCTCTTTAGACCAACTTCTCGGGCGTATTTGAAAGATAATATCCATCATGAAATGGCATCTATCACATAGTCTATCTGCCGAGCCATCATGAAAAAATAGTGTTGGAATAAACCGCGATTCTTTACATTTAGATGATATTATTTTTTGAAATAAATTCCTCAATTGTGTAGTATTATAAATATTAAACACATTGTTGATACATGACTTACTTTTATGTAAACTTTCTTTTTGTACACCCTGTAGTTACCGTCCATTGTATTTTTAAATCACTTGCTTTTAAATTTCGATAATCATTTATATTTAAGCAGAAATATATTTAATAGCATACAGAATATTTAAACATCTCTTCTTTATATTCATTTTTTTATTTGATAATAACAAGTTTTACTTCAAATTTAGATATTGTCGCATTATTAGACCGCGCTATAAATAAAACATTTCTTTGAGCGTTTAGTTTTACTCCAGGTTATTTTTACTTTCGAGAAGATTCGTGTGGGAAATAATTCGTTCAAAGTACAAAAGTTCACCGAGCAAACGTCAGCAAAATTAATGTTAAAAGTTGTAGCGGTCATTACTATAATCCGATAATTAGGCATTAATCACAAACTCAGAACTTATTATTGAATAATATTGATTAATAAAAAAGATATACTCAATTCTAACCATTGAAATTTACATAGTATATTCAATGGTTAGAATTGAGCATATCTTTTTTGGAGTATCGTGGTCAACTGTACTAATTTTCCGAATTAATATTGTATTAACGTCAGTGTATATTGTGGGAAAATATTTGCTCATTCTGGTTGGGTATGGATCCGCAAATTGTTGATAAAACTATGGAGCGCATTAAACCGGAGAGTATTAATTAAAGGCCTGGTCGATTTTAAAACCGCGCGCAAATATACTGGAATCAATTAATTACTTCATTACCGACCACACTTTACTCATTTATCATGCCTGCTATTAATTACATTCATTTTTCACTAACATACACATATACGAACCAACTATTGGAAACGATGGCCGCTACATTAAATTTTGAGCAGTATAATTGTTATTTTCCTAATAACTGACCTCATTCAGTCCTAAATTTTCATGCAAAAACAATTAACCCAATTAATTCCTGTAGTAGTTTTTGTATAAGTATAACAGCGTTAATTTGATACAATATAATATGTACTTTACATGGCTGAATAACATATTTTTATTAATATTATTATTATTATTACCCTGCAGATGGTACGCCAAAGACATTGAAACGCATAATTGGGTCGAGTCAGTTGTAGACGAGGCGACAAAATTGCATCATTATCTTTGATTGGAAGCAATTGACAGGGGAAAGACGATGTCCAGTTTCAATCAGCATATCCTATCTAGTACTTTATTTACATACGGCACTCATATATCCGCGGAATTGGATCGAAACGGCCATAGTATATAAACTAATATTAGACAGATGAGGCAGCTACTTGTTGAAACTAACTCCATTACCTCAGTATATTTTTTATACAAAAGTTAAACACAAACTAATTATCAAGGTTAGTCAGATTCAATCTAAAATTAGACACCCTTATTAGACGAGGTTCATATATACACTAGGAAAAAACAATACATAAATAAATTTCTTATATATGAATAGTAACTAGTTATAACATTATATATATAGAGGTATTAATCAATAAAAGAAGAAATGCATATACGTTTCAAAAAATTAACCGTCAACAACATGAAGATTTTTTTAACAATTTTCTATATATCTAATTAATAAATCATTAAATTATTTATATAAGTTTTAAAGATAGCAAATAAAAATGTTTATTTCACCCTTGAAGACACCCATATTAATATAATTTTTAAAAATATGATGACCTAGAATTAGTTCTAATTTAAGATCTTTGGAAAATATGCGTTATTTTACAACGGTCTGCGATATTTTTTATCTTGACCACAACACTTAGTTAGATACGTAAGCGTAATATAATTACATTATAATTAATTATAATGCAAACTTATATTTAAAATTTTATTTCATGCTTCAATGAGCTTATTTAAGATGCTAATCGATTTATTTAATGTAAGTATAATTAATATACACGTGTAACTATAATAAATATATGTCCCGATAATGTGGGAATTAGCCCAAGGATCTAAATATGATAATTAGGATTCCAAAAAATATTAATTTTATTTATAAAAATTGGACTCTAGATTCGATCTAACTGAAATTTATTATTGTTGATTGTCATTTTGTAACACTTCATTTCATTTGTTTTTTTTTAAGGTTATATTTTATTTGTATATCGATTATTGCATAAATATACATTAAAAATTTAGGTTAGGTTTTTTATTGCTTTATTTTAGGTTAGAGTTTCAGGGTAAATTAGATTTAGATTAGGTTTTTGATATATCCTTAATTTCAGGTTAGATTGCATTAAATAAGAGTGTTAGGTTCTATTGGAGGCAAAATAGGCAAGGTCACTAAGAGCAGACAAGGGGATGTCTTGCTGCACATGAAAAGTGGGACGACGGAAGCGCATCCCTTACTGGCTGCCATCAGGAAAGTCGTTGGAGAAGAGAAGAGAAGAATAAGTGCCACTTATAATAAGTGGGATAGAGGGGTCCTGCATCAAAGAAGAAGTGGAGGCGGCTGTGAAGACCGAATTTAGCAGCAGTATTGAGGTAGACATGAAGGAACTGATACCTGCTTATGGAGGAACTATTTTAACTACGGTGGTGGTCTCACAAAACCAACGCTAAGCGACTACTGGACATGGGTACAGTCAATTTTGCTTGGGGATCAGAAAGGTGTTACCGTTGTTAGGTGATGGGGCATCTTGGGCATCAGTGCGGATAGGTCGAGACTGTGCTTGAGGTACGCAGGTGAGAGGTACCAAGCAAGGGAGTATGGGGCGGTCCCCTTCTACCCCATATATATCAGCAGATGCAGGGCTGCCCATGACCTGCTCATGGCCACTGCAAACAGAAGGGGTGGCCAAATAATGCGAGGCTGGTTAATCGTGGCTGGTGGATGGGCCGAATGGAGATGTGACAGTGCTGGTACGTCAAAATTGCGGTAGGAGCTTAACAGCGTGGGGTTTGCCTACAAGAGGGATATAGTAGGTGGCGATGTGGGGAATATCTATCTACTGCTGTTACATCTCTCCAAACTGTGATCGGGTGGCATTTAGAGATTAGCTCGCAGCACTAGAGGAGAGTATTACACTCCGAAAGAGCAAGGTCATCGTTGCGGAAGACGACCCAGTGGAGCTCCGCGCTCACAGATATTAGGGGTGAGGAGACGATGGAGATGGCGGCCCCAAATGGATTGCAAGTCTGTAATGTCGGAAGCAGTCTGACGTTCCTACGTGGCCAGTCTAAATCATTCATTGATGTAACGCTGGCGTCCGGATCTCTAGTACAGCGAATACTAGACTGGACCGTGGTGGGAATAAGTCGCTGAGCATACATAAGTACTTATCTTATAATCAGTGTCTATCTCTAGAGTGCACCCAGAGCAAAGCAGGATCCAAAGCTCGATGGGCGTACGGTGGTATGGAAGAGGCCAAGCTCAGGGCAGCGCATGAAGCCCAGCCGTCCTTCAACCAGACAACACCCGAGGAAGCGGCCACATTGCTGGTGATGATGATACACCGAGCGTGCACGGCAGCAGTCCTTAGGTTTGGAATTGGAAGAAGAAAACCGGTGTACTGGTGGACAAAAACACAGAGAGGCAACAATCGCACAGAGAGGCAACAATCGCTCGAAGTGGAGAGCAATCCATGGGAGACCACCAAGCTCAGGAGTAATGGTATCGGGTGGTGTGGAAAGGGTCGTTAACGAACTCTTCCAGCTCCACCAGCAAGAGAGTGACGGCGTGCTAAGAGCGTAAGAAGACTCCGAAACCGACCTTAGGTGGACTTAGACCTGACGGTTAGCCGAACGAGATGGTGAGGGCAGCGGCCCAGATGATCCCCTCGTAGTTTACCCACGTATGTGGAAGAAGACCCGACATGTGCTGCTTCACAAGCTTCACTACCAGAGGATCCTAGAGCATATAAACATCTGTATTTGAAAGACGGACTGGCCAAGATGCTTGAACGGCTAATTGTTGAGGTACTGGAGGAGACAATACAGCCAACTTGGGGGCTGACGGTAAACCAGCATGAGTTCAGGAAGGGCCGCTCCACTGTAGACCCAGTGAGATCTGTCCTAACCATTGCCGAGAGGGGGGACCCGGGATCGGGAAGGAGAAGGCGCTATTGTATTATGATTGCTATAGACATTAAAAACGCATTCAACTCGAGCCCATGCAATAGAGTATGTAAGGGCTGGAAGAGTTCAGTACGGCGTCATTTATAAAAAAAATGGTAAGAAGCTACCTCAGCGAGAGGGAAATAATATACACCAACAAGGAAGGAGAATAGAGATTCAACGTGTATAGTAAGGTTCCACAAGGATCATTAGTTGGCCCGCTATTCTGGAATATGGCCTGTGACGGGGTTCTACGCATTGAGCAGCATGTAGAATTTGCGGACGATCTGGCGGAGCTAGCCGTTGTGAAGCACAAAGATAGCCACAAGAATAATCTCCAAATGGCTCGAGTTGACGGGGTTATCGCAGGCACCGGAAAAACTGAGGCTGTGTGGCCAATAGGGTGAGGCACCAAAGGTATGAGCCGCTAGAAGTCAAGGGGGAAGTTCTTGCAAGTATAAGTATCTTTGGGTGGGGGTTGACAGGAATAAATACCACGCATATCAGTGAGACTGCAAATAGTGCAGCAAAAACGGAGGCTGCAATAGCAAGGCTCCTCCTAAACATTGGCGTGCCCGGAGAAGCCATAAGGAGACTATTGGCCGGCGATCACGACTCCTGTATGCTGCACCCTGTTGAAGCCATCAGGATTGCCAGGGCATACCGCACAATTTCTACGGATGCTGTTGAAGTCATCTCTAGTACAGTACCGGCGGCATTGTAGAGGATGGCAGAATACTAAGCAAGGCGGGCGGGAGAAATACTGGGGATGCCAGGCAGTGGATGAGGACAGCGAGACTGAAATCCTATATGGGATAACAGCGATAAGGGAGAGTGGACGAGGCGCCTAATGCCGGCTATTAAGGGTTGAATGAAGAGGAAGCATGGTGAGGTGACGCACTGGCTCATGCAGCTGCTCTCTGGGCACGGCTGCTTTCTATCTGGCAAGGATAGGGAAAACAACAAAAAAACAGTTCGCGTCTAGCATACTTTACTTGCATACTCTTATGGAAGTAGTGATGGAACTCACGTTAAAGAGGGCAGACAACTGGGAAGCGGTGTCACTGTTCGCGTAGAAAGTAATTAGACAGAAATTTAGGAACAGCGTCCAAGATACAGCTCAACGTGAACAGAGGGATAGTAGCCCACCTGCGTGAACTATGTTCATATATATATATATATATATATATATATATTATTATATATATATTAAATGTCAATGTTCGGCTTTAATCTTCGAATTTGCAAGTTTTGATGGTTCTGAAAAGAACCGATTTGCAAATTCGAAGATTAAAGCCGAACATTGACAATGTACAAAAATAATCTTCGCAAAACTAATTCGCACCAACATATATATATATATATATATGTATAGTTATTGTGTTTTATGTAATCATTTTAAGTAATTGTAATGCTTGTTGTTATGGCCGAGTCGCTTCCGAGAAGTTGCGTGGGCAGAAGACGGATAAACGGCAGCATCGAAACGTAGCAGTGGACAGGTCGACCTGGAGATCACGATCGAGACGAACCTCTACGGGCGTCTTCATCAAAAGTATGCCGATTTTCAATAAGGTGATTAGAACAAGTTGAATTGCTTTTTTAAACGGAACGATATTAAATGTTCTCTTTAGCCTAATAGAAACCGGTTGTTCTCGTCTTTATTCAACGCGCTATAAATAAGACTTTCCTTTGTATTTACATTATTTACAGTTTGATAATGTTCACTGTATGAGCAAAACTGCAGTCACTAATAATTACACAACTGGTTAAGGATTTCGAGATTATGGGGATTTTTGGCAAATTTTTGGAATGGGTGTTTCAGACGCTCTTCAATAGGAACTACTTGGGTTAATTCATACAGGAGGGTATTAGATAGGTTATGAATGGGATTGATGAGTGACTGATTTTAGTAAGGATGCGAAGAACTAATCGTTCTTCTACCTGGAGATTTTTTAAGACGGCGGGACGGGGATTATGAAATAGGATAGCGGAGTACTATAGAAGAGGCCCACAAATCGTGAGCGCTGTATCATCTGCGTAAAGTAGTGGATAGGCGAATGGGTTGCGATAGAAGGGGTCGGGATTATAAAGGTGGTGTACATAAATATTGTAGAGGAGTGGGGATAAGAGAGAACCTTGGGGAATACCTTGTTGGGAAAAAAGAATTCGATAAGGTATTCTTGACTTTTACTGAAGAAGTCTAAACAAGAGAAAGTTGTCAAGTAAATTAAGGAGATGGGGTAGAGTTTTTTGGGCATGGCATTTGGACAGCAAACCTCGATGTCAAATGGAGTATAACGCCTTGCGAATTTTGATTTTCTTTAATTTTAGGGTAAATTATATTAAATTTATTAATTATTAATATATTTTATTTGTGATTTTAGGTTTTTTATTTTGTTTTTAGGTTAGATTAAATGCGATTAAGTTATATTAGTTTAGATTTTTGATTATAAATCATTATTAAAAATTTAGATATTTTCACTATTAAATGTTTAAACTCTTCAAAATGTCTACGTTTTAGAATTTTAATCTATATTTTTTAAGTTTTTTACGTTATAACATGTTTTTTTCACTTTTTATATTTTACGTTTACATAGCTTATCGTTTTTCTTTAATGTTTAAACACTTAATGTTTAACATATTAACATTTTATTCACTTTTTTGAGGTTGTATATTAAGATTAATGATAAAATTGGTTTATTTTTAAAACTATGATAAGAAAAGTATATTAAACACAAGTTATTTATGTCAAATATGACATAACAAGTTTAATTGAAGTGCTCTCCTTAGAGGAAAAGAAGCCAAAATTAGCAAAATAATGATGAACTTTCATCATAAAGACCTTCTGTGGCAGCAGTGTCATCGATGCAGGCAAGAGTGGAAGAACATTTTATTATGAACTGAAGCCATTCTATGTGCAAACAAAATTTTTGTAAGAATCTATTGTTATTTTCGAATTTATTTTGTAAGCACAGTAGATAAATAAATACTACTATTACACAAAAGTCAACTTTTCAGGTTAGAAAAGTATATATTTGTATATTGTAAACAAAAAAATTTACAAAAAATATATAAATATCCTGGAAATCAATCACAGTTTTAAATACATCTAAAAGAAAAATTCTGAATACTTCAACTTCATGATAATATTTTAGATGTGTTAGAAAAATTCTAGAAAAGACAAAATAGGAAAACAACCATTCTATTTTATTTTACATCAAAAATGTTTCTCCAAATTGTAAAAATACGATATCGTATCGTAATTTTATAACAAAGTACACATTCAGAAAAAAAGTACTGAATATAAAATTTGTTTAGTATAAAGAAAATTTTAAATGTCTATTAACACTTAATAAAAAACATTAATAATAATAACAAGTTAAATGATAATTTATCAAAAGTGATTTTATCGAATATTTTACGAATTACTTAAATCAATTTGATTAATAATAGTAGAATTTAAAAATTTAAAAATTCGAAATTTTAGACAAAACACTAAAACTTGGTAAGGCAGGCAATTGAGCGCATTGATCTTCTAGGTGTCTGGATTGCAAAACTTCTCTGGCTACAATCAAAGATCTTTTTTCCAGCAGGACGGAGTAACATCCCACATGTCGACCGAACGTTTACAATGATTTAAACTACAGAAAAGAAATCATGGGCAAAAAAATTTTCAAAAAATATTCACGAAAACAATACTTCCCCTATATATTCTATATAGGGAATGTTAAATCCAAAATTCTTATTTAGTCATAACTATTAAAAACGTTAAAATTATACCAGTGAATGTAACATAACTAGCACAACAAAATTATACGTACAAAACAGGAAGCTTAATAATGTAGTCACAAAAAACAGTAAAAAATTTGCATGACAGGTTAATAAAGAAAAAAAAAGTTATTCTAAATTAAAAAGAGACATCTCTCCTTCAATTAGGTCTTCTGAAAGGTATAGAAAAGTTAGAAATTTCGCTGATAAACTGTCCAAATTCGGTATTTCACAAATTAAAAATGGTAATTTGTTTATCATAGTAAATTGTATTGAAAACACTAACACTTTCTACACACATTTATTTTTATTTACTATATGTACATTTCGAACACAAAGTGTTCATTATCAATAGTTAACTGACATAAAAAATATAATAAATACAAAAGTCAAAAAAGTTGGGCCACTTAATTATTATGTTAAATTAAATAAAAATAATTGAAAAATTCGGGGTGGGTTTAAAAGTTATGATCTTCATAGCACATAGTTTTTATTTATTTAGCTTCCTATGAATCCGAGGGTCTCGGGGTTTATATCAGTCGATGGTCCAGCTCTTGGGAATTCAAGAGTTGCAAGAGTAGTACAAAAAATTCTCCGACTGCAGCGGTTAGAAGATTCTAGAATATTTAAGGTTTACGCCATTTAAATGAAGTGCCAAGCATACTTCTCATTCGAAAATGGGTGAAGAAGTGTGAAGAGACCGGTATAACATTGAACAACTCAAAAACGGTTTGACCAACATCAGTCCGTTGACAATCCGAATCTTTCAATTCGGCATAGATTCAGCAATTTAAATCTACTGGATCATATTATGCACCTAAAGCTGCACCCCCATATAATTTAATTATTATAAGAATTGAAGCTCCAGAATGTCCGTCAAAATTAATTTTTCCCTCTAAGAGAGGTATTTTTTGTAAATGTAAAGTCACAGAGGTTTTCCATTTTTGAAAATGACATCGAACATTATAAGCTCAAAATATCATTTAATTAAACGAGAAAAAGTTTCATTATATTGTGTGGTCACCTTAGATTTTACCTTTACAAATAAAAAATATTAGATATAGTGAAATTTTTAATCTTTGCTTATTATTATAATTAAATTAATTATCGATACCCTATATTTTTTATTTTTAAGATACATTTATAAAAACATAAAGAATAATGACAAAACTTATTAAACCAAATTATTATTAGAAGTTTAAGCATAATTAAATCATCGCTGTATGTGTGTTATTTCAGTGTTAAATTAAATTAAATATTTCAAATAAATTCAATTCAAAAATACATTTTTAACAACTATCTTTTTTCAATATATTTCTCATATTTCTGATATAATGAAGCCTATTCTTATTATTTATTACGAACTAAACTCCAGAAAGACTTAAAACTTAAGTACCGTTAATTTCTTTTATCAATACATCGTTTTTATTAAATTCCTCTTGTTTAAAATATACTTTTTATTTATAAAAATTCTTCTACGAAATATTCATTATTATGCATTTTTTTATGAGCGATAATTAGACGGAAAATATCTTGCTTCGATAGACTGCATTTATAAAATTCCTTTCATTAATTAATTTCTTTCACAGAAATAAATATATATTAATCGATTATTATTTGAAGTAATACTTATTTCTTTAAATGACTTTAATTAATTCTGAAGCATTGTTTAAAATTATGATCAGATTTAATGTTTTGTTTTTTCTATATATAATATATTATATTTTTCACATTACGATTATTTTAATATTTGATTGTGCAGGGATTTACATCTTAAAAAAGATAATGGAAATATAATAATATAATAGTAAAATAAAATCATCAAAAAAACAGTTAATAATCAATCCACTGAAAAACGTTCAAAATTGCTTAAAATGTCACTCCTATGTAGCTATAACTCATTAAAATTTGCTTATTATATCTCAGAAGACAACTAAAAGCCACCATAGAAACAGAAAGCAGTAATCATAAATTGAAAGGACATCAGACTTAATAGGACCTACATGAAGATTAGTGGATCTTACAAGATTTTGAGTAACGATTGCGTGATTATGATTTGTGTCACGGTGAATGCTTGCATTCAGAAAAAAGAAGATTTATTGAATAAAGGACAAAATAATTAATAAGACCTACATGCTAGAAAATGGTTAGATCTAACAATATCTTGAGGAATCTGGTGCTATACAAGGGATAGGGATAGGAAAATATGATCGATGAAGAAGATACCATTGAAGTTCATGTACTAAAAAATTTTAAAACAATTAAAACAAAGAGAGAACAATTCACTATGTTTTAACCACAAATAAATATTGTAAAAATATTGTATATAGTGTAGGAACAGTTATATAAATCTAAACAATACAATGCGAGTTGATGAAGTTTTAAATTTATACCAACTATTTTGGGGTGAGAGAAGTTGTTTACGGATTATTTCAGAAGATTAATAAGAATCAAAAAATTAATTCGGTTTGCTCATTAGGGAGATTTACATATGGATTACGGCTCTATTTAAAAATCGTCAATGACTCCAAGTGATTATACTTCATTATACTAATTCAAGATTTTGAGATTATTTATGTCCGGAAATTGATGTTTGCATTAATTAAACTAAGTAATTTTTATGGTAAACCAAGATAGTTCAAAACGATGGGTTAAGTGAGAAATTAGTTTTAAAAAATAAGTGCTAGTCAAATTACTTTTGATAAGTGCTGCAAAAGTAATATGACTAGTACTTCTAAGCCCTATGTAAAAAACAATTATTTATAAAGAACTTATTCTATTATTTTCTACAATGATTTATTATACACAATTATCATGTAAGTGCTACACTTTTCTCTAAAATTATAAAAACATTTTTTTTAATTGCTTTATTAAAGACCATAATATTAATAATACTTTTGTTTAAATTGGTTTTTCAAAAAAAATTCCGAAAAACCAAAAAAGGCTACGAACACGAAGTTTTACCAGAAGCTTTGCAGATCTTCTAATTAAGAGTAAAAGCGTAAGTTTAAAGTGTCACGAAGTTTTGAAAAAAGCTTTTCAAATCATTTGACTAAGAGGAAAAGCCTAAGTTTAAAATGTCGCTTCAAAATTTTTGGCGATTCTTAAAATACTTTTCCCCAAAAATTGTTAATATAATATCTATTACGTCAAACAGTTAAGAAAAATCCAAAAATAATAATTATAAACGATAATACTTCAGAGAGAAAAGGTTAAAAGCAATATGAATTTATTAAAACAACTTTATTGTTCCTTTTCTATTAATTATTTTCTTCAATAAATATAACGCGTGTAAAACTTTAAGCAGAAGAATCACGTCTCGATTTTACTGGTTTCCAATGTTCTTTCACTCAGACCCACATTTATCCACTGTCAATAATCCTTATTATATTTAAGCAAACCTCCAATATTTGCCTCTTTTGGGGTTTTTATTATCAGTTATTTATTAAAATTCGATATTGACACTAACTGTATTTTATTTTGAATTTCCTGGGTAACAATATGAATAGTAACGAAAGTAAGCATATATGCAATATATAAATATATATTAAATGATAAAAATAATGCACTATAATAAATAAAAATCACAAATGGAATCCACAAATTCTGGCGTTATATTTTTTATGAATACAAACTTAAAAATATCATTTAATATTATTTGAATTTTAATATTGGAGGTACTAAATATCTCGAGTCGAACGCATTTTAAAAGAACAATAGCTTCAACCCTCTCATTATCAACCCCATAAAGCTGAGATTTCAACACAAAGGCGTTCGGTAAAAAGGAATATGAGTACATTTATTTCTTTTTATCGAATGCATTGTTCTTATTTTTTATAAAAAGATAGCCACAATCACTATTATTTGAAATAATTCAGACGATAAAATAAATTATATTTGAATTAAACACTAAAATAAAAAATAAAATAATATGTTTTAACCACTAAAAATTATGTTACATGTTGTAGTAGTAAAACATTGTTTTATTTTAGTAATTATCATGAATTGCAGCCATTTTTATTTATACATTTATATATTTAAGTAATGCCTCAAACGAATGACTAATATTTTAATCGTCCTTTAAAATATAAATAATATGAGCAGATGTTTCAGTTATTTTGGATTTTTAGTTGTAACAAATTGAGATATATAATTAACCATAAACTGTGTTGTCTACATACGGTTTTACTGTAAAAATGATAATATTGTTTAAGTTAAGAACATTAAAAAACATCAACATTTTTCAATTAAATACGTAGTATTCAATATCTATCAAAATCAATTATAATTATTTTGTACTTTAAATATAAAATTGATTTGTATTGTAAATACATTATTTATAAAATTATTATATTTCACTCATTATAATTGATCACAAATTATTTAAGAAAATGAAAATATATTAATCTATTATTAACGTTTATTGTGAAAAAAATGTAATTAGAATATAATTAGAAATACTATAAGATTTTTAAGAATGCATTTTATTTTTGTAAAAAAAAGTTTATCAAGTATATATATATATATACATAAATTTATTTATATTTAAAATATTTAATTTATTCTTAAATTCATTTGCACGAAATTTTAAACACAACCTAAAATTATCTAACAGGAAGCAATACATTATAGATTTGTTTCAGCGATAAATTAAATGTAAAAAAAACTCACCTTAAAGTTTATTTTTTTCACTACACAGAACACTCACACACAAAATTCACTTATTTAACGAACGCACAAACACTTAGAATCACTTATTTACTTCAACAGTGGCTGTTTATAGTAAATTTATATATTTCATATTAAACACATGGTGTACGAAAGTCGCGGAGCGCAACTGAGGAGCTTTGCGGCGTGTGCGTGCGTGCGGAGGCAGGCGTCGCGACGAACTGACGTCGCGACGCCCAAATTGCACCATTCGCATTCTGCACGGGCGCTCGCAAGTCCTATATAAAAACATATTTTTTTCGCGGTCGTCATTTACATATGTTTAGCATGCCTAATGGAATCTTTTATTTATTGTCGAATTGAACACACCGGAAGTTGATGGCGTAATAGGAATTAATTTTTTATTCATTTTTAAATTTGTGCGAAAAATTCGAATATTATGCAAAGTTTTTACGTAAACAGAAATAGTTATCGTTATGTAGGATTAAAGTATAAACCAGATATAAAATCCCTAACCGGAAAGACTACTTTGGGAAGCCTTATTATCCGTTTAAAATTTACTTTGTTATATAATTTCATTCATACACTCATTATTTTTTATTCAGTTACATTTTTTAGCGTTTATAAAGTAAATTTATTCGCATGAATCGAATATTGTTTTCAAAGCTCCTAAAAATGGTCCATACATTAATATTATTCACAAGGATTTTAGATGTACAATTAAAGAAAAAGTTTGAGAATTAAAAAATGAACAATATTGAAATATTATAAGTAAATAATTAATATTACTTATGTTAATGCATATTTTGTAAGTGTTATTTTTGTCTACTCTATTCGCCAGCGCTCCACATGGTGCAAAAGGGTACTACTTTCCTACTATCCCTCGCAATTATACTTAACCTCTACTCTGGTGGACTTTTGGAATCCAACATTATACGTACTGACGTAAATATAAATAACAAACCGTACGAATAAATAAATGAAGGTACAGCTTTCTTAGCATTCGGACTTAGTCGGATTTCACTAGGCACCACGTAAAGGTGAAAGTCTAGCTCGCATGCTAGTAAGTGATAGTATCTGCTGAGCAGGAAAGAACTGCAAAGCTGGAGAGGCTGAGCTTCTCTGCGGTGTGACAATCTCACCAGCCACAACACATGACGAACAAGAGCAATTAGGTCTACAAGAACCCGTAGTATGTGGGATCATTGCTCTGAATAAGAGAAATAAGAAAAGGTTGGATCTACTCGTTTTTATGTCAATTACGTTAATAATGCGATCAGAAAAGACTCTGCTATCTGCTATCCTGAATATTCAAGGGTATAATTGTGATGGAAAACCTTTTAAGAGCACACGGCCTTCGAAGGACGACTTGAACGAAGAAGTTGCAGTCGATGTGCAAGCGATTTCAACAGCAGGGAAAATACCCTGTTCTAAAGGAATTACATCAATCTATAATCGATAGTACATTGCGGAATTAATGTTAAATCGCTAACTAACTCGACTCGACTCGAAAAAAAATGGTTTTAAGGAAACGATAAAACATTAGGAGAACTGCACCATTTTATATTATCCATTACCAAATGGAAAATTCGTCTTCGATACAGATACGAATAATATTTGAATTGGAGGTTTTAATGGAACGATAAAAAATTTGAAAAACTTCACTATTAGAAAATAGAAACTTCGTATTGGATACACATGAAGTAATATACAAATTGGAGCCGCCTTATCACATTATCAGAATAAACTTGAAACAGCACTGATACTTTAAGACCTTGTCTAAACAACACAATTTGCTTGCAATAAACTACGAGAGCTCGAAAATCGGTCAGCACAAGCAATGGAGTCGACTGACACCTGCAAGCAGAGCCTACAGAGCGCATCTCCAGGTGGTGGATAGGAGCGTGACAGACCTAAACTAGCTGCCGCGAACCAACTCCCACAAGCTTGCGAGTACAGACATCGTGCAAATAGCTGCATGACATGGTGTCGTGATTCCGTTGGGACATCGGGCGACCTCCAAACGTAGTGAGCCTTCTGTGCATATAGGGGCAGTGTTTGGATTGAGTTTGCCAAGGGTGATCAAATCATTGACCAGAGGACTTAGGCCTCACTAGGCCCATTGAGTATAGAGGCAGTGCGCACAGAGACCTGTTATTTCCTCCGTACTCGCGGGACCATCAAAAAATTATAAATAAAAAAACCATAAGCAAAACCAACCAGAAGCGAAACCTGTCGAGCGGCAGCACACCCCCGGGACTCCACAAAAGACTAACAAAAACCCCGTGAGTGGGGGGAGGGCCTCCGTCAAAGAGGATCTTCAGCGACATACTGACGGGAATAGCGCTCGCTATTGAGAGTAGTAAACGAAAAACTGAACCCCAAGGAAACTCAGTACTTCATACTAATGGAAAAGTGGGAAAGTAAGCGAAAGAAAGAAGTTGCACTTCAATTGTCACCCTCAGGGTGCTGGCGGCAAAAACCATCGCCAAACCTGAGGAGACCGAAGAGGAAGCAATGGAAGGCATTCCAGTGCCCGGAGAAGGAGCAATGGATGACAGTTCGTTGCCCGAATCGCCAAAGGGAGTTCAAATTACTACAAATTAATATACACCATGGTAGGTCGGCATCTGCTGCCCTCAGTGCATATATCCTAAGAGAGAATATTGACATTGCACTTGAACAAGAACTACGGCTTCACAAGGGAATAATAAAGGGGTTAAACATACAGGGCAGGCGACTGATTGTCGCCGAACCTATGTGTAACCCACGTAGCTGGTAATACATCGCGGGAGCCACAAAGGAATACCGCTGATCCTTTGATGCGATGCCAACGCACACCACATTATATGGGGGAGCTCGGATATCAATCCAAGAGGTGAGAAACTATTAGATTTTATCTTAGAGAATGACATTGAAACAACAAATATTGGAAATGTACAAACGTTTGAAAACGCGGTGTGAAGCAAAGTAATTGACTAGACACATGCCTCTCGCAAGGCAAGTGAAATGGTAACACATTGGCATGTATCTGACGAACCATCACTCTCTGATAATCGATATATACGATTCGATATCGAATCTAAAGAAACATAGGAAATCCAAAACAGAAACCCAAAGAGAACTCACTGGGATCATGTTCCAAAGCGGACTCAATCAATACAACGTTTGAAGCAAGCTGCCCAAAAACTACCAAACAATCCTCAACCAGTGTTACCTGGTGGAACAAAGATCTTGATAGGGCAAAGGCACGCACCAGAAGATTATTTAACATAGCCAAGAGAATGGGCACTGTACAAAACGGCCCTCATGGCCATATAACAATGCCAACAAAAAAGCCACTCTTGGCAAAAATTCTGTGGGGACATAGAAAGTAAACCCACAAGCTTCTGTCTACTTAAGACGCTCGGCAAAGATCATGCTGGAAACATCACTGCAGACCAAAAATGGAAAGTACACAGACTCGGTAGAAGGGACCCTGTAAGTATTACTGCAGACGCACTTTCCGAGTTTTGCAATACTTGACAATCCGGTTTTCGAGGAGGCATTCATACCTAAGTCAGGGCGGATACCCAAGGACCAAAGAATTACTGGACACTTGGGGGCCGATTTGCTGGCCAAACAAGGGACAGCAGGTGAATTCATAGGACCTGAACCAGCTTTCAGTATACACCATGAAACCGGAAAGGAAATAATCCGACACAAGCTTGCAGAGGAGCACAAAAAGGCATGGCATAACCAAATCGGAATGAGATATATGGTCCGGTACCTGACAGCATGCTGATGCTGTCAAGACTGAGCAGATTGAAACTAAGAAAAATCACAGGACTAGTTACTGGTCAATTTGACTTGAATAAGCACAAACATAGGATAGGAATTGAGAAAAGCCCCCTATGCCGTGGGTGTTTCGAAGAAGAGGAAACTTCTCAACAGCTACTGTGTACTTGGGACGCATATAAACGAGAACGCACGGTGAAATTCGGGAAGCCTATGCTTCCTGTAGACCAGCTAAAGAGCATCCCCTGGACATCCGTGATAGGAACATTCAAATCCTTACAGACAGTAGGGCAGCAATACTAGCAGTGAGTGGTCACAAGATCACCTCAAGACTAGTAGAAGAATGTCACAACACCCTGAAACAAGCAGCACAATCAAACAGTACTGAGCTGCGCTGGGTCAAGGGACACAATAATGAAGAACACAACAGCAAGGCAGACGAGTTGGCGCGAGCTGGATCGGTTCTCAGTGATACCACGGATGGGGCCCCGATCGAGCCAACACCGAAATGCCTCACTGACATCCTCAAACAGAACACTCTCAAGATGCTAAGACAACGTTGGGACAACACCTCAGGCTGCAGACAGGCCAAGGAAGCAATACGCTCACCATCTGAAAACAGCTGAATATTATCTGCGACTATCCCGGGGGAATCTGCGTCTTATCACAGGTATCCTTACGGGTCACTGTCAGCTAAGGAAACACTTGTTTACTATGGGACTGGTGGAAACCCCCATATATAGAGCATGTTAAGAAAAGGACGAGATAGTGGAACATGTGTTAACCACCTGCCCGGCTCTCGCCCACCTTAGAGAGTCCATGCTAGGGAAGCTCTGGCCGAACATGGCCAACATAAGGGATAACCCTCCAAGCGTTGTGCTGTCCTTTGTTCGCCACCTTGGGTGGCTAAATGAGTGATAGAACAACGCAGTGCCTAGTGAGGCCTAAGTGCTCTGGTCAATGATTAGATCACCCTTGGCAAGCTCAATCCAGATCCAGATCCAGAGCATCCCCTGGCAGAAACTCCTGGGCTTTATAGAAGACACATGAGTACACAGGGAGTAAAACATCCAGAGGCGCACAAAAGGACCTCGGAGAACGCAGTGCAGAGACGCTAAACGACCCCACCTCATGAGGAAAAGAAACTACGAGAGCGATTCTAGTGGATGTACCATAAAATTCAAAGTGAAAGAATGGTGCAAGAACTATATAGTTTGTAAGCCCGCAACAACGTAGAAATTTCAGTAAATGGGTCAACGCTTGCAATTACCAACCCGGAAATATCAACAATCGTGGAAGTAAAATTGTTTTAATCCGCGATCCGATGGTGTTATCAATCACTATTTTCCTAAATTAATCTCTGATTGTCGAAGAAACTAGATATCTTCATCTGGTTTTGATTGACTACCGATCACCAGTACATAAAATAACAGAATATACTCTAGCGATAATCGTTATTTGAACTAAATCTGTTTTATAAATAAGAAGAAGAAAGATGACATCCATGAGTACGCTTCAGCATTTGACAGATTAGTGACGTATCCACCATTACGTCACTAATCTGAACTATCAAAATAGAGATCAAGTATGATTATTTAATCAAACATCATAATATTATGGAAATTATTAACGACGATTAACATACCGGTTCCAAAGTTGGTCATTTTATTCGCCTAATTCCTTAGGCTGAAAAACGATAAAGAACTATTTAAGGAATTTATCTCTCAACACTCCCGTGGAAACTCGAAACGTGTAATAAAAAAGATCAACGAAACCTGTTTCAAGTATTTTCTGATTATTGTCTGGCGCACTCTTTAACAGTAATGTTTACAAGAAATGGTACCGGTCAGAATAATATTATTAAGAGCAATAATAACAATATCACTTTAGCTATCCTCTATTACAGTTATTGGAGAGCTAATAGCTTAGAATATCTGAAGTCAACTTTTATCTGGGTTTTTAAACGTGGTTTTATTTTTAAAGCACCTATAATATTAAAGAAAACCGCTAATAAAACGGCTTTGTTCTCAAAGGATCAACTTTCGATGCTCTGTACAATGTAAGGCAGATTGTCATTAAATCTACTGAATCTTTTGGATATTCATTAAAAATAATTTTTGAATTAAAAATGTTAATGAGGAAAATTCATTTCTCCGGACATTATTGCACCGTTACCTTGCAACAATTATGCAAGAACTAACAGCTAATAGTTAAAACAACTACTTCTCGTAAATTAAACACAATAATTACTGTTTTGTATAACAGTTATTTATTTATATGGTGACCAATCGTTTCAATACATTCACGTATCATTTTCAAACCGAAAGTGTATTGAAACCATTGGTCACCATATAAATAAATAACTGTTATACAAAACAAAGTAATTATTGTGTTTAATTTGTGATTAAAATGTATAACGAAGTAGAAGCCTCCATAGTCAATGAACTACTTCTCGTACTAAAGTATCATAAAGTATTGGATTACATAACTAGTAGCTGCCGTCACATGACTTACAAAGATACGTATTTTGTGCTGTTTTCGTTTTTTAAACACTTTAAACACAAAATTATTACGGAAACAGTAGAGAAGGGTGTTACTACATTATACATTACAAACAACAGCAACTTGGGTATCGAGAAAAAATATGGTAGAGGAAGTCTGTTAAACAAGGTAGTTCGCACCATAATCTGGATGACAGATGACTAACAAATAAAACCTACGCAATGAACTCAGATTGTGAAAAGAAGTATTAAAAGAAGATGTACCTACAGTAATTAACACTAGCATGAATAAAAAGCTATAAATGAGGCCTCCAAGGATAAACAAGAAAAAACTTTGTTGAAAATTTAAGAGAAGTTACATAATAACTAAAACAGGCAATTAAAAATACCTAGGAGAGAGTTTGAGTGCATTCAAATTTATAGAAAAGTTTTTAGGAAAGCGGCCACTGGATATGTGGTTGACCGCAGAAGAGACTAGATAATATAACCTGCTCTTAAAGGAAGGCAAATACGTAACTAATACATCATACGGCTAGACAATATTGGCTAATCTTGATGGAACAAGTACAAAAACAATGGTAGAGATTAGCATCAGAAAAACAGATCCAACTTGATAAGGAGCAGTATGTATGTATGTATGTATGTATTTATTTCATGTCTTGACATTAAGTCTTACATACGTTAGAATACATGTAATTAATGGTAAATAGTACACATATATATATTAATAAAACTAAATCTATATAAAATTAACATTTACTTATACATTGATATCAATATAAAACGAATGACGATTTCAATAAAACAATCTGGCAGGGAATTTTAACGTACTAATTAAAATTACAATTCAAAAAATCCTCAAAGCTATATGGTGCCATTTTCAGCAGCAATTCTTTAATGGTAGATTTAAATAGGGGCAGAGGCTTTTTTTTCATATTAGTAGTTAATTTGTTAAAAAATTTTGGGCCATAATAATTATCCGATGATTGTGATTTAGTTAGCCTAATTTGAGGTAAACTCAGACAGGTGACAATGACACAAGCCATAATACGCCTTTATTAAAACATGAGTAGATACATTACACGAAAGATTACGAAGGCAAAAGATACCTTTGAAACTTTGTTTGCAACCTCGCTGCCATGTACATCCCATTTCAGAGTAGAATCTATGTTAATACCTAGAAATTTTGTAGATTTTGAAAATGTTTCATTATGTTTTTTTAGAGTAAGAAGCATTTCCACCGATTTTGAGTCATTTACAAATAATTTATTGCTTGCAAACTACTCTTTTGCAGCAGTTTTGAATTCATTGTGGCGGACTAATACATCTTCATACCCTTCGGAGACATTGATAAGAGTTGTATCATCCGCAAATAAAATACTTTGACAATTGATATTGTCTTGAAAATCATTAATGTATAATAGAAATAATATGGGTCCTAAAATCGATCCCAGCGGAACACCATAATTATTTCGCAGGTAGTTTGATTCCTGATCCCCGATAGAAACCTTTTGAAGACGATTGCTTAGATAGGAACGTACTAGATTACAACTTGGGCTGTTAAATTTGTACGACTCAATTTTTTTTAGTAAAAGCTGATGCGACACACAATCAAACGCTTTGCTTAGATCAAGAAATGTTACCATTTCATAGTGGCCATTTTCAAAGCACTCAATTGTTTTTTTACAAAGGTTTGAATAGCTTCAGTTGTTGATGAGTTTTTATGGAACCCAAATTGGCAAGAAGACAATAAGTTATTTTGTTCTAAAAATTCAGTTATCTGATCTTTCATTATGATCTCAATTATTTTTGACATAACTGGAAGGATAGATATAGGTCTGTAATTATCTTCAGACTCGGGATCACCTTTTTTGTAAACTGGAATTACTTTGGCTAGTTTTAAATTATCAGGGAAGATGCCTGTGATAATGATATCATTAATTAACTTAGAATATCTTTAGTATATTTAATTAAATCAGATGTTAAACCATGGACGTCGAAACATTTACTGTTTTTTAACTTATTTATTACATCTCTTACCTTAACCATGGAAACTGTTTTAAAAATAAATATCTTTTGACAATTAATGTGAATTAATGTGGGATCTCTACTTGAGGCAGGTAAAGATGATAATTGAAGATCTACAACGCTAACAAAAATGAATTAAGTTGACCGCAAGGAATGCTACAATTGTTTACTTTCAAATTTTGGGATCTCATACACTTTATTAAATCCCATACCCTTTTTTGGTAATTATTGGATGAGTTAATGTAAGCATCATTTGTAGATATTTTCGCGCGTTTAATTTCAGTTCTATAAAATACTCTAAATTGATTGCGTTGCTGTTTCATTTCATCACAGGGATACTTTATATAAATGTCATTCAATAATTGCATATGTTCTCGCAAATGTGACAAGTGTTTGTTGAACCATTTAACATGACAATTTTTGGATGGTTTGCTAGTTTTTTGTGGAAAGGCTTTTGATGCACATTGTGTCAAGATAGACATAATAATATTACTATTTATATTTGTATCAGACGTTAGGTGAATAAAATTCCAATTAACATTCGATAAAATTCTTTAAACTCAAATTTTCCATAAGATTAATAGGCCGATACACTCTACTGGGGGATGTACATGACATATGAGGGCAATCGATAGTTACTGCCAATATGATCGGATATTCCTGCATCGAACGCGTTTATCTTTATGAAATCCATATCAAAATTCACAAAAATATTGTCAAGACAGTTCGTACCTTTTGTGTTAAAGTTAACAATATTTGTCAAATTAAAGCATTGTCACATAAGTTAATTACGCTAGCGTCCTCCAGGTTATTGAAATTAACATTGAAATCGCCACCCAAGACAATGCGGTTATCTAGAAGGTCTAATTAATCCATAAACTTGTTTAATATATCAATAAAAGTTTTCCAATCCCCTGATGGAGATCTGTAAATGCAAATAATATACAATTTACAAGCTGGGATATACATTCCAGCAAGTTCACAAATTTTATCACATGATAACGAATTTGTCAAGGTGTTTAAGATATTTGCTGTTAATTTATCATCACTATATATGATAGATCCCCCATAATTACTTTCTAAGCAGGCATAATGAGCGGTACATGATAATGAATTTATTTTTGAAACTTTACATTCAAGATCTGAAAGCCAGTGTTCAGTTAGTGATATTATATTAAAGTTGTATTTACTATCAATAATAGCACATTCAAGTTCATTAACTTTGTTCCTTATTGACTGAACATTCAGAAATAGAACATTTACGATGTGATTATTTTGTTCCTTGCCCGTTGAAAGAAATTATTAACACAGACGTTGACAGGCCAAATATTTAGATTTTTTAAGTCTTCAAATTGAGGGGATGGAACGGAACTTTAAAAGAAGAATATTCGAGAGGATGTTTAGACGGTTACTGTTCGCATTTAATATCGAAGAATTTTTTAGTTTTAAGGTAGTGTATTAATTGTTCCGCGGTTAATTTCGGGTCCAGTCGGAATACATGCAAATAACTATAGCGAGTCGCTCCTTTTATAATGTTATCGTTGGCTGTTCCGCAAATCGCATTAAATTTTTTTCGGTCTGGATTTCTTCACTACGGTAGTCCATTGCATTGTATTTACCTTACCCTCGGCGCTGGTTGACTGGGAGTTAAATGAAGCCTGGGCAGTATTCACGTCCCTACGCTCCTTTGGTAGATAATGGTTTAGTATTTTTGGATATATCCGGGGCCGAAACCAAACGTACTATATTCTGCTGAGGTGTTAATGCAGGAACCGTTTTAATAGCTACATTATCTTCGGCAATTCTGCGGTAATTTGTGTTGCCTATAGTTGTAACCTGGTCATTCACTATAGATCCAATGTTTACATTTTTTCTTCGAGTAATTTAATAGTTTTATTCATAATTCGAATTTTGTCGCGTAGCTCCTCAATAAGAATATCTTTGTTTTTTATTGTTTCTTTTAGAAACGACAATTCAAGATCTTTTATAATTATGTTACTCACATTTTCTGTAACCTCGGAGGATGTGGGGTTAGGTGTAACATCTTCTCCTTTACAGCAAATAATTGAGTCCTTGTCAATCCACATGATGCCCTTCTTCCTTTCAATGCACGAAGGGTGGTATACAGTATCACACATACTACATTTGGGTCCTGATCGAGCTGCACTTTTACAGGAACACACATATTTACTTTGTAAATCTTTAGGCACATCTTTATTAGACGACATGTTGTTTTAGTTGTTGTTTTAGTATAAACAATCGAGAAGGAAAATCAGAAAAGAAGAAAACTTGAGCGTATGTAGAAAATAACGCATTAGTTTTTCTTCTATGCAACAAATTGCTTCAATAAACATTTAAGGTACATTGATAATAAAAGAAAGTATAAAATTAATGTATTTATTATTTCTACAATAAATATAAATAGTGCAGTATTAGTGTGTATAACGGATGTACATTAATATTTTCGCCCCTATAACGAGTTGTTACTAATACTGTATTTCAAGCAAATGTGCATGATATTTTTCTATATTTACCAATTGTAAATTTCATAAAATCAGAAGTGTTTTTTTTAATATGTCGTCATTATATAAATTTATACGAATGAATTTAGAAGAGTGTAAAATGAAAACGACATTTGTACAGTCTGAAACCAAACAAACGATTATTATCCATTACATTTTGGCTTATAAAATACTCACAGCTACGAAATTAGCAAAACTGAGCTGCATAAGACCACCAACCGTTAGAGCTTCAGGTTTTAACGATCGCTGTATTACCATGATCATACCCTTCTTAAAATTCATATTGTCTGAGTTTTCCCAATCGGCTAGGTAAGCCGAATCACCAATATTTCCACTCTAAAATGCAAATAATTCATTTTTAGATGACGAAGTTTACCACCAGAAGTAATTACTTGAACCGTCAACTCGTTACCCACAGAACAATATATAAAGAACTGTAGAAGATGTGCAACACAGTAGGAAAGCATATGCTGCCAAACGGAAGGATCAGCTATCTGAAAAAAATAAATCAATAAAAATATTAGATAAAACTAAAAAGAACGATTTTTTGACATTGCTTAAATTAATAATTAATTTCTTAATTTTAAAATATAGAAATAATACAAACAAAACTTACCAAAGCAACGCTAGATACGCAAATAGCTAACGTGCTTACAGAAAACTGCAGAAAAACAATATGTGACAAAGTTTTTTCAATTAATCGACAGATCCTGAAATAAATTAAGATTATTGGAATACATACAAATTATTACTGAAAAATTCTATACCTAATTAATTTCAAATG
Organism: Ontholestes murinus; assembly: GCA_963969525.1. Taxonomy (NCBI): domain Eukaryota; kingdom Metazoa; phylum Arthropoda; class Insecta; order Coleoptera; family Staphylinidae; genus Ontholestes; species Ontholestes murinus. The sequence goes on along the minus strand of OZ018394.1, from coordinate 48,087,822 downwards.
GTGCTTCACGCACTTAACCAAAAGATCAATCTCCGTAATATCATCCTTGTGCAATCTACGAAACAAAATGCCATACTTCTCTATCTTATCCTTTGCGCACATATTTGTCAAAACCTCCTGCAATATCGAAAACTGGGTGGCGCAAATCATAACGATGGAATTGAAGAACGAGTCGAATCCGCTCAAAGTTGTGATGACAATCTGGTTCATGAACCACTGCCAGATGCTCATTATCTCGTAAAGTGGTGACACTGAGGTGTCGAACGGATACCAGGATGCGAGGGGTAGTTGTCTGGTGTTGGCCACAAGGGGAAATGCCATAAATTGAGCGCACGAACCGAAAGCCATTAGGAGAAATGTACATCCTACAGCCACCACATAATTGCTTCTCAAACGGATTCCGTTTTGGCATGACTTTGAGGTTATCTTCGCCGGCCAGAAGTCTTTCCAGATGATGGTTAGTATTTCATTGAGCGGATCGCGAAAATAAATCATTGTTGCAAGTTTTGCCATTGTCTAAAAATTAAGATATATAGCTTATAACAAATGTTTTTAATGATTGTTACATACATACGTAAAGTAAATGTTTAACTAGAAAATAAGATAGATAATTTAAAAAAACTATAATTGTAGTATTTTCTTATCTAAGTACTTATTGGTCGCATTGTATAATATATAAAACTTACTTCAAATGTAGTGGAAACTGTTGTACAGGCTGAAGTCACTTTTGATATATCTGTAATGTTAAAAACAACATAGGCCACGTGAGCAGCTTCCATGATCCCCATGCTGATTATTGATAAGATGATGACCCATCGCTTGATGAAACTGTTGTTATCAGGCCATACGTTCAGACCTTCCAGTACGGCCTTTGAAAATAATATACAGCGCTTCGAAACATCATGGCGGCAATGAATTTCAAATTCTATAATTGAAAATATTTATCATACAAAATAATGAATTGAGATATCTCTAAGATAATACATTAAATGAATTATATTTATCCTGTATCCTATGCCTGTATCTTAAATAAAAAATTTAAAATACAGGAACATATTTCAAAAAGAATAAAATATAACTAAAACAAAAAAAGAATAAAGAGAAAGTTATTGAATTGACATGATGAAACTCCATAACAAATTGAAATAAAACAACACAGTTGGGAGGGTTTCACATTTATTGTTGAACACTTCAACATGTATTATTATTCATCTGCCTGATGAAGCCACTGTGTGGCGAAACATGTTGCAGTGTTCAACAATAAATGTAAAACCCTCCCAACTGTGTTGTTTTATTTCAAAGAGAAAGTTAATTTAATTTAACAATATTTTATAATATTAATTACATTTAATATAAATAAAGAAGGTGAAAAAATAAAATACTTAGTAAGGACGATAAGAAAATTTTACTAGTTTCTCATTTATTGTGCTTTCGCATGTTTTTCTTGGTCGTCCCTTATGTTCTTTGGCTATTGTCTTTGTTTATTCTATGTCTTCTCCTATGGTGTCTTTTATTTCTTCATTTGGCTCTCTACTCAATAGTTTCGTTCCCCTTTATTAGCAGGAAGACCTTCATCTTTTATTCTTAAATGATCATCTGTTCTCTTATTTCTTGTATTTTCTCCATCATATTTTCATTCTAAGTATCATTTTCTTTGCTTTAGTTCTCTTTATCTCTCTCTCTCCTGTATTCATCATGTTCTTATACTAAAGTATTTCTACCTTACTTATTTTTCATATTTCTCTTTCACTTTCTCTTTTAATTTGTATGCTTTTAAAACTTCATCGTATGACTTTTCTTCCTTTCCAATGTGATTCTCTTGCTTTTCCTGGGTCTATTTCTCCTGTTAGAAAATAGTGGTCGCTTCCTATTTCTTGCCTCCTTTTAACTCGTACATATTTTATCTTTCTCCTGTTTATCTTTTCTGTTATAATATAATCTATTTGCTGATCTCTGCTTTTCTTGTTCTCTTGGTTACTTTTGGATTTCTATATGGTCATAAAATATTTCAGCTATTATTCTATTTTGATCAATGCAGACGTCAATCAATATCACTCCATAATTATTTCTGCGGCCTTCGTCATGTCTTCGAAAGACTATGTCATGTTTCCTGCCCGACCATTAAAATCTTATATTATTATTTATTTATTTATTATTATTATATTATGGTTGCGTAAAGCTCATCAACCTTTGTGTAGTAGTAGTAGTAGTAGTGTTAGGCTATCGACCACGTGGTCCTTCCGCCATGTGTCATTTGTGTATTTGTGTGTGTGTAAATGAGCTTGTTACTTTAAAGGATCGCCCCCGTCACTCTAAAGCACCATTAATTGTATCCCAATGGTGAATGGTACCGGTCACCCATCCGACTACTGACCCGAATCAACGTTGCTGCACGTCAGTTCGGGGCCGTAACCGATGCGCCACCACCGGCGTGTACCTTTGTGTATTTTCCCGATAATTTCAGCAATTATACATATTCAGTATCTAGCTCTAGCACATAAATCACCTAAATCATCTACTTGGCCAAATGTACCAAGAAGATGCAAAACCTGTATGATCTAACTACTAAAAAAAACAAGCAATAATCAAATATCTCTGAAATAATCCAATCAGCATTAAAAGATGAATTACCCATTTTATTTAAACAAGAATTACAGAGTACTTTAAATGAGATAAAAACGTATATCAATTGTATAAATGATAGACTACAAGTAATTGAAAATTCTTTAAATAAGTATACTATTGATGCAATTGACTACGGGTACATAATGAGCGAAATTGAAGATAGGCGTCGTAGATCATCTAACATACTTGTATACAATTTACCTGAGTCCAGTGGCAGCATTGAAGAAAAAATCGAAAACGATACTAATGCATTAACAAATATTCGTCAATCAAAAATAAAATTTGAACCCAAAAAAGTTATACGACTAGGTAAAGTACCTAATAAGCCTAGACCAATAAAAATTATTTTTCAAGATATGCAGCCAGCACTCGATGTACTTAAAGTAACTCTTACGATGCAAACTGGGAATATTCATTTTTCGGATGGCAAAACTCCTATGCAACGTGATTATCTAAAAAGTTAAAAGAAGAACTATCTACTCGCAAGGCCCAAGGAGAAACTAATCTAACAATTAAATATGTAAATGGTACTCCATTGATTATATCAAACCATGTATCAACGAATAAAAAAACTAATAATATATATGCAAAACATAGGCGGATTAAGATCTAAAATATCACATTTGACTCTCACCGTTATTTTTTCGGGTAGACCGTTCTAACCTAACAAGTACCAAATCTCGAGGTGGGGGAGTACTCATTGCAATTAAGATGGGCATTGATTGCACTAAAATTAACTCAATTATAAATGGAGTAGAACATCTTTTTGTCAAAGTTAATAATAATATTATTTTTGGTTCAACGTATATTCCACCTCAGTCTGATATATCCGTTTATGAACAAAATGCAGAAGCTTTGGACACGATCTGTGAAGACAACCCTGGCTGCCAATTAATTTTTTGTAGTGACTACAATCTCCCCTCTGCCATATGGGATCCCAGTGGAGTTAACGTATTAAGTGACGAGAATCGGTCCTATCAGGCGGAAGTGCTAAGTTCGTGTTTTGACTTTCGAAATCTACGCCAGCGCAATACGATTCCTAATAACATTTTTGGATTTTTGCTTTTCTAATTGTGACAATTTAAATATTAGTCTATCTGATGGTCGGCTGTTTGAGAATAGTTTGCATCATGTTGCCTACTCTTTGTGCTTAAATGCCTCAGGTGTCAGTTGTGATCTTGTAAATTGTGACATGTTTTATGACTTCAAATCGGCATACTACTGTAGTATAAACGATCATTTGTCTAAAGTTATTTGGTCTGACTTACTTAAGAACCATGATACCGAAATTGCTGTCAATATTTTTTATGATATTATAATGAACCTAATAACAAAATATGTTCCTTCTAGAAATTTGAAACCAAGGAGCTTTCCTAAATGGTATAATAAAGAACTAATACAATTAATTATTACGAAAGTTTTAGTTATCTGAGATCACTTTGTTCTAACATGAGCAGGGATCTTTATAAGATATATGTTGATGATATTGAAATGAAAATTAATAGTAACTGTAAGCGTTTTTTGTGAACGACCAGCAGCATACGAAAGGCATTCCAAGTGTTATGCATTTTAATAACAAAGTCAGTAAAGATGGCCATGAATGTGTAGATTTATTTCCGGAGTATTTTGCTACTATGTATGATAATAGTATTGTTGCTTCCACAGGAGCCACTTACAAATACAATTACTCCGTTGATCTCAATAAATTTTATGTTGACAAAATTGATATACCCAATACCATTCAAGATCTTACTGATGATTGTAACAGCGGCCCTGACAACATTCCTAATTACTTTATAAAAAGGTGCTCTTCTTCTTTTGTCGAAGCACTGGCAATATTATTTAACAAATCATTAGAGTCCGGTGAATTTTCGTCTGCTTGGAAGAAATCTTATATTATCCCACTACATAAATCAGATAGCCGCGAACTGGTCAATAATTACAGAGGCATTTCTAGGCAATCTCAAATTTCTAAAACTTTAGACTTGATTATATCCAGACAAATTATTTGGCATTGTAAAAATATTATTTGCAAAGAGCAGCACGGCTTCATGGAAGGACGATCTACAGTAAGTAATCTGTTAACGTATCAAAATTATATTCGGCCATCTCTGGAAAACGGATACCAGGTAGATTCTGTCTACACCGATTTTTCCAAGGCCTTTGATAGAGTCAATCATGAACTACTTTTGGATAAATTAAGGGCGTTGGGATTCGGTGTAACAGTGTTATCATGACTAAGGGGGTACTTGGTTGATCGAAAACAAGTTGTACGTATTACTAATTCCCACCCGATTCATGTTGCTTCAGGTGTGCCTCAGGGCTCACATTGTGGACCTATTCGTTTTCTTTTATTTATAAACGACCTTGAGGCATATCTTAAGCATTGTAATTTTCTTTTATTTATGGACGATTTGAAACTATCTACAACAATTAAGTCCCAGAATGATGTAATGAACTTGCAAAATGATTTAAATAATTTATTCGATTGGTGCAATAACAACAGATTATTTTTAAATTTGTCAGAATGTTTTTGTATATCATTCCGTAGAAGAAGAGTATTTTTAAATAATTATTTTATAGATGGTTATAAATTGAACAATGTAGATGAAATAAAGGATTTAGGGGTTGTACATGATTCTAGACTAACATTCAATAAACACATTTTCAAAATACGAAATAAAGCATTGCAAGTTCTTGGGTTTGTATTCAGATTTGCCTATAATTTTAAAATAGATACATTAAAAATATTATATGTAGGGTTAGTCAGACCACAACTTGAGTACGCTAGCTAGGCATGGTTACCGTTCTATAGTAATGCATCGTCAAATCTTGAATCTGTGCAAACTAAATTCTGTCAAGCAATTTCAAGGAAACGTGGTATTCCAAGGGATAATTACAGTTATACTGAGTCTTTAGAGTTTTTAAATTTATAGCTATTAAAGAATAGACCTGTGTTTCGGATTCAAGCTTATTAATGGTTATCTTGACTGTTCCAGTCTTCTTGAATGTGTTAATTTTAATGCACCAATGGGAGTATCAACTCGGTCAAAACTATTGTTTCATCAAAAATTTCATTCTACAAATTTTGGCAGCAACAATCCACTATGTAGAATACTCAGAGCGTTCAATGTCCTCCGTTATAAGTACATTCATTTAAATGAATTAAACATTCCACTATTTTTGTTTAAACGTAAACTCAGAAATGTTAATTTATCGTTACTAAATTGATCTTATGTACAAAAATTATTATACCTGTTTTATTAGCTCTAAATAATTTAATCTGGACTCGAATAAGTTAGATTGTATCCTCTTAGTCCCTTAAATGTAAATGTATGTATTCGCTACATTTTTCTTATTAATCTATGTAAAAATTTAATTTGATTATATTATAATACTGACTTCAACGCATCACTGTTGTGTCATATTGGGTTATATATAAGTAAAGAGCGGATTTCTAGCATTATGCTTATCCATAATATTAATAGCATCGAAAAAATTTCTTAATATCTATACAAATCTTGAAGAATGTGATTACTTAGCGCTAAGTTTTTTTGGGCTTTTTTGCTTATTTTGACTTTTTGTGCTTATTTTGACTTTTTATGCTTATTTTCATGCTTTTTTTAGATTTTGATGCTTATTTGAAGCATTTTCTTAAACATTTAAAAAACATTTAATAATAATTTCGCGCTGATATTAAATTAATGTGCTAATATAGAGAATTTTCGTAAAAATCTGTATCCCATCATTTATAGATTATATTTGTATTACATATTTTCTTCGTGTCTTTTGACAACATAATTGTTAAAAATCTTCACAATATGATACAATAATTATAATGAATTTTATTATTAATAAATATTAGTATAAATTACCAATTTACAATGGATTCGTTTATAAATAAGATAATACAGACGAACGCTTCATAGGAATCACACCTATGATATTCCGGATGTAAACGTCGTTAAAAAATAAATAGGGGCCCCAGTAAGTATTAAATGTAAACAAATTTAAGTGATAGCTAATAATCAGGTGTTCTGCAACCGTATCAATTTCCTTCTCTCGGCAAAAGTACCGATGGGACGACTGGCGCATATTTACCGTTTTCGTTAATTTTCATATTCAAACTCGCATTCATAAACTATTGAATTGACATTCCAAAAACTTTGCTTATTTATCAAAAATTACTAAATGCGTGAATCGTATTAACCTGGGGAATCACAGAAAAATTATATTATATAATTCACATGTATATTTAACCCGTAATGCAAAAGGTGAAAACCACAAGACAAGAATTAATTAGAGGCTATCCAGAATTAATAAGTGAAAATTATACATTATTTTGTAAGGCATGTTTAAAAATAGTAAGTTTTATTTTAGTTCCCAACTGCATCCTAACTAGTCAAGACTTGTATGTAAAACATGTTATAACAACACTACGTCAAGAACGTTTGAAAAAGTTCAAAGCTGAACTAACAAAACAGCACAATTTCACAATCTTTAGCATCATCTTCAATTAAATTCACATTTGTGCAAAATACTTTTACATTCTAATATCCCTTTAAGAAAATTACAAAATAATGCATTTAAATCTTTCTTGGGAAAATATTGTAAAATACGCATTCCCGAGAAAAAAATATGTAGCTCTTAGATACTATGAAACCATACAAAAAATTAAAGATATTATTAACAATAATTATATGTGGTTTGGTGTGGATGAAACCACATACTTGTTTAATTTAATAATATGAGTTTAACATGAAGACATCCGACCAACAGTATTTTGATATATACAAAAGAATTGAAGAAAACTGATAATAACATTATAGCAAAATTCATAAATGATGGACTGACAAGCTTTTTGCCGTAGACAATACCAAGTTACAAAATTTTACTAATAATGCATTTTGTGCATTGTACAAGTTTAGCACATGAATAGAAACGAATTTCTGAAACTATAAGAATGAAATTTCCATTTGTAGATTTAATTAAATATGGAAAAATAGTTCTTATATTCTTCTGTGAGTACAATTATTCAAGAAGTCATTATCTGATATCTCACTGCCCCATAAACCAGTGCCAACAAAATGGGGAATTTGGCTATATGCTACAATGTACTATGCGAACAATTTTGAAGAATTTAATAAGGTTATATACAACTTTCCCGAAACGACAAGCAAATCAGTTAAAGACTGTTAAACAGTTCTTAAGAAACAAGAGCTTCCTTCAAAACAATTGAGTTACATAAAATCGCGTTTAAATTTTGTGAGCAACACAATCAAATCTTTATAAAAGCAGATTCATTTTAGAAAATACCTGCATGCATTGGCCAAGAAATCAAAATAATATCGAAAGAAGTATTCGTTGAAAATGAAGGATTTTAAATATTAAATAAATTAAACTTGATTTTGAATGGCAATTTTCAAATGGATCCAGCTATAATTTAAAATAAAGAGAAGCTTTTCTACTTTCAAAAATTTATTGAGCGTCAGAAGTAATAATTTTTACAATTAAACCCTTAGAACAACATTTAGTGATCTACTGTTTTTATGAATAGATTTTAGTTATTTTGAAACGTATACAAAATTACAATTTAATTTTTAAATACTTACATGATATTATATATTGCGTAAAGAAAGTATGTTTATTTTAGTTTTAAGCCAAATTTCTTTGTAAAATATGTTGATAAACGTATAACATATCAAGAAAATATAGTTTTCTTTAGTGCTTTTTTCGTGTTTTTATGCTTTTTTCCTGTTTTTATGCTTGTTTAATGCTTTTTTCTGTAAATTTTGTGCCTTTTAATGCTTTTTTAGTGCTTTTTTCGTGTTTTTATGCTTTTTTCCTGTTTTTATGCTTTTTTAATGCTTTTTTTCTCTAAATTTTGTGCCTTTTTAAGTGCTTTTTTTCACATTTTTTAAGCTTTTTTATCCGCTCTCTATATATAAGTTATTGTATAATGTTTATTCGCTTGTGATTTGGTTTAGAATATTGTTGTTATTAATGTTTGTGTAATTAAATGTAAAAGGTGTTAACCGTTAATAAAGAAATAAATAAATAAATAAATCTATTACAGGAAAAATATTTTGATAATTTTACATATTAAAGTCTTCAAGGAATATGTGCCATTATAAAAGGATTTATAAATAACCAATGATCAATTTGACTATAACAATTAACTTTATATGAATACAATTGTTTCGCCACACTCTGGCTTCTTCAGGCGAAGAAATGGTGTTAAAAAATTGTCGAGTCAGGTATATATACAATGTTTATGGGGCGAATTTGTTAGATCTGTTTGGTTATTCAGGAGATGTTTATTGTAGCTGTGAAAGTTCTTAAAAAAGTTCAAATTAATCAATTTGAAAAAAATATTAACTAGTCTGGAACAATTCTAATAGAATCAATTTAAAATAAATTTGAACAAAAAATTCCCACATGCATGCATAGCTTAAACGATAAGAAATTAATTTGAACAAAATTAAGATTTGAGGACTTCCCACATTTTTTAAAGAAATAGTAAAATAAAATATTACTATATATTAGAAAACAATAAGGTATTATTATTTATATATATTAAAAATATATCCTAATACAAATGCAAAATAATAAATATTAATCAAATATTATTTTCTAAAATGTAATTAGTATTCCAAACATACCCTTTGATAATTTGACCAACGTAACTTTATCTTTCCCCATTTCTGTTTCATGAGAAGTGCAGTCAAGTATGAGATTTTTGTAAATCATTCGTGAATTTATATATGCGAGGATATATAATTTTAACTGAAAAGTTTAATTATAACGTATATGGGATCGCATTGATTATATACAAAGCGGAGGGCCGAGCTTATAATTACTGGCGGAAATCCGAACTTCGAAAAGTATATTTTATTTACGTGAGGTTTTGTTTTCAAGCCGCATTAGTTTTACAATGCGCGCATGTATTCAGCTAATCTAGAATATTCCTGTGCCAATTAATTACTGTATAGTGTTACACGATTTTTTTACTCGCGCATTGCAGAAATTGTTTATCGAGTTTATTCATATTGCACGTTTATCAATGGAATGTATAAAATCGGCATTTATTGGCTCTTACTTAAATTTTCGATTCACTGTAAGCGGCAATTTCCCTCGGGATATAAATCGTCAAACTGAGACTGCCTGGCACGTTTTAAAAAGACGATTTCATCGTGGAGAATTTGTCGATAGAAAAGTTCATACCATATCATCCTATTCTAGATTTGTTAGTAAAACGCATTTCTTTATCTGGTGTAATAAACTTTAGAAACCATTTAATTAGATAACACTTTAAATTTAAACACAAATTTTCTTATTCCTTAAATATATTCACCTATAATCCTTAACTGAATATTATAATCAACAACACAATGTTCAAATTTATTTGAAGAAAAAAAGTATCGAAGAACTCATCTTATTAAATACATGTATATTAATGTTAAATATACATTGAAATGCTACAATACTAACATTATTCAAATAGGAGTGATTATATATCTCAAAAAGTACCTTATTATATCTTATTCTATCCAGATAGAAACAAACATTTTCTGCAATTTCAGTTATCGTTTCACATTATTCATTATTTTATATCTTGCATCAAACAAATATTTATTTCACAATATGTCATGGATTAGTAAAACTAAACAAGAATATGTATCAACAGAAATTCTCACCAAACTGTGACTTTTTCAGGTTGCCCTGATATCTCATGTGGATAAGTATTGTCCGAAAATCGACAATTTTATTTGTTGTACCCATTCGTCTAGAAATGGGCTTTATCATTGAAGATGATTTGATGAAAATTAGGTTACCCGAACAGAAGACCCATTTTGTATCATTTGGATGTGTTGTGGAACGCTATACCCGTCCATTGTGATTTGGCGAAACAAACTGAATAAATGACAGTCATTTCAACAATATGACCGCTATCAACTGTTCGCAAGTTCCTTTATTATGTTATGCAATATACAGGGTTGGGATAAAGTATGGAACCGAGTAAATATCTTTAAACAATACGACGATATCTTTATATTTTGCAGGTAAGTAAATGGGACAAAATGCATCTTATGCAGTGGCGGTTTAAGGGGGGGGAGGTTAATTGGGCATTTGAATATTAAAATGTATTAAAATCCTTTAGTTCGTTGTAGAAAATTAAATAATAAATTTTTTTCTATTCATTCTTTTAAATTAATGTATTCCTGATTTTTGTTGTAATTAAAATATTAAATGAAAATTGATAATTCACGTTGTATTAATTTGTTCAGAAAATTAAAAAAACTGACGATTCTTCAACAAATAAAGATTGATCTATGTCAACAGTCAATTTAAATCATCCATCTATATCTTCATTGACTTTTAGCGAATACAGTAGAATCTTCACTAGGTTGTTCCCAGCAAGAGAAAAAGGAGCATACAACATGTACATATAGTAATGTTGAAATTTACATTCATATGTAGTTAAATTTAGTAATGTTAATGAAATTGAGAAATTTCGAATTTTAAATTGTAAAAGAAAACCAAATGATACTTTTGTGTTACCCTATTCTGTACATAAAAAGGAGGAAGGGTGTTAAATATTACTTGTCTGGAAAACATTTTAGACAATTTAATTGGTTAATGTTTTCTAATAATTTAAACAGATTCTTTTGCAAATATGCGTATAAGTGCCATTGGAAAAATAAGTATCTCAGACAGTATCTCAATATTCTAAATTATCAGGTAAAAATGTTGTGTTATAAAAATATTACCATAAAAATTCAGTTGTTTATGCGAAATTGTTTTATAAAATCACGAGATATAAAAAATAAATTAAATATGGAAAGACTTCGACAAATTGAAGAAAATAGACATAAATTAAAACCAATAACCAAAAGTATCATATTTAGGGGAAACACAATATTCCATTACGAGGTCATCATGATGCTGGTTCTCTCTTAAATACAAAATATATTACAAACGAGGGCAATTTTTGTGAAATTCTACATTTCGAATTGCATCTGGTGACAACTTTAAAAAATCATTTGGAAAACCGTTAAACATATTTCACAAATGTCTCTTGAAATATGATAATTATAATGCTGTTACTCATGAGCCTATACTTGAATTGGAACAGATGGATGTTCCGTTATGATGGAAAAATTGAAGGGTGCTGTATCTATATTGCAGACAACCTTGTCCAACGTTTTTAGAACACTATATTTCAACCATGCTTTAAATTTGTCCATATCAAAATGTATGCAAGTATAGGCTGCCCGCAATGCCATTGGTACCAGTAAAGAAGTCATTTAATTTTTTAAAGCCTCGTCCAAAAGATACCATGTGATAAACATGCTTTTTAAACATTGTGGAATTATTGGAATTAATCTTGCAATGGGAAGATAATCTTCTAATAAAGCTAAATTGCTAATTGATTCGATTTGTACCCCAATTTTCACAGTTGCCCTATGCTCTTTGTCCGATAATTTTAGAAATACAGTGACTTTGAGTAAATAGAATAAATAAAATTAATCTTGCTCTAATAACTTTATAAATAACACTATTGATGTTTTATCCAACAATTGGAAAAATACTGCCACATCTTTTAAACAATTTATAATGATGCAGTCAATATTTTAAACGAATTACAAATTGAAATGACAAAACCGCGAATTACCAAATGCCAGAGAAATACACCAAACCTGGATCAACCTATTGTAGCAGATTTTTTTTATTTATCTTTTCCCCTTTTATCCATTATGGGTGTCAGACTTATTCTCTACAATATGTCTCAGTTAATTTGTTTGACACTTCTTTACCACTGTTGCGTAGCTTGTGCTATTTTTTATTTCTTTCCATTCTATTCCTTTTCTTTCCGCTGCTTGATTCCCTCTATCTTTCTTAGGTATTTCGTTTCCATTGCATTGGTTTTTCTGTTATTACTCTCTGTGGTTACTCACGATTCAATACTATATATCAGTTAATGTCTTTTAAATACTTCTGTTTTTATTGTTTTCGTAATCTTTTTTTTCTCTAAGAATGTTTTATTTATTGTGTTGTAGATCTTTCCTGCTTTGCCTAGTTTTTCATCTTTTTCTGATTCTATCTTCCCTGTTTCCTCTATTGTTGATCCCAGGTATTTAACCCTATTTTGTGATTGCTCTCTTTTGATGATATTATATTTATCTTTTCCATCTCTTTTTTGAATATTTCCAGGTTTTCTTCTGAATTTGCTATTAGTGTTATGTCGTCGGCAAACATTAATACATATTTGCATTTTTAATAGTTTTTAATATTTCTATACCCTACCTTTGTGCTCTCGGCTCTCTCTTTGCTATTTCTTATTGCTTCGTCATTAAGTGATGCAAATAGTAAAGGGCTTAATATACAACCTTGTCTCAGTCCTGTTTTAGTCTTGAACTCCTCTGATTATTTATTTCCTATTCTTACTTTATTTTTGTTATTTCTTTATTATATTTATTATGCTTTTTTTATCCTTCTTGTTTCGAGTATATGCCATATGTCCTCTCTTCTTACCCTTACACTTTTTTAGGTTGATGAAGCATATGTGTAATTCTTTTCCCTTTTTAATCATCTTTTCTGTTAATTGTCTCATTGTGTATATTAAGTCTTGTTTGCTTCTATTTTTCTGAATCCGTGTTGTTCTTCTCCCAGCCGTTGATCTAATTTTTCTTTTATTCTTGCTTCTATTAACCTACTAAAAATTTTCCCTGGTTTGATTGTGAGTGTAATACCTCTGTAGTTATAACATTTTTTTGTGTCTCCTTTTTTGTGTGGATATTATAATTCCCTTGTTCCATTACTCGGGTATCTTGTGATTTTTGATAATGTCATTTACTATTTCCAAGAATTCTTCCTTCCCCTTTCCCCCATATATTTCATCATTTCGGCTGTGATGTCATCTATACCTGGAGATTTTCCTAGTTTTATTTTTTTGATTACTGCCTCCAGTTCTTCGATTCTTATTTCGTTGATTACTCCATTTGTTTCACCTTCTACATCTCCGTGATGGTCTGTTTCGGTTATTTCATTAAAGAATTCATTCCATCTTTCTAATATCTTCTTTTCTTCTGTTATTATATTTACGTTTTTGTCTTTTATACTTGACTGGGTAAATGTATTTTAATTGCTCATTTGTTTAATAGTGCTGTTAAACATCTTTTGATTTTCTGTGAACGTTTCTTTCAGTTTCTTACCGAACTGCTCCCAGGATTGCTTTTTTGCTATCTTGAATTTTTGTTCCACTATTTTATTTGCTATTATATATCTTCTATAATTCCTTGTTTTTATGAAAGTTTTCCAATTCTCTTCTTTTGTTTTACAAATTGTTTTACCTCTTCTCACTATCACCTATTTTTCTTCCTCTGTTTGTTTGATATAGTGATTGTTTCACAGCTTTCTTGGGCTGCTTCACTTATGATTTCTTTGAACTTTTTCTATTTGCTTTCTGCTCCTTCTATTTTGTTTGTCTTTTTCTCTATTTTTGATTGGTATTCATTCCTAGTTTCTTTCTTTTCAATTTTTGGCTTTATGTGTTTTTTTATTGTTTTCGACTTCGTATACTTCAAATTTTCAGCTTCTGTGTTAATTTATATTTTTACCAAGTAGTGGTCGCTCCCTATTTCAGCTTGTCTTATTACTTTAACATCTTTCACCTTTTCCATTCTTCTGCGTCTATTAAGGAGTAGTCTTTTATTTCTCTTTTCTTGGTCTAACTTCTCTAGTGTGTTTATGTATGTATTTGTGTTTGAATTTTGTGTTTGTCACAATGAGGTTGTTTGCTATACATAATTCTATAATTGTTTTTCCATTTTCGTTTCTGTTCTCATCTCCATACTTTCCCCTGTATCTTTTTTGCTCTCTCTCTTCTTTTAGTTCTTCTGAGTTTTTTGCCATTTCTCTCATGGAGTCTTTAAACATGCTCTTTAATTCCTCCATTATCACATCGTTCTTAGCTATATTTAGATTTTCCTTCTCCGTGAGTTTTCTCTCTGTTTTCATCTTCCTTTATTTTATTTTTGTATCCTGTTGTTATTACAACGTTTTGTTTCACTGCTTCGTTTTTCTATTTTTTTCTATTCTCCATTGCTCATTTGGAAACCTTGGAATCCATATTTAGGGCTGTCGATATCTCCTTATCTTTTTGTACTAATTTGTTTCTTTATTTCCCACTTCCTTTTAGTTTTATATATTTTAACACTACTTATTTACTTTTTTATGGACTTTTGCATGTACGTGGTTCGCTGTTTTAAGTTCCTCTGAACTCAACAGAGGATTATTATCGAATTAATATATATAGACCAATTCACGAGAAAGGGCGGTTTACGAACTAAGTTCGGAACATTCAAATAATATTGGTATACTTTTCTACTACCTGATAACCGAGCGGATATTCCCAAGACGTACGATTTCGTCGGCCGTATCTAGAAAACACACACGCGGCCTGCGTAGCTCGGTCTTAGACCGAGCGGTAGAAGGAGAAAGAAATAGTTTACGGCGTCCCTTACTTACCGGTTATTTCATAGGCGCGCGCGATTTAGTCAAGCATTGCAATTACGCAGGGTAATTGAAAAAAAATATGTTTTTAATGAACTTATTTCATATGTTTTAGCAAATGTCGAAATTGATATTAATACAACATTAAAAAATACTTATTCTAATACAAAAAATATAAATGAAATATGAAATAACTAATATGAAAACATAACAAATTTGTGACATTCATTTTATTTGGCCGCGACAAGACACCCCGACAAGACACCCCGACCGCCATCTCTCCTGAATAGCTCTATATATATCCTCTCCTGAATAATATTATTACAGATACAGATTTAATAAAGACACGATGAATTTGTTCAAATTTAACACAACAATACCTAGTGTTTTATTGATAACAAACTGGCGAAGATTTAGATGCCACTTCAAAATCTGTTGCAACATATTTAAATAAAATTTTACCTGAAAAAGTAACATGTGCAATAGCAATTAAGTCTGAATTGGCATTTTGGAAATTACAATAGCAAAAGAAAAATAAAATCAAAGAACAATTACCAGAAAATGCTTTAGATGTATACAGAAAATATTACCCGAATATTTACTGAACATAAAAATAATTTTACTCTTCCTGTTAGCGTTGCTTCTGCAGAAAGAAGTTTTTCTGCACTGAAAAGATTCAAATCGTGGCTGCGAGCCACTATGTCTCAAGAAAGTCTAACCGAGTTAGCTGTATTACATATTTATTGATATATGGATAGTAAAATTGACAATATTATTAAAAAGCAAAGAAAATCGTTTTTTTAATAAATTTAGTTACAAAAATCTGTTTCAAATTTTACAAAATATTTTATTATGATTTTATATGTGCTATATTTATTTCGGGTGTGATATTATTTTATTTATATTTAAAAATAATAGAATTATATTTTATTTATTTATGGAATAAAAAAAATATTTTTTTTTTTTTTCAAATTACCCCCCCTAAGCCAATTGACTGGAAACGCCCTTGATCTTTTGTACATTTTTTTGTTAACAATATACGATCAGTTTAATCAAAAATGCCATCAACTTATTTTAACGGGACATCCTGTATATTTCTGCAGATTTTTAAAGGGCATATCATTTTGAATTTGTACATACTGGATTTAGTGCAAAAAATCTGTAAAAACGAGAAATAACTCACGTTTAGTGGCAGAATAATTTATTTACTTTAATAATAATTTAAACAAAATTGAATCAAACGTTCAAATTGCTTGCCGTTCACCTCTAGACAATATGCCGGCCTGTTAACAAATTCTTGAGTCCCTCTTTCCTGCAAGCATGTTGGTCGTTCAACGTGAACGTGATTTTTTATAAATCGAAAGAAAAAGTCTAAGGAAGATCCGGATAACGAGCAGGCCACTCTATGAATCCCATGAATCGATGGATTGATTTGGAAAATTCGCATCTAGAAATATAGTGGTGAGGTGGTCCATCTTGTTGAACCCAAACATTTTGTGGTAACTGCCTCATTCTGTGCAGGAATAATTTGGTTATTCAGCAAATCTAAATAACTATCACCATTCAAGTTTCTAACGGGTGTCCAACAATTATTGCAGTCCCGGGTGGCGTTGGAATGAAAAACGTAGGTCGATTCTTACATGTTGCAAATAAATGAACTGACATTTTTAATGCACATTTAGGTTATGTTTGACAATTAACATGTCAGTTCATTTATTTGGCACATGAAAGAATCGACCTACGTTTTTGATTCCAACGCCACCCGAGACTGCAATAATTGTTGGACACCCGTTACTATAAAAAATGGGTCTATAAGCCTATTTTTGACAATTCTGAACCAAACATTAAACTTCTGTGGATGCTGGGTATGTGCCTCGTGAATCTAATGAGGATTCTCATTTGACCGATACCTTGACTTATGGCGGTTAGTTGTTCCATTTAAAAGTAGCCTCATTGGAAAACACTACATTAGATGCAAAATGTTTGTAGACATCACTACTGTCCATCAGTCGTTCGCAAACTCCAGCCATCGGTCAAAATCATCATTTGACAATTCTTGAACCAATTCTATCTTATATGGATACTTTTCAATATTGTTTTGCTTTAAGATAATTAGAAAAAACACGAAAATATTTCGTAAAATCTATAACAAATTAGTCTTATTAAGACTACAAGAAACAAATCACTTTTGAAACAACTACTTCTCTGGCTAATACTTCGACAGACATTGAATGATACAAAAGGAATTTGCGTGTTACAAAATAGCAAGGCTATCAAAGCAACACTAGTTTGAACGTTTCTTTCTGAAATGATTGAATGTACGTTAAATAGTTTACGAGTGACTATACTATGGCAAATTTGGAATAAGAAATGAATTTAGGTTGATGTAATTATGTAATTTAATTCTTACATCCAAAATAATAGAATAGTAAACAAATTTTTATTTATAAACACCTTTGCACCTCTCGTTCTTAAGAAGTGCAAGAGTGCGACCTAGTACAAGAGTGAGAATATTAAGAGGTTGTAACGGTCATATTTCCATGCCGTTCCAATTTATATTTCGCGCGCAATTAATTGAGGCACTAGGGAAATATGGTAGGCCGTGGATATTCACGGCGGGCCGTGATAAGATTGTTTTAAAAAAAAGACGGGCGAGAGTTGGGCATTGACGCGCGGGCAGCGCGTCGGCAGTTTTGAATATATCCAGTAATTGTTAACGAAATAGAATAAATTGTGCAAAGTGCAAATAGTCCAAGCACGTGGAGTACGACACCGTACACAACGGAGCACATAACATCCAAGGCCCTACCCCGGCTCTACGTAATTAGAGAGCAAATTTGTGAAATTAGCTGGCTGCTGATCCTCGAGCCGAGCGTCGAATTTTTCTTGGGTTGCGGAGAACGCGCGAAATTCAAACTGCAGAGCCACCGTTGGAGACCGGACCGTCACGCTGCGTAACAAGTACCATTGCCACGACGGAAACACAGTGTAGCCAGAGGGTTTCTTTCATTTCCAACGACCACCACGAGGG
The DNA here is from genome assembly GCA_963969525.1 of Ontholestes murinus. Lineage (NCBI taxonomy): Eukaryota > Metazoa > Arthropoda > Insecta > Coleoptera > Staphylinidae > Ontholestes > Ontholestes murinus. The sequence continues at coordinate 48,069,650 of OZ018394.1, read as the reverse complement.
AAGCAAGGAGGAACGAACAGGCCAGATTTTTGTTGTATTTTTGGTTTTACACCGTACTTGTGTGCGTGTGCAATTTACACGTGTTTGTCAATAATTCTTTGTCTAAGAGAATCATTGTGGATTATTATAAACTTTTGGGTTGATTGGAATCTAAGTCTACACGCAGGAGAATAGTTACTTAGTTAATTGTTATTATTATTTAATTTTTGTTCGAATAATTATTAATTACCGTACTAGGCTTAAGATATTTATTTGTGTCGTCATCTCGAAGAGCGTGCCATTTCGCCGGTGGTTGGCATACGTTGTTTATTTATTCCGGCAATTTAACAGTGGCCACTGATAACCTCCGGTTTATAATGCTTAAGCTTGAATTCAATTTTCTAGTTTAAATTCGGAGATTTAAGTAATCGATCTAGCCGCTCTACGACTACCTTTATTTAATTGTAATTTTTGTGGCAACCGAATATTTTTGATTTAATTAATAAATTTATATTTATTATTTTCATTTGTAAACGCTTTTAATTTTATTTTGAAATCAATTCCATCTGGGTTTAGTAATTTTCCCTGTGACAAATTCCCAGGGGGCAAAAAAATAAAGATTACTTGGCGCCTTATAAATTTGAACCGCCCCCCCCCCGCGAGCTAGCCTAGCACTGGGAATTGTCAAGCAACTTAAATATTATCAAAATAAAATTAAATTAATACCATCTTAGAAGCGAAAGACGCCATAAGAAATGGCGCCCAAAACGTGGGGCCCTGAAATGTAATTGTTTGTTACTTAATTAAATTTTCGGTGTTGTTAAGTATAATAGTAACGAACTGAATTCAATAATAAATTAATTTATTTTGACGTTTATTAAAAATCAGAAAATGAGTACTGAATAATAATAGTAACAATTAAACTAGTTAGGAATAAATCTGGTACGGTAATGACCTTAAGGAATTCGATTGCTGATAAAATTTCGATTTAGATTTAGTAAGGCTGCGTTAACGTTATTGTTATCTTTTATCTGGTTCTAGATTTTTATACGAGTTAGGTAATTTAAATTGTTGTGTTCTTTATCATATTTGCTGCTTCTGCTTATTGGTAACTAGTATCTGGGTGTCCCTGTTAGTTGGATTTACGGATATTGCTATGATGAAGGAAAATATGGATCCTAATCATTTACGTGTCCATGAGGTAAATTATGAATTACGGTTACGAGGGTTAGTTAGTCGTTGTGAGGACAGTGCCAAACGCAAGGCTTTGCGGAAATGTTTACAATTGGATCAGGCCAGGGGCATTGATGATTATGAATTGGTCGATATCAATTTTGAGGATGAGAAAGTGGAAATAGAGAGTAGTCTTGCTAGTCTGACCGAGGTCTGCGGTGATTTTGATGGAGTTTGTGATAATGTGTTAGCAAGGTTGCGTAGCCGTTTTGTTCATTTAAGAGGCCGTATAAGCAGAATTCCTGCGCGGGAGGAGTTTTCCGACTTCAAAGCTGATTCTCTTATATCAGTATTAGCTCTGGAAGATGAGGTTGATGAGAAAATACCAAGAACCACTAGGGTGCCGGAGACTTCGAATAATTCTTTTCCAGTACCATCTATTCCTATTACAGGTGCAGCAGTTGCTCGGTTTTTGATTCTGGGCGTCGATTTCTGTCATTTGTTTGGAATAAAATTAGATTTTTGCTCAGGATCCTATTTATTTGGAAAGCCAGATCCAGCAATTGAGCTGGATGGTCCATTTGTTGGTTTGAATGAATTGAAGGTTACGGGACTAGACGACCTAACTCAGACTCAACATCATCAGTTAACGGAAATTGTAAGTAAGTACAGTGAACTATCGTGGCAATCAGGAACGAAGCTCGGTAGAACAAACAAAACTGTTCATATAATCGATACTGGTGATAATCTTCCTGTTAAGCAGAGACAATATCCGTTATCTCCATACATGTTGGAACATCTGTACAAGGAAATTGATGAGATGGAAGCATTAGGAGTCATCCAAAAGTCATCTAGTGCATGGTGCTCGCCCATATTGTTTGTCCGATGGTGAATTGCGCTTTTGTTTCGATGGCAGGAAACTTAATTCCTTGACGAAGCGGGATGCATATCCTTTACCGCTGGTAGACCATATATTGAACAAATTAAATGGAGCGCAGTTCTTATCTAGCATTGACTTAAAGTCGGCATTTTGGCAGATACCACTCGAGAAGAATTCTTGCGAAAAAACCGCATTCGCTGTACCAGGTAAAGGACTGTACGAGTTCGTCGTCATGCCCTTCGGGCTGAATAACGCTCCTCAAACACAGCAACGTCTTATGGACCGAGTGCTTGGTCCTGCCTTGGACCCCTTCTGTTTCGTCTATCTGGACGATGTCATCATAGCCACCCCAGATTTCGACAAACACCTAGAAATACTTACAGAAGTGTTTTTCCGACTGAAGGAAGCCAATTTAACTGTCAATTTGGAGAAATGCGAATTTTGTCGGCCCTCTTTAAATTATCTCGGGTTCGTCGTGGATCGTCTGGGATTGAGAACCGATCCAGCAAAGGTTTCTGCTATGGTGGAATATCCTCAACCCGAGACTGCTACCCAGGTGAAAAGATTTCTCGGAATGTGTTCATGGTATCGTCGTTTTGTCCCTAACTTTTCGACACTGACTGCTCCTATTAGCTCGCTCATTAAGGGTCGGAAGAAAGGCCAGTCAATCACTTGGACCCCTTCGGCTGAAGCTGCGTTTCAGGAGATTAAACAAGCCTTGATTACCACGCCTATTCTCGCTAACCCTAACTTTAATAAACCCTTTATCATACAGTGCGATGCATCTGATGTAGGTCTGGGTTGCGTTCTGGTGCAAGAGAATGATTCCGGCCAGGAAATACCTGTAGCTTACGCTAGCCGCACGTTATCCGAAGCCGAGCGAAAATATACTGTAACAGAGCGAGAATGCCTGGCTGTGTTATTTGGATTAGATAAATTTAGACCTTATGTAGAAGGTGTTCGATTTAAGGTAGTCACGGATCATCATTCGTTATTGTGGCTCCAGAAACTCAAGGATCCCATAGGCAGGTTGTCGAGATGGGCTGTGAAAATTCAGCAGTTCGATATGGAGATCGAGCACCGTAAGGGTCGCTTGAACATCGTCCCGGATGCACTATCAAGGGCACCCATCGAATTGTGTATCATAGATGTTTCTAAAGAGAACCACCTTACAGACCCGTGGTACATGAAAATTCTGAGAGCCGCGGAGCATAACCCAGAAAAATTTCCAGATTGGACAGTCGCTGATGGGAAGCTCTATAAACACGTTGCCAATGAACATGGCTTGCAGACCAATTTTTCGGAATGGAAATTGGTTGTCCCCAAAGATCTGCGACAGGAGGTGGTGAGATCTTGTCACGACGTTCCGACATCGGGACACTTGGGAGTGTACAAGACTCTGAACCGTGTCCGAGATTTGTACTATTGGCCAAGGTTACGTAAGGATGTAAAACGATATGTCAGAGCTTGTCAAATTTGCGGTGCGCAGAAAGATGCGACTACTGGTCGTCCTGGGTGTATGGGAAAACCGAAAAATGTTTCGTTTCCATGGCAACTAATAGCTTGTGATATTCTTGGACCACTTCCCCGGTCCTCAAAAGGTTTTGTTTATTTATTGGTAGTGACCGATTGGTTTAGTAAATTTACCTTGATGAAGCCCTTGCGTCAAGCCACCTCAGCGTCTATTGCAGAGTTTCTGGAAAACGATGTGTTCCTCATGTTCGGGGCTCCGCAGATATTGATGTGCGACAATGGGACCGAATTTGCTTCAGACAAATTAAAGGCTCTGGCGAAGCGGTATAAGGTTCGAATTTGGTATAATGCCAAATACCATCCGCAAGTTAATTTTGTTGAACGATATAACCGTACTATCGGTTCTACCATTAGGGCATTTATTAATGATCTCGACCACCGAACCTGGGACAAGGAGATCCACAAGATAGGTTTTGCTCTACGAACCGCCGTTCACGAGGTTACCGGATTTACGCCGGCTTCTTTAAATTTTGGTCGATATGTTCCAGCTAGTGGCGATTATTACGGTAGGGTACGCAACTTGGAGGACATTACATTGGATTCTCATCCAGCTGAATATGCTCGGGAGCTAGACGCTCTTCCCCCCTTATTTCAAGAAGTAAAGAGACGGTTAGGACAAGCCTACGAACGAAACGCTCGTTCATATAACCTTCGTCGACACCCAGTTCCGAATTTTGTAGTAGGGGATCGTGTTTGGTGTCGTAACAAGGTTTTGTCGGATGGAGCTAGGAACTTTGCGTCTAAACTAGCGCCGAATTTTCGATTGTGTCGTATAAAGGAAAAAATAGGTAACCTGGTCTTTACTCTGGAGGATATGGATGGCAAAAATCTTGGAAATTGGCACTCTAAGGATATAAAACCATGGTTTGGGTCGTCGACAGAATTGTCAGAATGAAGAAAAAAATAGAAACAAGTTCTATTTTTTTACCAGGAAAGGGGGGCGTGTAACGGTCATATTTCCATGCCGTTCCAATTTATATTTCGCGCGCAATTAATTGAGGCACTAGGGAAATATGGTAGGCCGTGGATATTCACGGCGGGCCGTGATAAGATTGTTTTAAAAAAAAGACGGGCGAGAGTTGGGCATTGACGCGCGGGCAGCGCGTCGGCAGTTTTGAATATATCCAGTAATTGTTAACGAAATAGAATAAATTGTGCAAAGTGCAAATAGTCCAAGCACGTGGAGTACGACACCGTACACAACGGAGCACATAACATCCAAGGCCCTACCCCGGCTCTACGTAATTAGAGAGCAAATTTGTGAAATTAGCTGGCTGCTGATCCTCGAGCCGAGCGTCGAATTTTTCTTGGGTTGCGGAGAACGCGCGAAATTCAAACTGCAGAGCCACCGTTGGAGACCGGACCGTCACGCTGCGTAACAAGTACCATTGCCACGACGGAAACACAGTGTAGCCAGAGGGTTTCTTTCATTTCCAACGACCACCACGAGGGAAGCAAGGAGGAACGAACAGGCCAGATTTTTGTTGTATTTTTGGTTTTACACCGTACTTGTGTGCGTGTGCAATTTACACGTGTTTGTCAATAATTCTTTGTCTAAGAGAATCATTGTGGATTATTATAAACTTTTGGGTTGATTGGAATCTAAGTCTACACGCAGGAGAATAGTTACTTAGTTAATTGTTATTATTATTTAATTTTTGTTCGAATAATTATTAATTACCGTACTAGGCTTAAGATATTTATTTGTGTCGTCATCTCGAAGAGCGTGCCATTTCGCCGGTGGTTGGCATACGTTGTTTATTTATTCCGGCAATTTAACAGTGGCCACTGATAACCTCCGGTTTATAATGCTTAAGCTTGAATTCAATTTTCTAGTTTAAATTCGGAGATTTAAGTAATCGATCTAGCCGCTCTACGACTACCTTTATTTAATTGTAATTTTTGTGGCAACCGAATATTTTTGATTTAATTAATAAATTTATATTTATTATTTTCATTTGTAAACGCTTTTAATTTTATTTTGAAATCAATTCCATCTGGGTTTAGTAATTTTCCCTGTGACAAATTCCCAGGGGGCAAAAAAATAAAGATTACTTGGCGCCTTATAAATTTGAACCGCCCCCCCCCCGCGAGCTAGCCTAGCACTGGGAATTGTCAAGCAACTTAAATATTATCAAAATAAAATTAAATTAATACCATCTTAGAAGCGAAAGACGCCATAAGGTATTGACATAAATTTATGAAAAAAATTAATAAAACATTTCTTAAAAATTTTATTTAAATATATACAATTATTAATTTATCCTCTTCGGATGCCCTCACTCATCCTGTTGGCGAGACCCATTGCCCCGCTATGGGCCATCTTCTAGGGTGACATTCTTCAACTTCCCCTCCATGATCATTATCGTCCGCTTAAATAATAAATAAAACAATTAGATTATTATAATTATTTTAATGTAAAAGAATAATTTTAAAACTATGTTCTTGCATTGCTTGTGACTACAATCCTTTAAAAAAACATAATGTATGAACAATATTAGTTTACGAATAAATTATTTATAATATTGGGTCTCAAGTGAAAAAATCTGTTTTAAACCTAGTTTTATAAGAACCTCATTAAAATGAAGATTTTTTATTATATATTTCAGAGAGTAGTCCGAAATAAATTCCTTTGCAGTATTGCAAATTTTCTTGTTTTTCGAAATAATGTATGATAATATAAACACAGAGAAAGATAATAAGAATAAGTGGTCCTTAACACAACTGTATTTCTCGATTTGTTTTCATCTATAACAATAAAAATAACTCGTCAAATCTCTTGCACATTTACACAAGCATGTATAAATAAAATCTGTAATAATAATAGATAAAAACAAGGATTGTATTGTTTTTTTTTACTAAATATATAAACTAATTGACGAGGCACGCTCTTAGTTGAAATTCTATATTTTATTTAATTTTAATTGAAAGGTGTTTGATTTTCAATTATACTATTTTGTATTTTCTCCATCTGAATAAAATTAAATGGAAGAATTGTAATTGAGTTAAGTAAATATTCAAAAATCATAAATATCTTATTAATTAAATATAAGAAACATATTTTTACTTACATAAATTTCTCCCGAAGACTAATTCGACCAACCACAATAAGAAATCTGAAAAAAATAAAAATTTATTGAAAAATAATATTGCGTTGAACTATCTCACAATTTATTTATTTTAAAGTTGTCAGATAGGAGCGAAAGACATTTTATAGTTCAAATCATGGATAATCAATTGAACTATGGGATCATCATGATGAATTATTATTTTTTTAATATTTCAGAGAATATTTTATTTACATTGTTTGAATATATTCAGGACTTCTAAATTCTCAGCATTTTTAAATTGAAAATCTGCATCATTTCAAGATATTACTACTTACATTTATTTTTAAACTATCAAGTGGTGCAAATTTTGGGTATGTACATCACCTAATGAAGGTAGACCCTGGAAGAAAATAAACACATTAATAACGTGCTAAAAACTATAGGTGACTTAAACCCAACTCTAAACTTTGTCAGATAGGAGCGAAAGACATTTTATAGTTCAAATCATGGGTATTCAATTGAACTATGGGATCATCATATAATAAATTATTATAGTTTAAAATGATAATCTAACAAATTACTTAAAATTATATTCAATACTTCTTCTGCTACTTTCTTGATTGAACCATATATTCAAAATGGGTGGACTAAAACACTTGTTTTGTTCCATGATTTTATTATCAGTTTCCTGACACGTGTTTCGATCCGTTACGATCATTTTCAAAGTTAAACTACTTTTTTTTACTTAAAATTATTAGAAAATTCAGATTGAATAATCAAACTAAAAATCTAATAACAAGAATCAACTTTCATTTATATTACTACAAAAACAAATTATAAAAAAACAGTTCAGATTATCTCTTTCTTAAATAAATAAAATTTACAAAAGATGTTATAATTTTACTTACTTTTTTTCACCGCATAAAACTAGACAGTTGAAGTATAATGTTGTAAAGGAGGAATCTAAAACAAACGAAATACAAAGTTACTTAACTGAACACTATAATCAGAGTAATTGAGTAATGCTTTTGTTTGTCAGATAGGAGCGAAAGACATTTTATAGTTCAAATCATGGGTAATCAATTGAACTATGTGTTCATCATTATATAAGGTCAATCAATTGAACATTCAGCAAAAATTGATTATTTGACTTTAACCCTTTCACTGCTCACACGTATATATTAGTAAAAAAAATATGTCTGATACGCTCCGAGCAAGTATTTTCGCATCATGTTTTAAAATAATTTCCTGCTCAACATGACTATTTGCGCCATATATTGCATACGTATAGAAATCTACGAGTGTATGTCACCCTGCATTTTTGATCATTTTGCAACGCCGTTGGCTTAAAAAAGTTTTACTATGATTTTTTTAAAAATTTTAATTGAAGATGGCTACAAAAAAAAATTATACTGACGTGGAATTGGAGAAAATATTAATGCAGAGTGATGGAGATGAGGAATTTGTTGATGAAATGCTCTTGGAAGAAGACAACAAAAAAAAATTAATTGTTTATAAAATTGGACTATTTAGTAAATATTTGAATAAACACTTTGGAAATATATTTTTTTATAATATATTCCCTCTTAGGTCGTGAGCATAACGGATAAAGAACGTTCGACTGTACCTCAAACTACTCCACACGAATAAACTCACTACAGTGGTCGCAAAATTTCAAAACATGTTGTGCAGCAAAAGGGTTAAAATGGATCATTAAATTAAAATAAAGATTAGTAAATTACCTTCTAGATGATAAGATATTCCTACAGCAGTATTAAAATGCAGCACTGTAAAACAAAAATATATTTTAGTTTCATTTAAAAGAATAAAACAAATAGGTTAATTAAAATGTATAGTCAGCTTTTGGGATTTGTTTCTCTTCCGGAATATCAGAATGGTGCATACCAATCATCACAATATTTGTTATTAAATATAATAATCTAAAATGTATTTAAAAATAATCTTCACACACTAGTTTATCTAATTGCAGTAAACGTTATATTTCCTTTATTTAGTAGAGTTAGAAATTCGTAATTGATATTTATATTATAAACGATCTATCCTCACACAATTAATACTATTAGCCATTTCTAAACACATGCACATGTTCATCTATATGTGAACATAACCAATTTTTTTGTAAGGCAATATTACATATTGTGTACCCTTCAAATTGAATTTTTAAAGTTAGGAAATATTTGTAGGAATTGATTATTATAGCATTTTTTAATTGTATCAAGTTATCAAAGTAACAGTTGCTAATACTTATTAGATAATTATTAGAGATCTGTCAGCGATTACCTGTCATTCCTTTTCTTTTCAAATGAAGTCCCATCCGCAGAGGAATCTGAAATAGAAAAAACTAATAGAAATGCAGAATTCAAAGAGCATATAATTTTGTTAAGAACTGAGCAATCAGTTCTGGGTTTTGTTTCTCTTCAAAGCATATCAGAATGGTGCATCTGGATCATCATGGTATATTTGCCTACTACACAAATTCTATCTTAAAAGTGCAGGGTGATAATAAATTGTTTTTAAAAATTTAAATCTAAAGTTAAAATTAGGATGAACAAATATTAAATTTAGTTTTAGAAGTTATTCAAGAGTCAAATCTACACTCGACCTCATTAATTTACATACCAACTTTATTTTGGTTTCCTAAATTTGGCTTGTGCAAATATCCTTGGCACATCAATATTCTCCTTGACATTCACTGTCCTCCTGTGCACATAGGTATTAGAAATAACCTCAAAGCCAACTCCAGTAAATAGCTTCTCAACAAACTCGGTAGAAAAGTAATAAGAACTGAAAATAAAAGAAATACTAGATATAATCTAATTATATATTTTGTTTTTTTTAGAAGTTGTTTTATATTAAAATATGTACCCTCAGATCTCATAATCTTAGGTTCATTGGGAAACAGGCTGCTTCCACACAAATGCAACAGTATATTGCATCCAGAATTAACTGAGCAAAAGCTACCATCCCTCTAAGGCTAGTTTTTAATCACTGGGCACATAATGTACATTTAAATTATATAACTTGTTCAACTGTTAAATGAAATGTTTATAAAGCATGAAGATTTTAATTGATACTTTTTTAAAATAATTAACTGAAAGACATACCGTGTTCCATCCTGTCTCATATAAAAATTCTCAGCTATCTTATGTCCAGGTTTAAACCTAAGCTGGGCCCTGTCGTATAACCCATAATCTCGAAATAATAGTATGCCTCCAGGTTTCAGTACTGTGAACACATTTTTCAGAGCAACGTTAAACTTTTCTGGATGCACAGCAGACAACACAAATATTAGAGTAGCTATGTCCACTTTTTCTGGGTCTATCTCCTTGTGCACATCATCTGTTGTTATATCTGCTTGAAAGACGTGAACTCGACTCTCGTCATACAAATCATGTTTTCTGACAAACTCCACAGCACGCTGGGACAAGTCACATGCAAAAATTTCGAAATCTAAACCCTCGCCTAGTAGGGGGTAGAGAAAATTTCCCACACCACAACCAATTTCAAATAACACACGGGAACTACTTCCATCTTCATCTAACAATTCTTCGAATTCACGTGTAGTCCAGTGGCGATCTTTAAAGAAGCACGTACCGTTACGTTTGTAGAATAAATCCCAGTGTCTTCTCGCATCTGTTTCCAGTTGTTTGGCTTTGTACTCAGAAACAAGCCGCATATCTTGCTGGGATAGTTGTTGCTGTTCCTCGGTACTTAGAACTTTACTTTCGGTAGTGAAATTATCCATTATATTGAATATTCGAATCTCATATTAAATACTCGCAACGCGTGGTGATTCGGTTTGTAAATTCGCAATGGGTCCCTATCGTATTTTTTTCATGTTGAAATGATATTCGCACGGAGAATAATACGTTACGTGTCATTCTACGAACAAAGATGCAGTTTATCAATTTGCACTAGAATATTTAAATTATAAGACCCTTTTTTAAAATAGAGTTTAAAAGTGAACTTACCTCAACGGCGTCTCTACAGAAAAGAACTTATAATGGCCGTGTGGAATATGACCAGGGGCGTCATTTCCGTTAAGTGTTACCAACTGTGGGTATGGTAATTGTCGCCAACTGTTTGAGACCACATTACTACTCAAAATATGTAAATAATTAGAAATAACGGGTGTCCAACAATTATTGCAGTCCCGGGTGGCGTTGGAATAAAAAACGTAGGTCGATTCTTACATGTTGCAAATAAATGAACTGACATTTTTAATGCACATTTAGGTTATGTTTGACAATTAACATGTCAGTTCACTTATTTGGCACATGTAAGAATCGACCTACGTTTTTGATTCCAACGCCACCCGGGACTGCAATAATTGTTGGACACCCGTTATAATATATTATATGTATTATTTAGTATATTAAATGTGTTAATTTTGAACAATTTACTGATACATAATATACAATTTAAAATATCGCAATATTATATTGCGCTTAAGTAATCAATTTAAAAAAATACATATTGGTTTTATGATTATCCTCATTAGAATGATAACATAAAACCTGCTTTTTTAATAAAGATTTATTTTCAATGCAAATTTTATATTCTTTCATACGTTACACGCCAAAACTTGTTACATCTAAAATATTCTGCATATCATCAATATAAAAAAAGTTTTAAATCGTTAGTCCCGCTCAGCACTTGGATAGTTGACCATTTGCTATTGGGATACAATTAATGGTGCTAATGAATTCTACAGAAAATTAATATTTTACTGAGACTGAAAGGAATTATATATGTATTTTAATATTTAATATTTGTTGTATGTTATATATTTTGAATTGTAAGCATTAATAAGATGGATGTCTAAAATTTACCTCTTCCTCATTCCTCAGAGCCTGTTTTAAATGTCAAAAGTAACGATGTCAGCCATTGATACAATACTGAAATGATTTTTTTATTATACTTATCTGAAAACACTTTGATTCCATATGCCTCTAGAATAATGGAATCGTCACTTTTTCAGGCGACCGCACAGAAAATGTTTGTTTGTGCGGTCTTTCTGTGCGCTAACCAATGTTTCCATAGTAGCAGATAAGGTTTGAAGTTTATTTTTGTGTCAGTGAAAGCCAATTTAAAAAATGTACTCAGACTTAGATGAAAATCCTGATGTTCCAGACGACATATTAGCTCAAGCGGCTCAAGTAAGTGCAGATTTACTACCGACAAAATCAAAAACAAGATACGAAAAGGAATATGAAATATTTAATGAATGGCGGGCTCAGAAGAATATAAAAAATGTAAGTGACGATGTACTTTTAGTCTATTTTTCGGAAAAGGCTAAATCTATGAAATCATCAACTTTATGGAGTAGATTCTCCATGGTAAAAAGCTGTTTGGCTATTAAAGAAAATATTGACACGAACATTTTTCGAAAAACTGTAGCATTTTTGAAGCGTCAAGCGGTGGGTTACGTACCAAAAAAATCAAGAGTTCTTACAGCAGAACAAGTAACTAAATTTTTATGTGAAGCTTCAGATGAGCAATATCTATTAGCAAAAGTAATATTAGTGTTTGGAATATTCGGTGCGTGCCGTCGAGATGATTTAATACGTTTAAGTTTAGACGATATTAAAGATAATGGTAGTTTTCTTGTCGTGTTTTTGCGAGATGGAAAAAATCATAAATCGAGAAGTTTCACGATTTCAAATGAAGGATGTACATTCGAGCCCTGCACACTTTACCGCAAATATGCAGATTTGCGGCCTAAACATATGGAGAGCAGAAGATTATTTGTAGCATACCGAAACCGTAAATGTTACGCTCAACATGTTGGATGCCATACTATCAGTGGTATCCCCAAACTTGTTGCGAAATACCTAAAACTAAATGATCACGAAAAATATACCGGACATGGCCTAAGGCGTTCTTCAGCAACCATGTTGGTCGAAAGCGGTGGTGACTTGCTTACTCTGAAAAGGCACGGAGGATGGCGTTCTTCCAGTGTAGCAGAAGGATATATAGAAGAATCTATACAAAGAAAAATAGAAGTTTCAAGGAAATTGTTTAACCCATCTCATGCGGAAAATACAACATCTGCAATTATAACTCAAGAAAATGAAATACTAAGGGGAATAAACTTTAACAATAATACTAATTGTACGATAAACCTTACTATTAATAATAACAGTTCCAATTAAATATGATTTTCGTTAATATTAACTCTACTTATATTTTCACTATTATAGATATTACAGTTTTGAAAAAAAAAAAAATTATCAAAATATCTCTCTTAATATTGTTGTTTTCAAATAACTATAATAAAAAATAGCGTTCATTACACGTCCAGAAATGGATTTTTCCGTGCTTGCATGACTTCCCGTGTTCGGCTCCGCCTCACACGGGAACGGTCACGCGCGCATGGAAAAATCCTTTTTTCTGGACTCCTAATGAAATATACTATTAATAATTTTATAATTAAAATGTTGCAAAATTTCAAACAGTACCCTAGAAAATATACTTAATACAGTACTACCTGTAGTAAAATTTTGTACCTCTACAGAAATCGTTTCTCTGATAGAGTAATTCCATGTGCCAACAAGTTTTGAAGACTGGTGCGTAATGATTGCTATTGTGGAAAATACTTTCCAAAAACTATTTACTGTTAACAAGTAGTGTGGTATACTAGGACACAGAGAAGTGGGCCCCATTTTACTAAAGGCAATCTTAATAAATAAATGTTATTGTTACCTAACAAATGAAATAAATAATAATTGCCAATAGCAGTGTTGAATACAATCGGGTTGTATCCGAACGGTGCTACACCACATATATTTAGATTTTTTTATTTGTTTTGGTTTTTTCTTCCCTTTTAAAATACATTTTTGTTGTTCTTTATGATTATGAATTCGAAAGAAAATACTAAAAAAATACTTCTTTATTCATTTTAATGCTACAATTATTAAAAATCATTGCAATATTGTACCAATGACTGACACTGTCACTTGTGACGTTTGGAATAGGTTCTGTGCAATTTGAAAAAAAAAGTTAATCGTCTTTTGTCAAAAACTGGATGCAAGAAAAAAAATTCAATCAGTTCATATTCTTTTAAAAATGATTTAATTTGATGTTTCATTAATTCAAATCGGATCAAAAATAAGCGAATTACAGCACCAAAGGTTTTTCATCAGTCAACCTGTTAGTTACTATTTACAATAAATTATTTAACAAATTGTGCAAATTTCTGGATAACAAAATTTATTGAAAAAAGAATATGCGAAATAACTAAATAAGTCACATTTAGCATATATTTTTGAACTAAATGCCATACCTATTTGTTTAGTTTAATGTATATCCTCTTTAGAATAAATCAATAAATGAAAAAGGTTTTTTTATTTGTTCAGAAGAGTTATCTACAATATAAAAAAGTTTATAATTAAATAATAATTCACAGGATAATTAATATTTCATCTTTATTGCAATCATGTAATGTTTAAAAAAATGCAAGATCAATTCACAAAACACAACATGTATACTTAATAATAAATTATTTCTTCTTAATAGTTTTTTTCGACACTTTTCCTGCTTTTACCACAAAGTCGCTGTTACTGAGTATATCCATTGTTGCCTTTTTAAGTTTGTTACTCATTTTCTTAACAGGTGCCTTCTTTGATTTTACAATGGTCAAGCTTTTCTGTATAATTTTCTTCTTCTTTGGCAATTCATCAAATGAAACATCTGGTTCTGATTCACTCTTTTGCACACTTTTCTTTGTTTCCTTCTTCGCTTTGATATTTTTCTTTTTCTCTGGTATTTCAGCTGATTTTACCTTTATTTTTGATTTTTGGGTTTTTTCCATTGATGTGTCCTGATTAGATGAACTTTTTAATGAGACCTTTTTCGGTGCAGGCTTCTTCGCTACACCTATTTTCCTCTTTCCTGTCTGTGTTTTTTCTAATGATGAGAGTGTCAAGTCAGCAGGAATGTCTTGTGGTTGTACTTCATGTACGATCCCCAATGCATTTAATTTCTTCATTGTTTTCTGAAGTTTAGTTAATTGTTGCTTGACTTTCTTGACATGCGTTTCTTCATCATGGTTTGCATTACGCAAATGTGTTGCTCGTTTAACGGCTCTTGTATATGGAGTTTGCTTCACTGACCAGTTTTTACCCCTAAATACATTTTGCTGTTGCTTTTCTGGTGGAATGTATTTGACTGTAGAAGAAAAAAATTGATTATTATGTTTTATTCATTGAGATATGCATTGTTAATTATACAGTGTGCACAAACTAAAATCGTTTTAAGGAAAATCACACATCTAATAAAAATAAAATTATATACCTTCTAAACGCCTTTTGAACATTAGGTAATTATCCATCGTCTGTGCAGCAACTTCTGCAACTTCAGGTAGCAGAAACTCCACGTATCCGAAACCCTTACTTTTGCCTGTCTTGTAACTCCGGCAAACACGGACATTCGTGATTTTTCCAAACTGGCTGAAATAGCTGCGCATTTCTGTCTCATAGAAACCATGGGGTATGTGACCTATGTAGATGAGCCCCCGCTGTGGTTTTGTCTTTTTTTTAATACCCTCTGGTGCAACGTCATCTTTCACTTTTATTTCACCTTTCTATAAACCAATTGAGATTTTAGTAAGTTTTTCTTTTTAAATAAAAATACTTTTATTATTAATTTATTGTCACAGACACCAATTTCAAGTTTACAGAATTGATTGATTGGATATGTAAAAAATTTTAACAACCATGGCCATGATAGCTACTACACACATGAACGGACTTTCTAGTCGAAATTTAAATTCAACATGGATTTCGACGAAGCCCAAATTTAACCAAGATGACATCAATAATTTTATGTTTTCTTTTATTTAATGTTATTTAATTGCCCCTCTACTCATAGAAATATCGCAAAAAAGTATGCTAGTGATAGATAAGTATAATTATTAATTTAATATCTTTCAGTCATGTTATTTATGCGTTTATGAACTTTTTACTTTAAAGTATTGCACCTGCCCCTCTACAGCTCCTTTAATTATTTTTGAATAGTACTGGTCACCAATTTGATTAAACAATTAAAATAATAATGCGGTAGATACTTTCACAGCACTCTTGATGAAATGAAATTATAACATTAGAGGTAATTTTGGATTAGAACACTTATTATGTTTCATACTATTGTATTTATTTTCCTGAGATATGATCGTCGCTGATTGAAACATATGTCAGGAAAATAAATACAACAATATGAAACATATCAAGTGTTCTAATCTAAAATTACCCAATGTCAAAATAATAATGCTTAATTTTCGTTGAAGATTTATTTGGCAGAAACTGTATGCCGCACATTTTTTTGAATTTTGGTTATTTCAACTCCAAACTTACATCATGTGCACAGAGTATTTATTACTATAGCAAAAAATTATGTGTATAATAATATACATTAACCACTCCCTGCATACGCCCGAGATATCTCGGGTATGCAAAACTGTCAAAAATGCACATGCCCACGATAACTCGGGTTATCTAACTATATTTTTTTTGCCCGAAATTTAAAAGAAACATAAAAACTGAGATTATGTGTGGCGCTGTGCTTGGAGTATACCATACTAAAGAAAATTTTTAGGGTATTCGATTTTTTTTTATATTTTCGATTAAAAACATTTCCATATATATAGTTTAAGTAATAAAAAGCAATATTTTCTTTACCCTACTTTTGAAAATAATTTTGCAGTATGGGGTTAATGGTGATGATAATGTGTAAAATTTATTACTAAAAGTAAATAACTGTTGTGGTTGGTCTTACTTTATAATATCGTAATAATTGTGCGAACAAAACACATACCACGCGGATAAATACCCAAAAACCTGTCATAACATATCACACCTGCGAAAACCTCAAACAAAACATATAGATACAATAAACAACAGAGTTAACACAAAAATGATCCATAAAAAAATTCTAGATTGTGAAAACAGATATTAAATAATTTCTCACCTGCACTTTGCTTTTCACTTTTGCGGCCTTTTTAGCAAACTTGCTTTGCCGCTTTTTATTCAGAGCAACGGTCTCGGACATTTTTGAAACTTATTATGTCGATATTCACGAGAAGATTATATTCAAAATCAGGGGTTATGTTTACCACGTGAAAGAATACTTAAACATGGCTATGAAAAAACAAAATGAAATCGAACCGCTGCTGCCAACTGTTACTCGATAAATGTTTGATGGAGATTTTTTCAATTTTTATTGTTTGAGATTTTTATATTCTTTATAAAACTCATTATAAAAGCGTGCTAATTTATTAAGATTTACATAACAAACAGTAAAAACCTATTTAATGCAGAAGAGTCATAATTGGTTATAAAATGTATTAAAGTCAGATTGTCGATCCATTTTCTATATAGTCGAAATTATTTCGTTTGTTACTTTCTTACTATATTGAATTACAATACAATATTATTAAAAACATGTAGTGCAAATAAATTAACTTTTAAAATTATGAGAATTTAATTAAAATGTTTAGTTTGTATATATATTAAATTAATGTAGAATTTTATTTGCATATTTCATAGAATATATTAGGTTTGACCCCTGAGGTTAGCATGAACCTGTATGATTGGTATCCTTTATTTCCAATAAATTGTCTTCTATCTATTAAATATTATTTAATTCAGTGTAAATAACATCGACTTGGCCTCTATTATCAAGAATTTTAGAAGTTGTATGAGTGAAATTTAATAGATTAGATGTAGATTTATTTCTTACAAAACCCTGTTTAGTTGATTTAAAATTATTTACGTGCCTATACATCTGTGAACATATTATCGCATCTAATAATTTAGCAAAATTATTAATAAGTGATATTGGCCTATAATTTACTATTTTACCTGGACTACTAATAATAACAAATGAGTACAAATAAAATTGAACAATTTGAAATAAATGTAAAATCAAAAAAAAGAGCAAAGTTATGTTAAATGACACTTAAAGCAACACAGGCAAAATATAAGTAAAATGTAACACAAAAGGAAATGAGTTTCACGTTAAATCAACTTACTTATTTAAATGTTACCGAGAGAAAAATGCGTTTTTGTGGAATAGGAACTAATGTACTCAATTATGTTTGACTTATTGGCTTAAAATGGTAAAGTTTAAACTGTTATAGATATTGCAAAAAATGCATTCCTAATTACAGTTATCGTTTTACTCTTAATTATTTTATATCTTGCATCAAATCTGCAAATATTTTTACTGAAAAAGTCATAAACATTCTAGCCAATAATAAGAATATACACATCAATTTTTTTTCTACATAATTATATGATTTAAACAATAAATTCAAATACAAAGGTGTTGTTTAGGTTTAAAGGAAAAGATGTATATTATAGAAATATATTTATTTCACAAATAAATATCTCATGGATTATTAACTAAATAACAATATGTATCATCAGTAGGGTCTTGCCAACATCGTTCTTGAAGAAATATCGACCAAGCCCAAAATCCACACCAAACTGTGACTTTTACAGGATGCATTGGATGCTCTTTAATCCCATGTGGATTGGTATCGTCCCAAAGTCGACAATTTTGCATTTTGGTATACCCATTCATCCATAAATGGGCCCTATTCAGTGAACACGCGTCATTGTCTATGGCCATTTACCTTCAGCTCCCAATTTTGTACGGGTGTAGGCCCATCACGATGGACCATTCGCCTAGTTCTTGTAAGCAAGAAATCGACTGCCTCAGATTCTCCTGCATACTCTCACGGACAGCAGCAATGTTTTCGGCAGATCTTGTGTTTCGTAGTCGTACGGATGTTGGTTCATTGTTTACTGAACCAGTGGACTCAAATTCTTACACCACACTGCGAATAGTCCCCTCTGGGTAAGACGATTATGGATACTGTAGATGGATGAAGCAGGAACGTTCGTAGCTCCGAACGGAACACCCATTTTGATAAAACAATTTTATCATTTGCACGTTTTGTTGAACGCCCAATCCGTCAATGGTGATTTGGCAAAACAAACTGAATAAATGACAGCCAATTCGACAGATTTTGCTACAACAATATGACCGCTATCAACTGTCAGAATTTGCAAGTGCAATATACAGGGTCGGTGATATGTATGGAAACGGTTGGTGAAAGTAAGATAGCTAGCGAAACATGTGAACATACAAAAGTTTTTATTTAAACTATTACGATAAAGACAAATTAAGTATACAGTATCAGCCAAAACAAACTTGCCTTTTCTTTAATGGAACACTGGAATATTTTTCTATATTTTAATTCATCACGAAATTCTAAACAAAATTCGTATAGCACATCATAAAGCCAAACTTGACCGTTTTGGAGATATCAATCTTTGAAAATCAACATTTTTATAAATTTTACAAAAATTGTTAGCCATCAAGTTACCTTTCAAAGTTTCCATTTCCATAACACCACTATTTTATAAGGTGCTCAAAGTGTTGACAATTTACCTCCTGACAGTAATGAACAAAATTGTGTAGAGAATCTAAAAGAGTATCGGGAGGAATACTAGAAATTTCATGCCTTATCCTTGCTTGCAACTCTTCCACTAAACTTTTTATATGACCCCACAGAAAAAAGTCAAGTGGGGGTCATATTATTATATTAGGAACCATTTATCCATTTATCAGGAATAGTTTCAACTAGATATGCCCATACTTCAAGTCCAAAATGTGGAGGAGCCCCATCTTGTTTAAACCATATTTGTTCTGCCGGCAAATTGGGATTGTAATTGTTCAGGAATAATCGTATAAGCTCTGCAATAATATGCTCTCGCAAAAGTAATATTGTTCAGCGGTCAAATTTCCATTTATAAAATAACTATGACATGTCCTGCAATAATGTCACAACAAACATTTACTTTTTGTTGTCGTTCAGTGTGAACTTCCTCCATCCTATGTGAATTTTGGTCTCACTAATATCTACAGTTATGTCGGTTTACAGAAAATGTAGATTCATCCGAAAACAATATATGGATGACAATGTTGGCATTGACGTGTATAGTTCTCCATCTAGATTTACCAGCACCATCAGAAAATACCACTTTAAAACTGAAACAAGAAATAAATAATTTAAAATCTAACATAATTTTCTGGGGTTTTATTACTTATGTTTTTAATACTAATATATAATTTGTGAAGTGCATAATAAAATCATTATGTACATTGATATTCTTAGTGCAGCACTGTTAGTACAAGTCAGCAACTGGAAAGGTATAACTTGTATTCTTTACTACTGGGATATAATGTTAATGGCACTACTTTAAAGTGACCACAGGGATATCCTTTAAAATAACAAGCTCAAACAAATATATATATACAAAAAACATAACCGAAGAACCATGTGGTCGACACTACTATTACTACCTTTCAAAATTTAAATGCACTATTTTAGTTACTGTTTAAATTAGCTAAAATAGTTAAAACAAAAGTACCAGAATGTTTAATGTATCATAATTTTTTTTTATTCTTTAAGAATAAGAGGGGGTGGCAAAGGTGATTGACTAATCTCTAAAAAGAGAAATATTTTTTCAAGAAGTAATAAAGGAGTTTTATTAATTGATTATTCACTCTGTTCATACACAAGTCCCTAACATCAATTTAACAACCTATGCATTATTTTTTTTCCTTCCCAGAGCAAAAAACATTAGAAAACATTTAATCCTTTTAAAATAGTAACCATTAACTTCTAAAACTAAAATGTTTTTTTCTTATCTTGAACAGAATGAATTTTAATTTCTATGCAAATGATGGTAGCGACCGTTTCTATGTGGTAGTTCATTTTAAAAAAGGTTAAATGAAAATAATTTTTAAGTTTTTATACCACAATTTACTAAATATAAAAACTTAAAAACAGTCAAATGACCTTGACCTTTAAACGACCTTGACATTCAAATGGCCTTCAAGTGACTTTGACCTTTAAGTAACCTAGACATTTAAAATACCGGTTATGCTTTTTAATTAGGGGAGAGGGAACGCTGAAATTAAATAAATTGAATTGTAATAGATATTCGAAATTAGTTTTGTAAAGTGTGTTACCCGTGTTTTATTTACAATTTGCAAAAAAAATGAATCCAGCCTGCTGTATATAACTTTAAAAGTTATATGTCTGCGGATTTTGGAAAATAGATTCCAAATTGAAGAATTAGTAGGGAAGGGTCAGATCCCGAAGTCATTGGGATGTATGATGGAATATTGGTGGAAACACGTGAACTGAGTGTATTGTGATGAGAGACCTCAAAAATTTATGGAGAAAACCATCATCGGCTACCATTTATAGATGGCGGTCGGGGTGTCGTGTCCGTCCGAATCAAGTAGTGTCCGTTGCAATTTTCTACCATAGGCGTGCGCGGCCAATTTCTTATGTTTTCATATTAGTTATTTCATATTTCATTTATATTATTGTATTAGAATAAGTATTGTTTAATGTTGTATTAATATCCATTTCCACATTTGCTAAAACGTATGAAATAATTTCATTAAAAATATATTTTCTTGCAATTACCCTGCGCAATTGCAATGCTTGACTAAATCGCGCGCGCCTTTGACATAACCGGTAAGTAAGAGACGCCGTAAACTATTTCTTTCTCCTTCTACCGCTACGCAGGCCGCGTGTGTGTTTTCTAGTTACGGTCGACAAAATCGTACCTCTTGGGAATATCCTCTCGGTTATCAGGTAGTAGAAAAGGATACCAATATTATTTGAATGTTCCGAACTTAGTTCGTAAACCGCCCTTACTCATGAATCGGTCTATACCTAGAAAATACACTTACTATAGTTGTGGTGTTAGATTGAGAAGGTATGTAGCAGTCGCCCTATTTGCCGAGAATTTTGCAACACCCATGAATATTTGTTGGAGTCGGAGATATATTGTAGTGGTGAAGAAAAAATTCTGGGTGGATACAAATGGGGAGAGGTATTGCGTGCATTGTAGGGGGCTCGGTTACTGTTAGCCAAAACGTATTAAGTTTTTTAGAACTAGGTACTCTAAAACTGTTCTAATGAGTGGTGCTGATGTAGTACAATTCTTTGGGCAGGAAAAAAGATACTGCGATTTCTGTTTTGCCATGCCACTATTTGAGCTTGACGGTCGAGATTTATTTCCGAATATGTCTGGCTCGGATTTATCAGACATTGAAGATGAGCCGGTTTACTGTGAGTTGTCAAGTATATCTGAGTCAGATACAGACATGGAGGATACTGACGAAGATTAAATTATAGACAAATTGACTGGATTATCCAACCGGACATCATCATACCCCCACTACTATACAGTGTGTGACTTTTCGGACTTGAAATTTCCTGTGAAAATAAGAGACATCAACAAGTTTGAAAATAAGAACAATATCTGCGTGAACGTGTTCGGTCTAAATAAAGAGATTAGGGATAATAAGGTTAGTTACGAAGTAGTACCATTACAGATTTCAACGGGATTGTGGAACGTTACAGTAAACTTATTGTATATAACGAATGATGATGGTGGTAATAGTCACTACTGTTGGATTCGAAATTTGTCTCGTTTAGTAAGAAATCAGTTATCGTTACATGAAAAATTTATTTGTGATGGATGTTTATTATACTTTAGTTTGCTATTGATAATGGTTACATTGTAACCGACATGTACATCTAGCATTAAATAAAACAAGTGAAAAAAGTGCCAAACTGTGTTTTATTGTGTTTTAATCAATAGCAGTTTGCTATTGATAATGGTTACATTGTAACCGAAATGTACATCTAGCATTAAATAAAACAAGTGAAAAAAGTGCCAAACTGTGTTTTACTCATACTTTAGTTCTATTGAAAAAGTTACTAGACATAGGAAAGAAGATTGCGGTAAAGTAAAAGCTGTTTTACCTGACACAAATTATCGCATAAATAGTCTGGGTGAAGAAGTACTGTCTAATATTTTACAATTTGAACATTACAAAAGGCAGCTGAAAGTTCCGTTTGTTGTCTATGCTGATTTTGAAGCATTATTGTGTCCAGTGGATCAAGTTAAAAATAATATAATGGATAATGAATCATACACTATGAAGTGCTTTCGGCACGAACCATATGCTTTCGCATATTATATAAAATGAAGTTACGATGATTCATTATCCATTTTTAAAAAATTTATCGGGAAAGATGCTGCTATTGAGTTTGTAAAGCAGTTGAAGAGGATATAAAGTACATTTATAGTAATCACTTAGGAGTAGTGATACAAATGCTTCCCTTGACAAGTGCTGATCAGATAGAGTTTGAAAAAAATATTTGTCATATTTGTAAGAAAATAATTAGTAATGTAAAAGATAAAGTTCATGATCATGACCATTTAACTGGCTTGTTTCGAGGTCCTGCTCACTCGGTATGTAATGTTAATTATAAAATTCCAAAATTTATTCCGGTGTTTTTTCACAATTTATCAAATTATGATTCTCATATGTTTATAAAGCACATTGCGATGAATGGTGAAGATTTTGATGTTATTGCACAAAATAAAGAAAAGTATATTTCCTTTACTAAAAAAGTTCACGTTGCAGATTCACAAGATATGAAAGGTAAAATGAGGCGAGTATTTATAAACTTAAGGTTTGTAGATTCTTTTCGATTTTTATCTTGCTCCCTTGCAAAACAGTTATTTAGATGACAACCAATGTGAACAAGTACGAAAACATTTTCCTGACAAAATTCAGTTCAATTTAGTAAGGCAGAAAGGAATATTTCCTTATGATTTTATGGATTCCTTTGATATAATAAATTATTCGAAGTTACCAGAACGTGAACTGTTTTATGATTCATTAACAGATTCTGATGTATCACATGATATAGGTGATAAATAAAACACTTGGGTTTTGAGAATTTACACAATTTAATGTAGATGCACTGCGACAATTGTTTCGGACACAGTGGCTTCATCAGGCAGATGATAAATGCATCGACATTAAATTGTGTAAATTCTCAAAACCCAAGTGTTTTATTTATCACCTATATAATGAAATTTCACCAAGCAAAAGCCTCATCAATCCAATATCACATAATAGTTATTACAGGGCACAGACTGTCTGGCAAGTGTTTAATTGTGAAACTTTGGGAGATTATTCCTTAGTTTATTTAACTTCAGACGTGTTACTTTTGGCTGGCATATTTGAAAATTATCGCAGTGTTTCATTACAATATTATACGTTAGATCCGACACATTACTTTACGGCACCAGGGTTCGGGTGGGACGCGTTATTAAAAAATGACCGGGGTTCAATTAGAACTCCTTACAGACGTCGATATGTTTTTCTTTTTTAAAAAGGGGATTCGCGGGGGGCTTAGTGTGTGTTCTCATCGTAAATCCGAAGCAAATAATAAATTTTTAAGTGATTTCAATGATACGCAACCAATATCTTATATTGCATATTTAGATGCTACCAACCTGTACGGTTTCGCAATGCAATCAAAACTGCCTACAGGTAAATTTCGCTGGTTGAATGCTCGGGAATTAGAAAATTTTGATGTTTTACAAATTGATGATAATTCGAGTACCGGTTACGTTTTGGAAGTTGACTTGGATTATCCTCAATGTTTACATGATACACATAACGATTTGCCATTTTGTCCTGAATTGAGTAACCCTGAAAATTCTAAGCATAAGAAATTAGTACCAACATTGTACGATAAGGAGAAGTACATTATACACTACATGAATTTAAAGCAATGTTTAAATCGTGGATTGATATTCAAACTCACCCATAGAATTCTCGAATTTGAAGAGAGCAATTGGATGCAGTCATATATTGATTATAATACGGAAAAGCGAAGACAGTCATGTAACGCGTTTGAAACGAATCATTACAAAGCCACGAATAACATTGTATTTGGAAAAACCATGGAAAATGTAGAAAATAGAGTTTACATTCGTTTATTGAGTCATTGGAAGATGCGTTATAGGAAACCGGGGGCGGAAGTATTTATCACGAAACCAAATTTTAAATCTACCAAAATATTTTGTGAAAATTTAATAGCTGTGGAAATGTCTATTGTAAAAATACATTAAAATAAACCATTGTACGTAGGTTTTAGTATATTAGAGCTGGCTAAAACTGTAGTTTATAAATTCTATTATGATTTTTTTAAACGTGAGTATGGTGATAATGTTCGTTTGCTGTACACATAATTGAAGTATTTACTGAAAATATTTACGATGATATCAAAAATAATATGGAGCACTTTGATACTTCCAATTATCCTGAAAATAATGTTCATAACATACCTCGAAACAAGTCAGTCATAGGTAAAATGAAGGATGAATTTGCCGGTAATATTATTACATCGTTTTTTGGCACAGGAGCTAAAGCATACTGCATCAATACACTTTCAGATCGCGTTAAGAAAGCAAAAGGTGTAAAAAAATATGTAATTAAAAAAGAATTGACTCTGTGTGATTATAAGCGTATAGTGGAAGAGGGGGGAGAAATTTTCAAAAAATGCATACATTCCGGTCCAATTACCACGTAGTTTTTACAGAATTAAAAAATAAAATTGCTTTATCGGCTATTGACGATAAACGTTACATTTTACCAGATAAAATTGGCACATTGGCTTGGGGTCATAAGCAAATTAAACAAATTGAAAAAGATGAATGTATAAATCAGATATTAAATGAAGAATACGATAAGTTATATGATTAATTTCATGTTTCTAAGTTTTGTATAAATTGTTACCTTATATGTACTTGTTTTCTATGTATTACGTTTGATGTATGTATTGTGTATGTAGTAAGTAAGATTGTATACATTGTTCATTACGTATTTATATTAAAGTCCATATTTTTGTATATATAATTTGTTATGTCATGTATTGTATAGGTTGTAAATAAATGGTATATATTTTGAAAAAAGTTGTTTTATTTACTTAAAACGAATACACAGGCAATAAAGTTATATAACATAATTACAACACATTTTTCTTCGATATCCAGGAATTGTGTGAGCTATCCAATCTTAACCACTTGACGAGAACTTTATTTCCCTTACGTCTTATTACTTTCTCCACCAAATAAACATCGACTTTCTTCAGTTCCACTTCATAGAATCCTCCAATAATATGTTTACTTTGTGCATCCTGCAGTAGATAAGTTCGCGTCATTGTATTTTGCATTTTCGAGATTTTAAATATTTCGTTTGACCAATTAGGTGTATAGTTTTTGGAGAAATCTTGGCGGTGTTTACTTATTCTTACATGATCACCTACATTGAATTTCCGAGGTAGTGTATCAATCACTTTTAAAGAACTATACACTGTATTCAAAAGATGTTTTGCATTGCGATTATTAACGTCTTTCGGCTTCATTCCAATTGTTCTATGTACGCTATTATTGTAGTTGTTTATAATAATAGGTAGTAAGTCCAACCGTTTATATGTACCTTGCAATGAAAACGCTTTCCACATCCTTTCCTTGATGGTTCTATTAAATCTTTCCACGATGGAACTCTTTAATGTAGAATAAGTACTGTAATGATTGATATTGTACTGTTTAAGAAATGTTTTGAAGTTTGCGTTGTAAAAATTAGTTAGTCTTTAAAGGTACTGCCCATCCAAATTTAGAGAAAGCATTTATAACCATTAATATATACTTAAATACCTTGTTCTCCTTTGAATACGGAATCATTTCAACTAAATCTGCTTGATATAAATCTTTTAGCCCCTTAAGAATAACACTACGCCTTTTAAAGTTTCTTCTAGCCGGTGCATGCAGTTCCTTCACTATGTCTTGCTTAATTTTAGACATTATCAGATTTAAGTACTATATCAGCGGCCGATGCTGAAGCTGGTTTGTCTATAAATCGTCTAGTTATTTGAATTGTATCTTTGAGTTTAAATGTTATTAATTCTCTGTGTCCGGGTCTGTAGACTTTACAATTAATTCTGACCCAATGGTTGTCTCCATACATAACTACCTTCACTACTTTACCACTGTACACCTCATTAACAAACGTGGAGGTTTCTGCTTTATTTGTAATTTGATAAATCCCAGGTTCTGCTTCCTGACCATTACTCCACAATCCAATGACTTGTATTGATTTCCGCGTTGCCTGCTGCTTTACATCGCCTTTCAACTTTTGAAATGGTTT
Source organism: Ontholestes murinus (assembly GCA_963969525.1). Lineage (NCBI taxonomy): Eukaryota > Metazoa > Arthropoda > Insecta > Coleoptera > Staphylinidae > Ontholestes > Ontholestes murinus. Next base: position 48,042,908 of record OZ018394.1, on the reverse strand, counting down.
ATTTGTTTGTACATGTTTTGAAATGCCGTGTCCGTAAAGATGTTTACCAAATTTGTCTACAGACATGGTAGCACCCGTAAGATGTTCACCGAACTTATTAAGAGTCATATAAGTGAACTAACTTTATCCTGGCTGCACACTGAATGACGAGTAGATTAAAAACAATATGTTTTTATACAATAATTTTTGCCTCTTTTAATTCTTCGATTATTGAAACAATTTCATTGTTGTGTGATGAATTTCCTGCATGCTGTGAAGCTATTAATAAACGTAACCTACCTACAAGCTCATTGGGGTCATCCCAATGTTTGTACTCGATAGTGGATCCTGGAATTAATTGCCTTTTCATTGTGTTTTTCTCCAAAGAACCTCCACTCTTCCATAATTTTGCCCACGATGCCTGGGGCCTGTCACCAATTAAAATTGGTTTTACGATTGACACATACTTGTACCCTCCGTTGGCTGCAATCGCTTTATTTGGATTTTATTGTACACGCGCGGCATTAGTTCGATGCAATATATCTCTATAGTTTCGGCTATCCATTAAAGTAAGTTTTGAAGGTTTTTTCTTAAATAAGAGTTCATACGGTCCTTTTGATCCCGTATATATCTGATTATTTATCTTTATGTCTCGTCCTTCGAATTGTATTTCAGAATTTCCAACATATAAATTTCCGTCAACTTCATGTACGCCATATTTTTCGTGAGCTTTTGTATGTGTTTTGAAATATATGAGAAATTGTCTTGGTAATTCATCAAATTGTTGTAATATACTTTGCACTTCTGGACTATTCAATTGTTCTCTAAAACTTTGCTGGGCATGATATATAGGAAGTGTTACTTCTCCTTCATCATCGTCATCACTATACGCTTGTTCTTCTTGTTGTTCAAAATCCGTCTTTGAATCATCATGCTTTTCTACTATTTGAGTTGAATTAAATGGGACACTTTGTATCACTTCCTCATCATCTAAAAAACTAACATCTCCTTTCCGTTGAATGTTTTCTGCAGTAGGTGTCATTAAGGTATCGTCGAGTAATTCTTTTTTCGGTTCGTGGTATATTTTCGAAAGTTTTCTTCTCCTTTTAATGTTAAAAGACTGTTTTGGAGATGGTGCCTAGGCTGGTTTAATTTGTGATACATCGAAGTCATTATCATCTTCTAGAAATTCACTGGGTTCTAGTCGATTAGCCTCAAGTTTACTTGCTATTTCTTTGAGTGGCTCACTGAGGGGTGAGAACGTAGCTTCAAGATGTTGTTTAGACTCAGCTATGTTTGATTTCAAGGTTCTAATTTTATCACGTAGAGAAGTGCGAGCTTCTGCAAGTTGTCTAGCGACATTTTTGTCCATTGTGTTATCAAAGTACACACTTATACTGAAAGGGTAAAGGAAGTTGTACCCAAATTTATACAATTATAAATTTGTCAAAACCCTTGCGGTATCTCCCTTCCTCTTTACCACAGTCTAAATCAATTACCAATACATCATGAGGATTGACCCAATACGTTTGACAAATGTCCTTAAATATATATGTTTCAAATGCATTGCATCTTGTCGAAAAAGTATTAACAAATTGCTATTATCTCTAATCAACTGCTTTGGAATTGCACTGTAACTCTGGCATAAGTAAAAACAGTCAATATTTTTATGTCGACCGTATGAAAAATAGTCTTTTATTGTATTGTGACCTGTGGGTGGCACATCATCAAATATTACAATGGAATATTCATTTATGCATGTCGGAACTTCTAGGCTTGCGATATCCGCATATTCATAATAACCACATTCTGGAATCGTTTTCATTAATTCACGTAGAAATGTATATTTCTCTTGGTACAATGAATTTGAGCATAAATAAATATTTAAATATCTTAACCCATGCCTTGCAATAAGTAGTGTAAGAAGTATGTTGGTTTTTCCGCATGCACTCGGTCCTATAATTAAGCCTCTCTTACATTCACCTCCGAAAAGGTCACTGTGTTTTTTAAATCTCGGATGTTGTAATAATGCAGTATCAAAATTTTGTATCGGTAATGATAATTCATGTGAAGTTACACTTACGGGATGCATGTCATCTCACCAAGAAGGTTTTTACTGAACTAAATATGAAATACAATAAACTGGACAATTTATGACCTCACCTAAATATTTTGATTGTGGAATGTAGCTGCTCATTATTAAGAAAAAAAAAACACTTTCAATTCCTTATTGTATATTTAAGCATACATATTAATGAACATGTTTGAATATATAAATACATAATTAAGTTGTTCACCCGAAGCAGCGGTAAAAATTAATTCTGCGTTTTATAAATTATAGACTTCACCTACATATTGTGATAATAAGGTTTTATTTTAGGATGGAGGAAACTATTTACACGTTTATTCTTAAACATTTATTTATTAATTTATGAACACATATTTGGTTATTCTAGCTTTTTTTATAACTTTGGTTTTTCTTTTTCTAGCCGTGTGATATTTATTTATAGGTCCAAATCAGCAGCGAATATCCGTGGTAACAGGGACCGAAACGTTGACAGAAGTCATCAATGATTATATTCCCTTGCATAATCTCTTATTGGTGGTATGATTTTTTGCACGAATTCCTTTTCGACTCTAATTTGTCTCAATTGCTCTTTTAGGTCGGGCAACAAACCTGTATTGCAATTAGACATATTAGAGACAACGAAATTAAACGATTCAATCATGTTATTCACACGTGTTTCGCTTTCACACAAAGTATCATACAACTTTTGAAAAAATGCAAGAGAACTTCTTACTTGGCGACTCCTATTACCGACTTGTTGAGCAATCGATTGACTGTAAGAATTGATGACAGGAGACACGGGCCGGGACGAGCTTGGAACAATTACATTTGAAGGGATTTCGTTGGAAGGGAGTGAGTTACAAGGGATTTTGTTAGTTACGTTAGTGGGTGGTTTAACTGTTATATTTTCCAGAACTGTAACTTTTTGCACATTCACAGAAGTTACCGATGTCTGGGAAAGGATTGTAATTATTTCGGGTCCCGGAATGGATGATACATTCATTAATGATATTTTAGGATGGGATTGAGTACTGGTTGTCGGTGCAGTTTGTTGGAGGTGGGTAATCGATATACTCGACATCGATTCAGGAACCGCCAACAGTCTTCGAAGTACAGATCCTTGCTGTACGTCACTTCTGTCAACGTTTACTGTTCTCCTCCTGTTTCTCATCATGTCCCTCTCGGCACGACGACGCTGCCTGTACTCTTGTTTTGGCAAGTAATTTCCATACCGCCATCTGTTTCGATTAGAATTAGACGACGACATGTAAAATTGCTGCCCGCTTGCCAAGGAACTTACATTTCCCCGCATTGATGTACTCGCAACATTCTCAGTATCACTTGTATCTTTACTAATACTGAGAATGTCAGCGTCAACCATGGCTTGATTCAGTTCATCATTACGGGGTGATGTGCATTCTCGTCTATGAGTTGCAGTCAGCCACCTAGCGCCAGGAGTAACAAGATTAAAAATATCTGTCATTCTGGAATCTGTAAAAAAAAAAGAAAGAAAAATACATAATTATACTTTTTCATTTATTTCAGTTACAATTTATGATAAATTAAAAATTAAATATTATATTTAAAAAAATACTCACTCGCTGCTGTTTCACCTTCAGCGGCAGAAATGGTTGCGGTCGGTCTGCACGCTCCGTCTCGTACCAGATTTCCGCCGGCCGGGCTTCTAACGGTAACGGTCCGTGTGCGCGTTCCGTCCAAGGTAGAATTTTCGGCGGCTGGAATTTCTGCTAGCGGCGGCGTGCGGAAAGAACCCAAATACCATTTCTCCATGCTATCGTCTTGCATATCGTATTTCTGATCTGTTTAATAATTAACATCAAATTTACATTTGTCTAAATCACGTAGTGAATATATTAAAGACATTTTAAATAAAAAATACATTTCAAACGATTTAGAATGGAATATATGAATATGTTATCGGCATAAAATAGTAGTTATGTAAAGTAGGTTCAACGTTTGTAACACTTACCCATTTTTCGGTTTGTTGTTGTTGTTGCTGCTGCGTGCTGCACTGTGGCTTTTCTATGCGGTTTTCCTCATTTATATAGCAAAAAGGGACGTGGAAATGGGCGTAGGGGGCGTGTCTTGGAGGGGGAAATTATTTTTGAGGTCAAAAAGTCGCGGGAATTTTGTATCCCAACTCCTTTTTTCCCACTCCCATCCCCTCTGCATTGAAGGCGTGTTAAAAGGAGGAGTGGTCTGTACAAAGAAATATTCTTCTCCTCTCCTTTTTTCCTCCTTTCTTTTTTCCCTTCCTTTCCTTCTTTTTCCTTTTGCTCCAATTGGAAAAAACCTCATTGGTCCTTCAATTAACAATAATTGTTAAAGTTTAATCATTACTTAATAAATAAATTGATTGAAAGAAATATTAACAAAAAAAATTAACAATTTTTTAAACTTGGGTTACAAGAAAACATTAATAATATACTACAATATCTTTATTAAAAAACATTAGTTAATTTACACTTTTTGATTAATTTCTAAATGTTTAAAAATACATCCGTGACAATCTTTTCTTGAAGGGGCAGGACCATCGATATGAGTGCGAATGTTGTCTTGGTTCTCCTTTAAATCTTCATTTGTTCGATAATGTGATGGCAATTGATGCCACAACATGGCGACGTTTTGAGCAGTCATCCTTTTCAGTATGTAGTTCAGGGGCAGAAACTCTAGATCTTCATCACTAAGACTTGCAGTACTGAAATCCTTTTCGTACTTTTCTATAACTTCCCAAACTTTGTTTATAATCCATTGTCCATATGTTGAACGAATTATCCAATAACCCAGACTTGTCATCATGAACAACACAAATGCAATAGCAAAATTCTACAAGTTCACGGTTTATATATGTACACCTTTACATGCTGACTCCTCCTCGTCCATATCATTCGATTTCAATAATTACGTATAAATGGAGTTAATTTGTATACATTGGTAAGTGCACACACACACAATCACTTGATGTATGAAATGTACAATACGGTAGAGATTTTTGTATGTTTGATATGTTATCACTCACTTCAATTACTGGTTTATCAATTACTTTGCTGATATGCATTGCTTTTTCGTGACCCTTTACATATATAGTACCTATATTACGAGTCAAACTTTGCAAAATTTCATCAAAATTTTCCAATGGTACAAATCCGTCACTCCATTTTAAACAGTGATGATTTCTTGTCAACCAATCGACAGTCCTTTTATCTCTTCTACTTAAAAACGTATATTCATAGGGAGGTTTGAATATGAAGTGGCTTATGCATCCTTTACTATCACAACTTGCTACTTCTTTAGGTATAAAATGATTTTTTCTTACTTGAAATCCTTGTATATCAATAATAATATATTTTTTTACTTCCATTACAAGCCACTTGCACTTCACTTACTAGACACTGCCTTCAACGATGATCTGCACTAAACTGATTATTTCATAAATATAATTACTTTCCCTATATAGAATATATAGGGAAAGTATTGTTTTCGTGCAGGAAAATGTCTGTGGGCGCTATATCTCAAAAACGAATGATCCGTTTGAGATTAATCTTTAAATTAGGGGTTTTATCATTAAATATTAGAACTGAAAAGATTTTGGTAAACATTCATGAACTGGAAATGGATGTTTCCTCGAGGCGTTTTTTTAATTATTCTGGATTTTTTTCTAAATTTGATAAATATTACATAACTTTTCAAACAAAGGTTAAAGGGAATGAGAAACTGAACAAGTGTTATTAAGACACGTTTTTCGTAAAGTTCTTTATTTGTGAGAAAAAAAGTTAACTTTAGAATATTTCAGAAAATGTTTTAGATTTTTCTTTAAATTTCAGTAATTTCACCTCCATACTTTTATTTTTTATTGCAACTTCCTTTCCGAAGAATTTTCATCGAGAAATCTAGACATTTTTACAAGATTAGCAAAGATTTTATCCAAGAGTTTCAAAATTTTTCAGAAAATCATTATTTATATTTATTTATAGAAATTGCATCGTGGTTTCTATACAAGATTTTGTTCAACTTCAACTAAATTTCTATAATTTTCTTAGATGATCCATACTTTTGGTTTTTTTTACATTGAGGTTTCTAGATTTTTTCACAAGATTTCATTTCAGATTTATAAAACTTTTTTTTGAGGATTCTAGAAGTGTACAGTAATTTCTTTTTCTTATCTAATAAATAAATAGATATTTCCAAAATTTTTAGCAAAGATTTTATTCAAGAGTTCTAGATTATTCAGAAAATTCTTTCAAGATTTGGTTTAACTTTACAATTTATTAGGATATATTCTTTAAAATTTCTATAACTTACTTAGAGGCTTCTAGAAGTTTTAGGAATTCCCCCTCCCTATTTTCAGTTTTATTATTTTCCGTTTCAAAGAATTTTGATCAAGGATTTTAGAATTTTTCGCAAGTTTTCCTTGTAAATTTCTAGAGCTTTTTGGAGAATTCTAGAAATTTATAGTAATTTCTTTCTTTATATTTCCAGATTTTTAGCAAAGGTCTTATTCAGGAGTTTTAGATTTTTTAGTTCATTTCAATATTTATAAAATTTTCTTTGAGGCTGTTTCCAGTAATTTCTCTTCCAGATTTTAATATTGTCTTATAAATTGCAAAGATTTCCTTCAGTGCTCAAAAATTTAAAAAAAATCTTTTCCAGACTTTTTTTCAAGAGTTTAGAAATTTCCAATAACTTTTATTCAGATTTGGAGGCTATAGATTTTTCTAGAAAATCTAGACTCTTTTTAGTTATTCCTCCTACAGATATCAAGATTTTTTTCTAAGCTGTCTTTTAAATTGCGAAGTTTTTAGAATTTTTTTTTTAGAAATGTAGATATTTTTGTAGAATTCGAGACATTTCCAGTAAATTGCGAAGATTTAAATGAAGGTTTTTTTTAGAAAATTTGTTCTTAAAAATCTAGACTTTTTTTTCGAGAGTTCAGGAAATTTATAGTAATTTCTTCTCCACATTTCAAGTTTTTTTCAACCCAAAGAGTTTTTTGAGGCTCTTGAATTTAGAATTTTCTTCTGGAAATCTAGATTATTTTCTCGAGGGTTCAGGAAATTTCTAAAAATTTATTCTCCAGAGTTCAAGTCGTCTTTTAAATTGCAAAGATTTTCTTTGAGGCATTAAGATTTTCTAGAATTTTTTTCTAAATGTTTAGAGTTTAGAAAATGGCCAATAAATTCTTCCCCAAATTAAATTTTCTTAGAAATTACGAAGAAGAAATTCAGTATCTAAATGTTTTTTAATTCGTCTTCTTTTCGAGAATTCAGGTAAATTTCAGTAATTCCTTCTCTAGAACTCAACATTTTGTTTTAACTAAGGTCAATAAAATTATTTTAATAGTTCTAAATTGCGGAATGTTTCTTGGAGGGTCTAGAATTTTTTAGAAAATTTTACCCTAGGAATATTTTCTTATTTTCGAGAAAGTTTAAGGAATTTTCAGTAAATTCTTTTCCCGATTTCTAGTTATTTTTTCAACTGGTCTTCTAAATTTCTAGGAGGCTCTAGAAATTTTAGAAAATTTAGAAATCTAGATTTTTTTTTCCAATTTCCAGAAATTTCTTCTTCAGATTTCAAGGTTATTTTCTTATCTTCTAAATTGCAAAGATTTTCTTGAAGGCTCTAGAACTTTTTAGAAAATTTGATTGTAGAAATCTTTTCTTGAGGGTTCAAGAAATTTTCAGGTCCTAGATTTTTTAGAATTTTTTTTTCTAAAATCTAGACTTTTTCAAGGATTCAAGAAATTTCTTCTCTAGGTTTCAATATTTTTTAATCCAACCCGCTTTCTAAATTGTAAAGATTTTATTGGAAGCTCTAAATTTTTAAAAAAAAGAATCATTAAAAAATTTAGACTTCTTTTGAAAATTAAAAATAATTCTAATAAATCCTTTTATGGTATGGATTACCACGTAGTAACGGTCACAACCATTGTCTTTATCAAAAATTTTCTTTTATTCAAATTTTGTAATTTAAGTTATTGAAAACCGCGAGGCGATAAGTAATTAAAGTTAATATGTATATGTAGGGTGGGTGAGTGGCCTCTAACCCACCATCCAATCAGTAAAACATAAGCGAGGGTTTTAATTAAAAGTTGTAAAACATAAATAAACATAACATTATTGCAAAATTTAATAGATTTATTCAAACAAATTTTGGAATGTAAGAAATTTTGAAAAATAAGACAACTTTTCAAACAGACGTTAAAGAGAATGAAAAACTGAAAAAGTTTTATTAAAATATTTTTTTTGTAAAGTTCTTAATTTAAAAATGTTTTAGTTTATTGCTTATAAACTATAGAAGCTAATTGTTAAGAATTCAAAATTGAGCAAATTATTAAGAATAACCTCATGGATTTTAAGAATAATATAGGGAAAGTATTATGATGGCCACATCACCATTTTTACAGTAGTATTCTTACAATAACTCCTTGACAACTTTCGTGAGAGGAGTGTAGTAATAAGCTTTATCGTGTAAAATTAGGCAATAAGCTGATGTACCAGCTGGTACAGCCTCTTTCGAATTAAATTCCACTTTGATTTCTACAGCACTTTTATGAATACTGTCCGCTTGATACGTGCAGTCAATTCCTACTAGCGGTGCAACTGTTAAATATTCCTTAGGAGAAAACATCGGTTCACTTTCCTGTACATAGTAAGATTGTTGAAACCTTGCATACATGTCGTATAATATGGCATACTGATTTTTTGTATAATCAACTTTAAGATTACCACAAGGGTAAAGAATTCCATTTAAATATACATTCAAATTATTTAATTCTATGATATCAAACTTTGCCATACTCTTTGATACGTTTCCCTTGCGCGCCTTTTGAAATCCAATTATTATAAATCTTGGTGTTTCCAGTTGTGATGAAGTTTTTACTGCCCAGGTGTGTTTCGTTTGCGGTAGTGAAGGATACTCATGAATTTCCCAACTTCTAAATGGCATGTGGATGTCGACATTCTTCTCTGTTAGCTTTGTTAATGATAATTGCTCGTGAAGGCCCACGGTAACATGAGGAACCCTCCATATCACTTTATCTATAATAAGTTTCACTTTCTCACCTTTAGATGCCTCAGGTTGAAGAATTACATCATTATCGTCGTTATTCCTTATTAACTTTTTCTGTTTTCCTTTTTCATTTAATGCATAGCATGTTTTTGCATTTTCTGCCCAACCAGCATTTCTCAATTTTGTTATTTCATTTTTTGTGAATGAAAAGTATCCCTTCATAGTCGATGTGACGCCAAGATTCCTCACAGAGTCAATCTGAACTCCGTTCATTAAATATCGAATGTCACTAAACATGAACGCTACTGGATTATTTACTAACTTTGCAGTTTTACTAGCTTCATTTTTGTCCACTTTTCGAACACTCCCTTCTACATATAAATAGTTTTTAAAGGCGAAATTAAACAAGTTTTTTGTCGCACAAAGGATGAACTTTATAATAAATGATAGATGGTCTATTTATGTTGATAACCTCTTAGCATCTTTCGAATAATTTCATTATTCGATTCTCATAGAAGGTCTAGAATTAATGAACGGTTTCCCTTTGAGGGAGATATGCAAGGACAAGAACAAGTGGTAGTCGGATGGTGGTCCTGCGAATGGGTGGGTAAGGCAAAACATCACAAGTTGCACTCATTTTTGCTGAGTGAGTTTTGATATTACTTGAAACAATCTCAGTGGACCGACCACTGCGAGGTTCATTTTCGAGACTCAGATGAAAAGAGCGGACTGTCCTCTCTTTAAAACATATTTGAATTGCCCAATTAGGAAAACAGAACCGCAGACATTCGGAACACATTTGCATTATTTACTAAAACTGAACGAATATATAGAACGACCTAATATTAATAATTCACAATAAATGAAAACCATTATACCATTTTCATTAAAAATAAATATCTATTGTACTTACTTTAAACATGATTAATCCTTATCCCTTATCACACCAACTAAGTTGGTAAACAAACTTTGCACATGTTCTGTAACTGACAATCACGAAACATATTGACAATTCCGTCAGCTGTTCCGTGATGCCAACCTAAAACCAGTAATAATTAAATATCACTAAAAAATTCCCCTAACGAGGATAATCCTTCGAAGTCGCCGAAACTACCCGTAAATACCCGACTAATAAATACGACAAATAATTCAGGATTTTTCAGTTCGAGAATTAATTCGCGACTATTAGTACGGCTGTTAATATATCCGTTATATTTATTATTACTTCAATAAAGTAAATCCCAAACTACTAAGATATTTTCTATTTCGTTGTGTTAACGGTTTCACTTCTCTTCTTACACTGGAGGATACCTTACGACTGTCCTTCCATTTATACTTTCCTAATCTATCGATCGTTAATACAGAAGACTCTTTCTTTCTTTTCAATTTTCCGTATATTTTCATAGTGTAAACGAATCCAACTATTCCACTCGCCTTAGATATACGCTTACCGTTATTGTTCGACTGATCCAGTACTCGCACTTTCAATGAACTGATAACTTTTCCCAATACCGGTAAATATATACGTTCCTGTGGAGATTCAATTATTTTGAAGCCTGCCGGTACTTTTGGAAAAAATGGTACAACACGTGAATATATATTATTCACGTTATTATAAGATCCACTTACCACATTGCAATATATTTGAATTGCGTTTACTTTATTAATATCAACAATATCATCAGATTCATAATGTCCCTGTTCAAGTATCTTTTTTTTTAAATCCCAGTAAAGATCCAATACTATTCTCTTTTGAGAAATCAATCTGTGAGTGTCTTTACACTCACTTTTTGCTTATTACTATTTCCTTGGATACGGATGAGTACATTATGTTTTTCATATTTATCTAAAATACTTTCTCTATGTACTCAGTAATGTCCTCTATATCGTAAATTCCCGTAGGTAATGTAATTAATTATTCGAGCTTTATTATCACTCGTCTTGAAATGAAATAAATTGTTTGTCTCGTCCACATTTGGTATTGAATTAAATGATTCAAAATTCATTATAGCCATCTCATATTCTTCATCTTCATTTAAATATATTGCCGGATTGAAATCACAACTCAATTCCGAACTTTTACCACTTAACGTGAACCTATAAGCGTGCGATGTCTTTTCCATGGCTTTCGTTCTATAAGTAAATACAATAACTTGCTACACTTCCTTATTAATGGTTTAACAAGAATTTCAGACTAAGTTGTCCACAATTTGTTTCAGTAGTTTTCTGATACTTTATGTAATTGTAAGATATTTCATTTTCACCATTATTTGATAAAAAATATTTTTCTACCTCCTTAGGCGGTCGAAGATCTCCATAACTATCAAAATATTCCACAGATTTTCCACGTTTCTTAAAAACTACCCAATGAGTTCCTTCACCGTCCTCATTACCTAAATTGATGATGCCGCTTTCAAGCTTTCGAATACTTTTCAGTAATGCATTCCTCATAAACACACCTCTGAAATAAGGTATGTGATGTTTCTTTGCATACTTAATAATATCAATATTAGTTAATGGTCTACGAAGGAACTCACCTCTTAGTTTTTTTAAATTCGAACCCAAGTACAATCCACAACCCTTCTTATACGGTTTTATGTAAAATCCTGAACCAATTGCTTTAGCTTCCATTACACTGTTATGTCTTGCGTCTTCCTTTTGTTGCTCATTAGCAGCCTTAGCATCATTTACTGCCTTCGCAATAGCTGCAGCACCGCCACCCAAGGATCCCAAGGCGCCCAATGCCGCAAATAATGGTATTAACGGTAGAAATCCTCCATGTATAAGCAGACATGAAGGACGTAAGTTTTGTTCTTACTTTCACAAAATGTTACGTTTTTTGTTTTCTCCATTATACGATGCATTTATGGCTTGATGTAAATCTAAATCTTACATTATTTTATCAATTCCAAAAGTCATCATTTCCTTAAAAATCGCCACTTGCTCAGGACAGCTCCCATTAAATACAGCTTCTAAGCGTTTTCTCAAATCACCTTCAAAATTTGGTACTAAATCCAAGCAACGGTAATAAGTCACCGAAATCTAAAATTTTCAATAACTCTAATCGGAATGTTACAACTTCACTTAATTTCCAAACTTCACGAAGACTTTCATACGATAAATACACAGAGTCGGTTCCAACTGTTGCTTTCAAGACATTGCGATAATTATCAACATAAATAAAAGACACACTTAATTTGTTTATATTTATATAATTATCTAGATTTTTTGTATTAATTGTTCTGTTAAGACAATCTTTAGCTTTATTAAAATCACTCCATGTTTCTGAATCTAGTGTTACGCATTGACCTCGATTTCCCATTAATCAGATAACAGGTTCAAAATTTAAATCACTGTCCAAACCAACACATATCCATTTTGTTTTACTTTTATTCAAAAAATATATTACTGGAGCTAGGAGAGGTTTTAAAACATTTTCTTTTTTTCTTTCTGGTGTATTATTAGTAGACTGACCTCCATTTACACATTCTTGATTATTACTTACAATTAGTGGTTCGCAATCTTCTTCGCCAAAATCATGAAACGAACAGATATTCAAATTTGGTAACTACAATTCTGGTTCTTGTAAAAATTGTTCAAAAAACCCTTCCTCTTCTCCACCTTCTAGTACATGAAGACTGTCCGACGATTCTTGACTCGGCAATTTATTTTCATTACTTCGATTACGATTTGCATCTTTATTAGTCCAAGTCCTCATCGAATATGCAAACTTTGTGCGAGATACATTAGAAGCCATTTATTCATTTGAGGTCATTCACCATTGGACTGTCGTAGGAGTAACATCACGCATTGCTCCAAGCTGATCTTCTAACATAACCTTAAATTATGGAACCGTACTATGACTGTCTAATAAGGTAGCCCTTTATTGGGATCAAGGCAGTTACAGGCCTCCGACATCAATAAAGAGCCCCCTTACTGGGGCCAAGGTCAAGGGAGGTACACTCAATTCTAGAACCTCCTCTGACCTTGACTCCGACCTTCACCTCCAGTCGATTCTGGGACCTCCTCTGACCTTGACCTCGAAAAGGGTCAAGGTCGGAGTCAAGGTCAGAGGAGGTTCTAGAATCGGCAATCTCCCCCTACTACTAGGTAGGAGCGAAGACATTTTATAGTTCAAATCATGGGTAATCAATTGAACTATGTGTTCATCATTATATAAATAGGGTCAGAGATATGAAAAATTAATTCAACATTCAGCACAAATTGATTATTTGACTTTAAAGTGGACCATTAAATTAAAATAATGATTAGTAAATTACCTTGTAGATGATAAGATATTCCTTCAGTGGTATTAAAATGCAGCACTCTAAAACAAAACTCTATTTTAGTTTCATATAAAGGAATAAAACAAATAGGTTAATTAAAATGTATAGTCAGGTTTTGGGATTTGTTTCTCTTCCGGAAGATCAGAATGGTGCATACCAATCATCATAATTTTTGTTCTAATAATCTAAAATATAAATATAACATACAAGTTTATCTAATTGCAGTAAAATTTTTCTTTCTTTTATTTAGTAGTTATTTAATTGATGTTCATAAAACATCTATCCGTGCACAAATAATACTATTAGCCATTTCTAAACACATGCACATGTGTTCACCCTATATGTGAACATAAACCAATTTTTTGTAGGGCAATGTTACATATTGTGTACTCTTCAAATTGAATTTTAAAGTTAGGAAATATCTGTAGGAGTTGATTATTATAGCATTTTTTAATTGTATCAAGTTATCAAACTAACAGTTGCGAATACTTAATTATTAGAGATCTATCAGCGATTACCTGTCGTTCCTTTCCTTTTAAAATGAAGTTACATCCACAGGGGAATCTGAAATAGGAAAAACTAATAGAAATGCAGAATTCAAAGTGCATATAAATTTGTTAAGAAATGAGCAATCAGTTCTGGGTTTTGTTTCTCTTCAAGGCATATCAGAATGGTGCATCTGGATCATCATAGTATATTAACCAAGTACACAAATTCTAACTTAAAAGTGCAGGGTGATAAAAAGATATTTAAAAAAAAATTAAATCTAAACTAAAAATTAGGATTAACAAATATGAAATTTACTTTTTGAAATTATTCAAGAGTTAAATGAACACTTGACCTTGTCAATTTACGTACCAATCTTATTTTGGTTTCCTAAATTTGGCTTGTGCAAATATCCTTCGCACATTAATATTCTCCTCGACATTCACTGTCCTCCTGTGCATATAGGTATTAAAAATAACCTCAAAACCAACTCCAGTAAAAAGCTTCTCGACAAACTCAGTAGAAAAGTAATAAGAACTGAAAATAAAAGAATTACTATATATAAACAAATTATATGTTTTACTCTTTTTTTAGAAGTTGTTTTAGGTTAAAAATATGCACCCTCAGATCTCATAATCTTGGGTTCATTGGGAAACAGGCTGCTTCCACATAAATGCAACAGTATATTGCATCCAGAACTAACCGAGCAGAAGCTACCAACCCTCTAAGGCTAGTTTTTAATCACTGGGCACATATATATTTAAATTATACAACTGTTAAATAATATATTTATAAAGCATTACTTTGAATTTATTTAGATTTTATTTGATTTTTGCAAAATAATTAACTGACATACAGTGGTTCATCCTGTCTCATATAAAAATTCTCAGCTATCTTATGTCCAGGTTTAAACCTAAGCTGGACCCCATCATATAAGCCATAGTCTTGAAATAATAGTACCTATGCCTCCAGGTTTCAGTACCGTGAACACTTTCTTTTTCGAAATAACGTGTAGTCCAGTAGCGATCTTTAAAAAAGCACGTACCGTTATGTTTGTAGAATAAATCCCAGTGTCTTCTCGCATCTGTTTCTAGTTGTTTGGCTTTGTACTCAGAAACAAGCCGCATATCTTGCTGGAATAGTTGTTGCTGTTCCTCAGTAGTTAGAACTTTACTTTCAGTAGTGAAATTATCCATTGTATTGAATATTCGTATCTTATATTAAATAATCGCAACGCGTGATGATTTGGTTTGTAAATTCGCAATGGCTTTCTGTCGTATTTTTTTCATGTTGAAATGATATTCGCTCGAAGAATAATACGTTAGGTGTCATGCAAAGATGCAATTTACAAATTTGCACTACAATATTTAAATTATATGACCCTGTTTAAGAAAAAAGTTTAAACAAGAACTACACATTCACCCACCGCAACTGCACACGTGTTTTTGAACCAGTAATGTATATTTTCTATGTTTTGAACTTTCAAACGGTTTAAAAAATAATGCTTCCATCGCTTCCATGGACCGCACGCCACTGGTGAACTTACCTCAACGGCATTTCTACAGAAAAGAACTCATACAGAGTTGTTTATATCAGGACATTACTTAGTGACACCGTTATTAGATGGCGCTACAAACCCAAATTGCCCATTTTCAAAGCGTTCCCTACATTATCGATTGTTCTTGTAGGGTTATTCTTACATTTGTAGCATAAAAAATATACATACGTTTTGTAGGTTATT
The DNA here is from genome assembly GCA_963969525.1 of Ontholestes murinus. Classification (NCBI taxonomy): domain Eukaryota; kingdom Metazoa; phylum Arthropoda; class Insecta; order Coleoptera; family Staphylinidae; genus Ontholestes; species Ontholestes murinus. The sequence continues at coordinate 48,027,319 of OZ018394.1, read as the reverse complement.
ATCATACACATGTATTTCTAAGAGTTTATTATCAAAATGGTGGGATATCGTAGGTGTATGGTTAATAACTGTGAAGATAAAACTTCAGCTAGGCATATTTTTCCTAAACCAAACAAGGATATGGAGAGATTTAAGTTATGCGTAGAAGCATGTGATAATTCAGAATTAGTAAATATGACACCCAATGAAATTTATGCAAAAAGAAGTGTTTATCTTATTCATGTTTCTAAAGAACACCGGGGAACTAATAGGATATTACCTTGAGCTGTGCCCACATTGTTTTTACCCATGAAAATAGAAAGTAAAGAGAATCAACAGTTCACATCACGCCAATGAATCATTAAATAATGAACAAATTGATATAAATCTTTGTGTAATGGAACGTGATAATACAATCAACACCACCTTTACTAAAGGGAAATGGGAACAGCTGTGAATCTAAACAGTAAAGGCTAGGAAAATTTATCAAAGAGGTGCACATTTAAAAGATTGTAATACTGAAAACAAAACAGCACACTCTCAGAAAACGTCTTGATTCTTATGAAAATATGTCTAGGAGTGAGGTAATGAATATTCCTACATTAGATGTAAATCCAATTATGAAGCATTCCATAATGAGTCAGTTGAATGTGAAGAGAAAAAAACTAAAAAAAATTAATTTGGGAAAAAACTGATAACGAAAAATTCAAATGAATGTAGAAATACATTGAATAAGCATATAATATGGACAACCATAATGGAGAATTAAGAATTATGCCAAAATTAAGTGACAAACATATATTTGAGCACAAAATGAAGGGAGCTCATGCAGCTAAAGTATTTAGTCACATAGTAGCTGCATCCGTAGGTCTTTTTGCAAAATTGTTATTTCAAGATGAAGATGGAATAAGACTAGAACAGCGAGCAAAAGAAACTACACTGGTAATTAATTTCTTTGATCAATTATTTGATAGTTGTAATGGGCAAGCTTTATATCCAAAAAATGAGAAGACATTAAGGTGTCTTGTCTCAAAAAAAATGAACCAAAAAACTCTACCTCTGGGGTTTGGAAAAGAGTTAACAAATCAATTGTAATTTTTCCATTTCTAATGTTTTTATTTTTTATAAGTACGTAATGAAGAAGTAATCATCACCCAAGTTTTATATATTATTAACTGTTAATTGATTAATATAGAACATATTAACTATTTTTTTTATTTTTTTACCTTAACATTATTCCATTTTTTCTTTTTACAGTATTAAGGTTAGTATGTTACTTTCTTTCATTTTAATTTATTTCATTTGATACACATTTCATGCAAAAAAAAAATATGGGACTGTATGAGTTTTCAATCATTTATACTTAAATAAAAATTAGAAAATAAATATTTGACTACTAAATACACTTAATTGTTACATTAAAAAAAAGTTAGAAAATAAAAATTTATTTTAATAAGCATTTTTCCCGCCTGGCCCATTTGAATTGTATTTAGTTGGTGACATAATCCCTGTGTGGCGCTGAAAGCAGTCACATACCAATACATGGGAGTGGCCTTTCTATAGATAAGAATTTTTCTATGAAAAAACTTATTTATAATGGCCATGTGGAATGTGACCAGGAACGTCATTTTCGTTAAGTGTTACCAACTGTGGTTATGGTATTGTCGCCATCTGTCTTAGAATTATTACTACTCAAAATATGTAATTGAGTGGAAATGTGTTAATTTTAACCAATTTGCAATTTAGAAAAATACATATTGGTTTTATGATTATCATTAGAATGATACATAAAACCTGTTTTTTAATATAGAGATTTATTTTCAATGCAAATTTTATATTCTCTTTTTTTCTTATAAAAGTTATCTACAATATAAAAAGTTTATAATTAAATATTAATTAATATTTTTGCAATCATCACATTAAAAAAAAAATAAAATCAAGTCATAAAACACAGCACATTTATATTTAATAATAAATTATTCCTTCTTAATAGTTTTTTCGGTACTTTTCCTGCTTTTACTACCCAGTCACTGTTACTGAGTATATTCATTGTTGCCTTTTTAAGTTTGTTACTCATTTTCTTAACAGGTGTCTTCTTTGATTTTATAATGGCCAAGCTTTCCTGTATAATTTTCTTCTTCTTTGGCAATTCATCTAATGAAACATTTAGTTCTGATTCACTCGTTTTCATATTTTTCTTTGTTTCCTTCTTAACTTTGATATTATTCTTTTCTTCTAGTACTTCAACTGATTTTACCTTTATTTTGACTTTTGACTTTTTTCCATTGATGTGTCCTGATCAGATAAACTTTTTAATGAGACCTTTTTCGATGCAGGCATCGTCCCTATTCCTATTTACCCTTTTTACTAAAAACCGAATGAATAAAATTAAATATTTTTGTCTAAAATATACTATATGATGTTTTTAATTAAATATTTAAGATGAATAATCATTGATCAACATGTAAATTAAGTTGTCTAAAATTACAATTTGTTTTGTTGACAATTTTGTTGAACCCTCTGTATATAACCTCATAATGGTTGCCAATCGTACGTCCATATTCATACAGTATCTATTTATATTTAGCAGTCTGTAAACGTCAATTTGACAATCGACTCAATTTCACTGCTGGCTTCAGTTCAGTTTGTGAATTGATTAATGATGAAAGACACCGTCATTATTTAAAGTGACCGCAGAAAAGTTATTTTTAGGAAAATGTGTGGAGGATTCACCTGTTCAAAAAATGCGCTTATTGCGCTCAATGTGCTGTATATTGTGAGTACTCTTTACATTAAAAAATTGCTCGTAAATTTTCTGTTCCTGTTTTAATAATTTCAATCACTGCACACTAGATTTTCATACAACAAATTTAAATTTTTTTATTGTATTTGGTAATTACTATTATTTTTACCAGTGTGTAAAACAATAGATCGTGTAATATTACCCAACTTTGTTAAAAAGTATTGCATTATATTTTAACATTTGATTATTATTGAATATTCCCAATAGTATCATTGAATAGATTCGTATCACGATGCAAGATATATTTCACTAAGGTTGCACGTTTATATTCAACCCTCGCCCTATATTGTTTTGTTAAAACTTGTTTATTCAACAGATAGAATAAAGTTATTTCATTCACATCACTTAGAATCAGTATAATTGTGCCCTAGTTGTTCTCTATCTTTAAGAAGAATATAAATATTATTATTATTACGTGTTATATAGTATATAATACTTGAGTAAATACCTAACGTTATTTATGTTCTTGAATGATTTCTAAATCATTGTAATATGTTTTGTTTAATTATTTTATTGATATTCATTTATTCGTGTAGTAGATCATATTTATTACAGAGTATTCAAATAAAATTTTTATTATTTGACAATTTTGATGGTGCAGATAAAAAATATGTAATTAACTAATGTAGCTTCGAATCGTTTTATGTTATTTGAAATATTATCAATTAATATCACAATTCAATACTGTATCTGCATACAAAATCTATCTAAATAATTTCCATATTGTTAATATATAATCCATATGTTACTATATACTTATAAACCAGTGGTGGTTTTATACGTTTGAAGCAAAAATAGTGATAGCAATAGTGCAGCATCATTATTCAGGGTCAGCAATTGGCACCCTTGGCTTATTTAATTAATGGTAGCTTTAATGGGGGCGATGCTCTAAAGTAACAAGCTCATTTACACAAACATAAAATCATAAAAGCACACATGGTAGATAGAAAAATACTACTACTTTTACATTGTACTATTTGTAGCAGTAAAATATTTTTATATGAACAGTAATAAAATTATATATGATTATATTATTTTAATAATTCCTCATTGTAATAAAATTACTATTTATTTTTAAGTGCTCTCAGCACTTGTCAAGTAAGACATTGATGGACATAAATATCTAAATTACTTTGTACCTTTCACTATTCTTGGAATTCATTTATTGGTTACCTAGCAACGACATTCTTAAATAACTACTTCAAATATTACATATGAAATCAATAATTTTAAAATGAATTGAGTTATGTAAAATACTTCAGTAGTAACCAACAATAAAAGAGATAATAATAATTAATATTGAGAGTAATAAATCTCTATGAGCATTTCTGCACTAATGTTTTACTTAATAATGTAAAAACTCCAGCTAACAGTTAAAACAACTACTCCCCGTACTAAAGCACCGCCAGGCATTGAATGATATAACTGTTAGCTGTCGTTACATGTCTAAAATTATATTTAGCACTATGTAACAATTTTGTGGTGTTATCGTTTCTTAACCGCGTCTCGAAAAGTGTTATGCAATGACAATCTGCAGACACGTGTTTCGCTGTATCACAGCTCTTCAGTGCAGCTATGTCGTAATTACGTGCGTCCTTCTTGTTGGAAGGCCGCCACGAGAATGAATCAATTCCAGTTAGAATTGAAACATTGCCGATGTTCGATTTTTGAGGCGCGTTTGTTTTAACTGTTAGCTGGAGTTTTTACATTATTAAGTAAAACATTAGTGCAGAAATGCTCATAGAGATTTATTACTCTCAATATTAATTATTATTATTAACACTGCACTAGATATCTCAATATTTAATTTGTATAATAAAAGAGATACTTTTTAATTGACCAAAAAAGTCTTGTTGAGAATACAAAATAAAATATTTGATTTGTGTTATTTAGTATATAATAAAATTAAACTTAATAATTTTGTTTTACTGCTATATTTTTATATTCAGCATAACTTTTATAATGTTCTGGATAAATACCGAATACCTGTGAATTACATTAAAAGTTTAAAAATGTCAGTCTTGTAACACAAAAAGAATGGACATATATATTTTTTTAAATTATTATTGTGGTATCCAAGAACCCCAAAATGGATATTTCAATTGAAAAAATTTTTCACAATATTTTCCTGTACATTATTCAAGGAAATATAAAAAACATTATAATATATCTTCTTTAAGAACCATTTCAGGATGGCGTAAGTTAATTATATGTAATGTAACTTTTATATTGAATGGTTATGCCATGCACTTTCCAAATAAAAACTGATGTACTTTTGTTTTAATCATTACTTTCATATTACTTTCTATCATTTACATTACATACCATAGTTTTGGTAACATGCATGAATCCCCATTAAATAATATTTATAGAGGCCTATTTCTATTTTGAATGTAGGATAATATTATAAAAGTTTTGATTATAATTTAGAATGCTTTGAAATTATTGTTGAATATTCAATTCAATTTGTGGGTTTTTATTTATCCGAAAATTGTTTGGTGATTAGGACCATTAGCGATTGAGTTATAATTAATATTTATACTGAATGAATCATTAACATCGATAAATAAAACGGTCAATGATGTAACTATTAATTTTCGTATATTAATTATTAATGTTATCAGTAGATGTTACAAATTTTTTAAATATATTTGATCCTAACAATTTATATTATATAGTTATTTTCTGATTTTAACAGCATAAAAATGTTTTTTTATATTAAAAACAAGCAAAGAAAATGTGAATAGTTTTTAAACAAGTGATTTATATTTTTGTATAAATAATTGCACTTCTATTTTTTACCAGATATTGGAATTTGCCTCTGAAATATATACATTATTACTGTATTTTATATTTAATACCATGGCAAATTTATTAATTAATTTCCAAACTGGTTTAAGTGAATAATTTCTGTATTTCCCACGAAGGTCGTTGTTTTGTTCAATTACACTGACCACAATATTGACCTTAACTTCTATTACTTCCTTTCTACAAAGGTTGAATGTGGAGAAAGGACAGGCATAAACAGTAAACAGCTGGCTTGTCTTAAACAAGTAAATTAAATGCAATGGAATGTAAAAATAATAATAATTTTATATAAGAACAATTTCTGAAATGATTGATTATTACAGTTATTAAATAAATATAGTTAATTGGCAAAAAAAAACAGTGTACAATATAACTTTCTTTTAGCATATTTTAGAAATTGTTTTTATTAATATCAGGTATTATTAAGAAGAATTATACCGTTGATTGAAATAACGGTTTTACTTAATTTTTATTAAATAGTAGTAATAGTGTTTGGCTCTCGACCATGTGGTCCTTCCGCTGTGTGGCATTTGTGTGTATGTAAATGAGCTTGTTACTTTAAAGGATCTTTTATTAAATATTTTTATGGGTTTGTGATATACCGGGTGGTGCTCTACAAACGCACCATAGGAAATTCAATGTATTTTTATAAATGTGCAATTATTTTCCAGGTCATTTTAGCAAAAAACTTAAAAGAGCAATTTTATAGATATTAAAAAAAATACATTTAAATCACTTATTCATAGTACATCACAATTATTTTGAAGTATTTATAATTATAAAAATATAATTTTTATTATTATATTAGAAACATGTTGTAATTCTTGCAATCAATGAAATTTTAAGATTTGGTTGTTCAATTTATACAGATTATACAACAAGAAAGCTATTTTTCAATTGCTTATATTGAAATCAATGTGGTCGTACTGTACTTGTTATTATCCAAATTATATTTAAGGTCACTTATCCCCTTAAGTCATTTTACAATAGTAAACACAGGTATTAATGAAAACATCTTGGACTATTCCAATTTAATTTAAAATACAGAGATTATCTACAAATGTTTTTGATGGATCTATTATCTTGTAGTTAATTAACTATAAACACAAAAGCACTTGTTGAAAAAACGAACAATTGTTGTCATGAGTATGTGCGCCATAGCAAGAATAATTATATTTTTTCGTGCAGTATTGCTAACGGCATTGTCTTTATTAATTTCGAGAAAACGGTAAATACTAGTGACGTTATAAAGTCTCGAACTTCGCCGGAAATAATAAATTAGCTACTATCAAACATAAAACTATAATAATGAACTTTTTGCTACCTTTGTAAAAACTGTTAAAATTATTTTAATTTGAGTCTGAATGTAGACATTGAACTTAAAATAAATATTTTAATATAATAAGAATAGTATAGGAAATATATTATATTAGTACATTTTATTTTATTAATTTTCAAAATTAAATAGCCTGAAATGCACGAAAATGAGAGATTATAACATAGTAGTTCAACCCCATAAAACTTTAAACGTATCCAAAGGAGTTGTCTACTGCTTTGATTTGACTCGCTGTAGCGATGATGAAATGAAAATTTGAACAAGATGAATCGGCCAGTGGCTGTTTTATCCTAACTTTTAATGCCTTCCAACTCCCTAAAAATATAAAAATAGCTTTAATGTACAGCTTAGAGATACGACCATTCATCCCTAATCCCCTTAGGTGTTTCAATTGTCAGCAATTTTACATGTTTTCGAGAAATGTGGCAATAATTCTGTATGTGCACAGTGTGGAAATTGTAAGACTCCCTTCAAGTGCGCCAACTGTGCGGAACCGCATTCCCCGCGATCACGATAATTTCCGTGATCATATTTGATCTGGATTTCAAATATGCCATTCAAAAGATCGGGGTTGAAGATTGGATTTCTTATTTTGAAGCCAAAAGAAAATACCGCTTAATCTGTCCATCGACATTTGCTGAAGTGAAGTGTTATGCGAAAGTTGCTACAATTCAAACATCGACCATTTCTATCCAGTATGGTATGGATAAACCAAAATCGGCCAAAAGTACAGAGGTAGAAGTGGTTAAAAAGAAAACTAGTCAAGTCCCCTCCAAATCAAATACCGGCACAATACCGAAATTAAATGATCTGATAAAACTAAAAAATCAGGTAGCTTAGTCTATAAGGACCAGGTCAACCAGTCTTTCGGAAGACATGATTTTCGATGATCTTATGGACGTCGAACAGGCCAAGTTACCTGCCGGTCCGGACTGTCTAAAGTTCCAACTTAAGCGGTAATATACCTACAGAAATGGCTAAAATACTCATCCAGTGGAACTGTAATGGATTCTATACACGATTTCTTGAAATTAAAATGTTATGCAACACTGTCCAACCAGTCGTATTATGCCTCCAGAAATCCACTTTCACGAAAACCATGCTTGCCAGGTTTTACCATTTTTAAAAAGCGCGCCTACGGTGGTGTAGCAATTATGGTATCACACTCCGTTGCAAGTTGTTGCAGTGAAATTGCATCTTCCCCAAATCGTCACCTTGTGTTCCGTATATCTACCTCCAGGACAAACACTCGCTCTGCAAGAAATCGAAGCTTTGTTTGAATCTTTGCCCCGCCCATTTCTTTTAATGGGTGACTTTAACGCCCATAATCCAATATGAGGATTGACATATAGGGTCGGTCTCTTGAGCAACTTCTCCAAAGCAATAATATTTCTTTACTTAATACGAGGGATGTCCGTAAATTAAGGTATCCATTTTTTTCTTATAGTAAACATCATTTTATTGCAAAACAAAGTACAGATTCTGAAAGCTTGGACTTTTAGCTATTTTTCTACGATCAATTCACTTTTGGAGTCGCTCCTGGAGCTTTTTCATACCCGCGACGTACCACTCTCCCGCCGACTCGCGCAAGATGATATTGACAGCTGCCTTCAGCATTTCGTCGCTTGAGAATTTCGTTCCCCCCAAGTGTTGTTGCAAGTTGGGGAACAAATGGTAGTCACTGGTAGCCAAATCAGGGCTGTAAGGAGGATGGTTAAGGATTTCCCACCCGAATTTGGCGAAGAGATTAGCATCCGCGGCACCCACCTGGCACACACCTTGCGGTACTTCAAAATATCCGTCAAAATCTTGTCCCCGGTAGTCCCTGTCCTATTAGTTCGGCAATCTCTCGCACAGTCACACGCCGCAGAGCAGAAGTTTCTCAACTTTCGTCACTGTCTCATCCGAAACTGATCGGCCTCGTCGTGTATGTTTGTACGACTTTCTGCGAACTCCCTGCACTACTTTGGCACATTTTTTCTCCATACACATTGGTCAATTGGCGATGGATTTCAATAGAGGGTGACCCCTTAAACCACAGAAATCTAATCACTGAATGCAATTCACACTTGGTGGGAGCGTCGATTTTCCTTTCCATCATCAACGGATGCTAAGCCAAGAGTGAGTGTCGCAGCGAGGTGTGAACCAGACAGAATAGTGAAGGGGGAAGCAAGGAACACAGTGCTGTTGTCAGATTTAAGCTGGCTCGCTCCGTTGCAACGGTAGCTCGTTGGAGACCTTAATTTACGGACAACCCTCGTACAGGTGATGAAACACATTACATTTGCATTCTCGCCTATAGTATCCAGTCTTGTGCGAAGGGTGAAATCTGACCTTTGTGACAGTGATCACTTCCCCATTGTATGTCAAATAGATACTCAGCTAGATCTTTACAGTCGACCTATAAAATGGAAAATTGTTAATGCCGATTGGCACATGTATCAACAATCGCTCGAATTGGATAATGTCGATATGTCATGCGCGAATTCTGCTGCAGTATCCTTAACAAATCCCATTATTAAAATAGCAGATTCCACTGTACCGAAGTCTCTCTCAATTGCACATCGCGCCCCCGTACCCTGGCGGAATGATGAATGCCGCATTGCAATTTGAGATAGAAAGAATATACTTCGTACATTTAGATGCAACATGAATCCACAAAATCTAGCTGATTTCAAGAGGATAATCTCGGAGAGCAAAAAGCAATCTTAGATGCAGTTTGTATCCTCCATTAGAGGTTTCACGACCTCCAAGGTGGTATTTGAAAACATTGGAAGAATAACTGAGAAAAAATCCCACGGATGAATAGTAGGTATCGTCGTGGATAATGCAATCATTACCTCTCCAAAGGACACATCAAACCATCTAGTTTCTACGTTTGCTCATATTTCAAGCGAAGAAAATATCGATAGACGCTTCTTGGCTGTCAAAGCCTCAGCCGAACCATCTTTCACGTCGGAAAATAACTGAAAGTTACAACGACATATTTATAATATGGGAACTAGAAACTGCACTAAGGCTTACAACTCCCGGGCCTGACAGAGTTAATTACCAATTTCTCAAAAACCTAACAACAAGCTAACCGTAGTTCTAGATGTTTTTAATTTGAACTGGACACCAGGTTCCTTTCCTGATAATTGGTACGATAATTGATACGAAGCTATTCTCGTGGCAATTCTCAAAATTGGTAAAGACCCTAAGGACGCTTCTAATGGCCGTCCAATTGCACAACAAGTTGCATGTGTACATTACTCGTCTTGGTTGTTGATCATTTCGTGTCATTGGAGGCCGCCATTCAGGATGCTTTTATCACTAAGCAACACCTAGTGGCAGTCTTCTTAGATATTGAGAAAGCCTATGTTACATCGTCTCTTGAAAACCCTGCGCAGTTGGGGAATTAGAGGACATTTGGAGCATTTTATTAAAAATTTCTTATCAGTACGTTCTTTCCTGGTTCAAGTTGGGTTGAGCCTATCCGATACTTACTTACAGGAAAATTACGTGCCTCAGGACTCTATCTTCAGCATAACTTTATTTAACATTATTGTTATTAACGGTATTGTCGAAGCAATTAGACCTCCTTTAAAGGCACACTTATATGTTGATGACTTAACCATATATTGCTCATCAAAGATCCTACCGGCAGCCGAGAGGCAACTTCAACTTACACAAAATACACAGTTGGACAATTAATAATGGTTAATATTGAGAGTAATAAATCTCTATGAGCATTTCTGCACTAATGTTTTACATAATAATGTAAAAACTCCAGCTAACAGTTAAAACAACTACTCCCCGTACTAAAGCACCGCCAGGCATTGAATGATATAACTGTTAGCTGTTGTTACATGTCTAAAATTTTAGACTGATGAATGAATTTCACGTTTTCGATTTGGTAAAAATTCAGGTGGTATACATTTTTTTTTATTTTTTCTTAGAGTCCCCACGTAAGTCAAATGCTTTTTCTTCAATTCATCGACGAGTTACACTGAACTGTACCAGTTGTCTCCTGTAATGTTTCTATTGGAGCCTTTAACACATTCCACAAGCCTAAGAACCACTCTTGTCGGATTTGATAACGTAGGTTTAAAACCTGGACTTTGATCCCATATTTGGCAGGTTTATTGGGAATATACATCCGAAATCCACACCTTCCTCGAAATGGTACAAGCATTTCGTCTACAGTAAGGTAAATTCCCTGCGAATAACACGATTTTGATCTAGCAACAAATTCATCAAATAATTCCGATACAGCGGCCAATTTATCAGTTTTTAACCTTTCATTTCAGGTTTTTACATTGTCACATATGAAACAGTTCAATAAAAACGAAAATCTTGCTAGACTCATACTGGCATGAAAAATAGGTCTTCCCGTCCCATCGGTGGCCCACATAGAACGAATATCTTCATGACTTGATTTAAAGATTGATTGCATATACAGTAGCCCAAAAAACGCTTTCATTTAAGATAAACTGGTGTCATCAATAAATGAAGGCCAAAATTTATTTTGTGACTTAGGAGACCTTTTAGACTTAGAGGTTATCTTCAAATTGGTAAAATCAACTAACTTTTGCTGTATCTCATTGGTAATCAAGAGACTCCAAGCATCTATCGGCTCACTTGGAGGATTTTTACGAGCAGGGCCAGCAAGACCAGGCAAGACGGTAACCAATTTATGGGCCTCTAATAGCTGTTGTTTTCGATCATTTGGTATAATCTTTTTCATACTAACTTTTCCTGATAGGCAGCTCTTCTTCTTCCTCCGACTCTGAATTTTCTTGTTCCGTTTCGAATTGTGGTCACTCAGTATTTCATTGTCCTCTTCTTCCTCGTCACTCTCTTCAGCCAATGTTTCTATTTCCTCTAACACAGCTTCTCTGTCTGGCTCTTTCACGGATACACTGCTAGACTCATTATGTTCTGAGTCTTCTAAATCCTCCCAAAAGGCTTCAGACTCCAGAATATGTTTGAGATAATTTTCTGACAACACCCTGGAACTGGACGCCATTGTTTAATATTTTTTACTGAAAGAGAAAACATAAAAACTAGTGGTGGGCATAATGGGATGCTTTTAGTGTTCGGATTACCGATTCAATTATTCGAAAAACTTGATATAAAAATTATTTTTAAGAATAAAAACCATATATTATTTTATATTAGTTGACATCTTATGGACCCATCATTAGTAGCTACGGGTTAAAGGTAAAGTGTATGCTTGCGATGAATTAAAACTTAAAATTCTGTCGCATAATACATGAGGGTGCTGATCGTGTAGCAATGCTTCGACTTTATCGTTCATTGATTCGTTCTAAACTTGATTATGGTTTAGCGAGAGAATCGTACCTTCAAACAATAAATGCTGTACATAATACTGGCATTCGTTTAGCTACTGGAGCTTTTAGAACCAGTCCAGTCATTAGCTTGTATGCAGAATCTGGAGAACCTTCACTAGCCTAACGAAGAAAACTGCTTATGCTACGTTATGCCGCCAGCGTATTTAGCCGACCATGTTGAAATATCGGGTAATGATATGGCTAATAAGACCCGCGTTAGTGGCACTCCAAGAAGTATATCCATAGTCGGTGACATTCAAGGTTACTTGGGAAGGGCTGTGAACATGTTGTGGGAATCGGAGTGGGTTGGAACTCTACATAATAAGCTCCGTGAAATTAAAAACGCGATACAAGTCTGACCTACGTCTTCTAGAAGATCCTGCCATGAGCAAGTCGTACTTACGAGATTGCGCATTGGACACTGCCATATGTCACATGCTTGCTTCGCAGATTAGAAGCACCGATATGCTATACTTGTGGCGTTATAGTGACACTGCGGCAAATTCTTGTCGAATGCTTTCAATTCGTAGCCTCGAGACAACGTGCGGAGTTAGAGGGTACTCTGGCGGATTTCCTGAAAGACAGTTAAAACAACATCGCTAGACTCTTTATATTCCTACAAGAGACGGGATATATTAGCTATATTTAATCTACACTAATTTTATTTATACATTTTTACATTAATCCTTATTTTATTACTATTTATTTTGTGTAAAAAGAAATAATTAACTTTATTTTATTAATTGAAGATTAATCACGATTCATAAACCGAAATGGTTTATAAAATTGTATTAAAATCCTTTAGTTCGTTGTAGAAAATTAACTAATTATTTAAAAATACGAAATGGTGTATTTAAGGCTATTATTATTTTACTTTTTCTCATATATCACAGATGTATGTCATATATTATTGGGAGATTGTTATAATATTATTTGAATAGACGCTTCGAAATACACCAAGCTGAATTTAGTAATTGTTTGAATCATTGATTTGTTGTTTTATTTGGAATTAAGGTCAAAGGTTATTGATAAATATAATATAATGTGTGCACAGATGGCCAATGACTCGAGTGGTGTTCATGTTTGATTTTTAGAAACTTGCTTTATCTATTATGTAATTATAATACATATGTTGTGGAATAATGATATACAGGATGGTTCTTTTAATGCGATATGATGCTGCTAAAAAAATACATTTGGTTTGATGTAATAAATAAATATGAAGTTAAAAATTTATCTATAAAATTAAGAAGTTATATAAATAATGACTTATTTAAATATATATTTGTTATTATTTAATTATTAATTTAGGTTTATGACGTTATTATCGTTATGTCACTATTTTACTATTTTACTTTACAGGTTGTCGGTTCGATATTGGTCAGCGTTGCTGTGTACGGACGAGCGGCTTCAATTGTGACCAACTTGCCGATTATAGGCGGGATTTTAGCATGCGGAATTATACTGATTATGATTTCCTTGCTGGGATTAGTGGGAGCTGTAAAACACCATCAAGTCATGCTCTTCTTTGTATCCTTTCATGTTATTTTATATTACGATGTAACACATTCTTTAAGTATTTTCTCCTTAACCACTGATTAGTATATGGTAATTTTGTTCCTTTTATATTTAATTCAATTCTCCGTGGCTTGCGCGTGTTTGGGAGTGAATATGGAGCAGCAGGAGCAGCTGGCAGAACAGGTACGAATATTAAGCATTATTTATTTCATTTGTTTTTTAAGATTATATTTGTATACATTTTTATAAAAAAGTAGATGGCCTTAGAAAGATGAGATTTCATACAAAAGAAAACTTTTCTGACAGTTTTTTGATTAGTTGACTCAGTTTTGTTTGAGCGCGCGTCAAAGAGCTTGACCAAACAAAAACTGTCAAATTTTATTTTTAAACATTATCACTTTTAAATCACTGATGAGCTGATGCCATGTATAAATTGTGAGAAGCGGCTTACTAAAGACATCTAGCAGTAACAGTTTGAATCTTTTTACTTTATCTAAAGCTATCGCATAATTAGGTTACCACATACGTTCTTTAGACGTATGATGGAATGAGTACCTAAATCTATGCAATGTAGTTACGATGGAAAAAACACAAATCCTTAATAAATTAGCTTATTTACTTATTTTTGACTTTTGGAAAGGGATGGGGTGGTGATAGGATTCATTATTTAGTTGTTTGTTCATGCACATTTACTGGTAATTTTTTTAACAGTTAAGGAATCATTACACTGTAGTTGATTTTTTTTAGTTTAATTGAAGATAATACTTTATTAAAGAAAAAAAAACCTTAAACCTTAACTTGAAACTAAAAAATGGTGATGAGGTTATCATAGTACTTTCCCTAAATTTTTCTCGAAAACTATGAGGTTTATGCAAAAAGGCTATTCTTAATATTTTTTTTAGAACATTTTTTTTTTTTAATTTGACTAAAATCATTTCAATTTTAATAATCCTGTAAATGATTTATTTATCTATTTTAATTTTTTTTTATCTATGTTATAAAATTGGAGGGTGGAATAATGGATACCCACCCACCCAACATAAACATTTGAACTTTAACTAAAAGCTATGATTTAATTTATTTTCGGGCCACACTAACAGTAATGCAGTTGTAGTTTTCAGGAATCTAAAACAGTGTCAGTGGTTGAAGTAACATTATATATGTAGGGTGGGTGGGTGGCCTCTATCCTACCTTCCAATTCATGCAACATACCAAAGTTTTTTTTTTAATTTGTAGTTACGTTCAAAACTTTACAGACGTATAAATTTTCAACAATCAAATTTCGACGATTTCTTAATTTCTAATTACCTTAGAGTAATTTATTTCGAAAATAACCTAAATAAACTCTGGTTTATGGTGTAGTGATTGGAGGGTGTGATAGAGGCCACCCACCCACCCTACATATACATTTGAACATTAACTAAAACTCTGATCTAATTTTTGGGCCAAACCAACATTGATACTGTTGTAGTTTTCAAGAATTTAAAACAGTGTCAATGGTTGATGTAAAAATATATATGTGGGGTGGGTGGGTGGCCACTATCCCACCCTCCAATCCATGCAACATCACAAAGATTTTTTTTTGAATTTATCATTACGTTCAAAGCTTTGCAGACGTTTAAATTTTCAACACACAAATTTCAACGATTAATGTTTTTTTAAATTTCTAATTACATTAGAGTAATAATTCCAGAAACAATTTAAACAAACTCTCGTTTATGGTGTCGTGATTAGAGGGTGTGATAGTGATCACCCACCCACCCTACATATACAATGAAATTTTAATCACTGACACTGTTTTAGTTTCCAGCATTACAAGACAAAATATTGTTGATGATGTTGACAAACTTAAGCAGTGTTTAAGATTATTTATAAAGTTATATATAAGGTGGGTGGTGACTATCCCACCCTGCAATTACATTATCTAAATTACTGTTTTAATTTATTAATAACATCAATTAAATGGGTGTTTTATAATTTGTTGAAAGTTGAAACACTGTCTGTAATTGCTGTTTAATTGTACATGCAGGGTGTTGGTGGCCACTATCTCACCCTTGAATTTTCTTTAAGTTCACTCGAATCTAATTTTATAATCTTGTGAATATTGTTTCTATTTATTTTGAAAAATTTTAATCTCTTTTATAAGGTTGGAGGGTGTGATGGTGGCCACCCACCCACCCTACATATACATTTAAACTTCAACTAAAAACTCTGATTTATATTTTTTTGTCACACCAACAATAATACTGTTGTAGTTTTCAGGAATTTAAAACAGTGTCTATTGAAGTAAAATTATATATGTAAGGTGGGTGGCCACTATCGTACCCTCCAATTTTCTTTAAGTTCACCCTAATCAACAATTATAAATTTGACTAAAATATAAAATAATTCCAACCTTAATAATCGCGCAAATATTGTTTTTACTTATTTATAAAACTTGTTGTCTATGTTATAAAAATTGGAGGGTGTGATAGTGGCCACCCACCCTAGTTATACATTTGAACCTCAACTAGAAACTCTGATTTAATTTTTTGGTCACACCAACATTTATACTCGTCAATTTTCAGGAAACTAAATTAGTGTCAGTGGTTAAAGTAAAACTGTATATGTAGGGTGGCCACTATCCCACTCTCCAATTGTTTTAAATTTCTTCCCAATTAAACATTTTAAATTTAATTAAAATATAAAATTATTATAATAAATATTGTATTTATCGATAAAAAACAATGTTTATGTTATAAAATTGGAGGGTCTGATAGTGGATACCCACCCACCCTACATATTTATTTAAAACTGCAACTCTGATTTAATTTTTATTTTGGCCACACTAATAGTAATACAGTTGTAGTTTTCAAGAAACTAAAAACGTGACACTGGTTGAAATTCCATTGTATATGTAGGGTGGGTGGGTGAACTCTATCCCACCCTCCAATCCATGCAAGATCGCAAAGGCTTTTTTTAAATTTATCATTACGTTTAAAGCTATGCAGACGTGTAAATTTTCAAAATTTGAAATGAAATTGCTTAAAAAATCGCAACAAATTAAAACAGAATTTTTGGAAAAATCAAGAAATCTCTAGAAAGTCTTTGCAATTTGGAAGAGAAGAGAAATTTCTGGAGAACAAAAAATTAAAAATTTCTGTTTGAAGAAACTTCTAGGAAATAGGAATTAAATTTGCGAGAAATATTGAAAAAGAGATAAAAAATGGCTTTAAAATACTAAATAAATTCCTAGAGACAGTTTTCGAAATTTGGAAGAGAAATTCTGGAGAAATTCTAAAAATCCAGAATAAACATTGTTAGAAAAAATTATTCTAAACAATTCTATAAATCCAGTAATAATTGTTGATGAATTCTAGAAACCCAGCAAAAAACTTGTAAGAGAAGTTGCTAGAAAATTCTTAGCAAAAAGGAGATATTTCTAGGAATTTGTAGAAATATTGAAAATAATTGCTGGAAAATTATAGATATCTTAGGAAAAATTCTAACAATGTGGAAGAGAATAAATTCAAATAATCTAAAAGAAAGTTTTGAAAGAAGAATTTCTAAAAAAATTCCTAACAATTTTATTTTTAGAAAAATCAAGTTAATTTTATAAATTTTTAGAAATATTGAAAAAAATGCTAGGAATTTCTAGAAATTTTAACAAAAATTCTAAAAATTTTGAAGAGGACAAAAGTTTGGAATAAAAATTGCTTTAAAATGCTAAACAAAATTAGACAACAAATGCTACACACCCAGAAAAAAAAATAGCGTCCTTAAAATAATAATCTTGCAATTTTTAATTTTTAATTCTGAAGAATTCTATAAGTAAGGAAGAAAATTTTTAAAAAATTCTCAAAATCTACAAAAAAAATGTTGAGAAATTCATAACCAAATAAAGAGAAATTTCTGGAAATGTCTTCGCAATTTGCACAAATTGCTGAAAAATGTTTAAAATCTAGAAGAATTTTTGATAGAAAACAGAAATTCGGAAGAAGAATTGCTACAAATTGTTAAAAGAAATGTTAGCAATTTGGTAGAGAAATAGCTGAAAAAATTGTCAAAAGCAGAAAAAAAAATGTTGAAAAATTTAAAACCAGCGATATAAATCTTCAAAACTTGTTAGATTCATTTTTTTTAATTCTAGAAACCTTTAAAAAAACTTCTAAAAAAAAATTGCTTGAAATATGGAAGAAAGTTCTTGGAAATACATTTGTTTGACTATCATGTATATGTAAGGTGGGTGGGTGGCCCCTATCCCACCCTCCAATCAGTAAATCATTAGCGAGGGTTTTAATAAAAAGTTGTAAAATTGAAAGATACATAAGAAATGGTAGTAATGTGGTCATCATAGTGCTTTCCTTACATTTTTCTCGAAAACTATGAGATTTATATTTTTAATTTTTAAATTGTTTTGCAAGTTAAGGACTTTAATAATATATTTTAATAAAACTTGTTCAGTTCTTTAATTCCCTTTAAATTTTATTTAAAAAGTTATGTAATATTTTTCAAATTTAAAAACATATCGAGAACAACAAGTAAACACTTCGAATAAACATCAACTTTTGGTTTATGAATGTTCATTAAAAGCTTTTCAGTTCCAGTTTTTAACGATAAAACCTTAAGTTTAAAGTTTCATTTCAAACGGATCATTAGTTTTTGAGATACAGCGCCCACAGACAATTTCACGCACGAAAACAATACTTCCCCTATATATACTATATAGGAAAAGTAAAAAACTAAATATTTCAAACTACTGGAAATTCTGTCTGTAAATTCAAATTGCAATAAAATTAATGACTCTGAAGGTATCACACACTAAAAATGAATCACGAAGTCAAAGCCTCCACAATCACATATTTAAACGCAATTTATTATTCTATGTTATAGAAGGAAAAACAAAACAATACTTTCACACAAATAGTTTAAATTCATAAAGTCTTGGATACAAATTATTTCTTATTTGTGGAAGTGTAAATTAAGTTAATGATTATTTTTTTATGTAATAGGGATGGGGAAGAGTGGACAATAACACTAAAATGGAGGTACAAGAGGCGTTCACATGTTGTGGATTCATCAAGGACTACAGGCAAAATGACACTAAAATGGGACATCCTTCTTGTGACACCATTAAGGTATTTAAAAGATACATATATAAAGATATTTTTTTAAACCTAATACAGATGTTTACATTAAAACTTGCTATGTGAGAGAGATACTATATAAATTGATTGACTAGTGAGGCACTCATGTGTTAAAAATCCATAATTTTATATTGAGGAAAGGTATGGTTTATTTAAAACAATAGACTGTGGCTAGTTAAAAAAAATGTACAAATTTGAAAATCTGACAATACTTCAACATTAAAATGTTTAAAATGAAAATACTTTTAAACTTTGATATATCACTACAAAGAAAACATGATAGTTAATTGATAAGTATAATAAAAAATAAAATTAAAATCGACATATCACTAGATTTTTATTATTGTGCTGGTATGTTGCCTTTTCAAAATTTGTTGTCAATTGTTAGTTAAAATTAAGTTTAAAAATGTTCATATTATATTTAAAATTGCAAATACAATTTTTTTTTGTTCATTATATTGGTGGGTTCCATATAAACGATATAAACACTAATAAAACATAGTAGGTTTCTTTAATTTAGTGGTAATCCTTTTTGACAAATTGACTCAAATTAACTCGTGTTTAAATTTATGGTTGTACTTTTTTTAATGTGTAGCCAAAATGCTGTCCAAATGTAATGGATGAATCCTGTGAATGTACGCCCTGTATGCCCAAATTGCAGAGCACAATTAACTACGCTTTTAAATTATGTGGATGGATAGGATTATTCTTTAGCTTTACCGAGGTAAGTTGGATACAAACCTACACACTCAAATTAATGAATTAACAACCAATTTAACTGCTTCTTTCCCACCATAATTAATATATAAACTTTCTGTTGTATATTTTGTATAAAACTGGTGTGGTAATAATTCTTCAATAATACCTGAATGATGTAATAATTTGTAGTTATTAATTTTTGCATTATAGAAAATTCAATATTAACGGAATCTGTTTGCTACAAACATATGTATAATATGTTGATTATTAATTTAAAAGCGTATATCGTAACAAATATTGAATTTTCCATCTGCTTTGGGTTATGGATTAAAAATAACAATAATCATATCTAATCGAATAATAAACTAACAGCAGCAGTTAAATTGCGCATAACACGAAATACGAAACCCTAACAAATTATCACAAAACGGGTTGTTGTTTATTGCATGTTTCAGTTTTTGGGAGTTTGGCTAACGGTGCGCTACCGCAACCAAAAAGATCCGAGGGCTAACCCGAGCGCTTTCCTATAGATCTACTGCAAGTAATCTCTTCCCCCGGTACATGTACATTTTCCGTTTCTTCTCTGCCTTTATTTATTTATGTATATATATACACACCTTATTAAACACACGTATTTGAATTATGAAAGGACAAATATGGATGCCTTTACAGATTATAGGTGCATTGTATTCGTGGCATTACCGCAACCAGTACGATCCGGAGGAGAAGCTAGCGACCGCGATTTTTCCCAGGCATAATTTCACCTATTGATTGTGAACGTCGTAAATTTTCTAGTCGTCTTAAGTTTTAATTTTTTTTTTGTTCATAATGAAGCAGCGCTACGTTTTCGGTGTTGTTTTTTTATAGTAGATCGATCAGTATTACGTAATCTCTATACTTGATTGAAACCAGGTATACACATTTGAAAAAAAAAAGGAATTTGTTACATGTTATTTGTCTTTATTTGCAATTTTTAGTATTCTGAAGAAAAATTAGCCCATGGTAGCAAGAAACTGAAAATTCTTTAGTAAAGTTTTTCAATTTCACGTTCAAGTTGAATTATAGTGTGCTGTTACTGTAATTAAGATAAATTGATAATTATAATTATTTTAAGTATACGATAAAAACTTAATTATTGTGATGGCCATTAATATGTTTTTAATTATTACAATCAATTCTAGTGAATCATTTATTATTAATTGACTATTGATTGCTATGTTTCGTTATTAAATAATTTTCTTTTCAATTATATATATTTTTACTCTAATTTATTCAGTGAACATGACTCATTTATATTATCTGAATTATAAAGTGCTCGTTTAATTAATTTATTCTTGTTTTAAAAAAATATACCATATTTTCTATTTTTACATTAACAATATTTTCTAAGAAACTCAATTGAGAAAACCACGGCAAGTTTTGTTTATATTTATTAGAACAAATCCTCATTTTAATTTCTGATCTACTTGGGAAACATGTAACACTTTAAATTGATGGGTTCTATATTTAAAAAAATTATAATTTTAAATAAATTAGAAATAAAACTCTTATGCTCAAAAGAATACATTTGGCCTGTAAATATTTATAAATTTACAAGTCAATAATAATCTATTGCATTGTTATGCTAACGTTTATGGTAATGATAGTATTAGTTGCAAAGAAAGTACATATTTGTTTAGTATGTTAAGTGATTACTGATCGTTAACGAACTATAATTTTCAACACCTCATTCTATTTATGTTTAATCATTAAGCAATGGTCGGACCGTGGCCACTTTATATTTCTCTGATGTAAGCACATATCAAGTAGTCAGTCGTGTCCACGGCTCGACCGTTCACAGCGCGACCCGCAACGATTTATAATAGGTTAGGTATTTTTGAAACAAAAAAAATATATATAAAATGATGCTTTAATGTGATTTCGTTTCAAAAATTGTAACTGATAAGATGATACTGTTAGTGCATTTACCATTCAAACTGTGGAACCAGTGTTTCAAAGGCTGTAACTCGAACAAATATTTTAATATTCTTCCTAAATGTCTTTAGATTTAGCGACTTTAGATAGGTATATAAATAGATAGATTAGGTAGTGTCAGTAAATTATAAGTGCATGTCGTTGTGTATTTGATTTTTTTAAAGGATATTCCTCGTTATCTGCACGCGCGGTGTTTCATTTATTTCAACAGTTGGTGATTCAACGGATCATTTTCCTTTCAACATGATGAATGTAATTGTAATTTTTATTCAAGACTATTTTTATCAACCAAGTTATGTTTTTTTCAATCTAGTTTAGTTTATTTCTTATTCTAACATTTATACTGTTAGGAAATAATGTTATAATACATTTGAATTAAAATGTTAACAAATCAAAAAAAAAATCACCAATGAAATTAATTATTCATTTCATATATACTCTTAATTACATTATAGTGGAAATTAATTATTAAAGATATTTAATGTATGAAATAAATCAAACCACTGTAGCATAAGAGCGGATAACATCAAATATCAATTTTTTGTGATTATTTTTTTATACTTTTCTATTATTCACTTTTGAGTTGTGTTAGTTTTTAAGTGCGTGACATTAAACTAAATAATAATAAAAAAAAAAATAATGAAGCAATAGATTCCAGTATTACACCTCGAATTTATAATAAAATCTAAATGTGCTCTTTTCCCAAATGTTATATAAATTTAAATTCTGACGCGAGAATATGAAATTCTATACTTGCTTGGTATTTTCAAACTTCGCGCAAGTTTTTTTTGGTTCACTGATTTTCGTAAAGATAAAATTATTATTGTATATAATCATTTAATGCACCATATGAACAAACTGTTATTACGTTGAATTTAATTTCGGATAATTATAAATGCCCATAGTTGTTTTTGAAGCGATTTAGATGAAGTCTTATTCAATTTTTATTTACATACTTCGTTCTATCAATAAGAAGTCATAATTTCCTATATGTATATAGGATGTTTTTAAATAATGACTTAACAATAGCCTAATTTGTCAAAATACGCTAATGACACTTAGTAGGAAGTTGAGTTTATTGTAGCTGTTTGATATGATATAACAATCACTAAAAAATTTGTATTCAAAAATCACAATCAAATTGAAACTAAGTATATAAGTTTATTACTTACTTCACTTATTTATTTAAACATTATATGTACACTTCGAACAATAATCACATTTTGTTCGACATGTACATAGAACTGTTAAATATATAATAAGTGAAGCAAGGGATAAACTCGGTTTCAATTTGATTGAAAACACTTCATGTAAACTCAAACTGATGAAATATCACCCTATTTTCTTATTATTACCATTAAAATTATATAGAATAAATTCATCTAAACTGCTTCTACTCTAACCATGTACACCCTCCCTTCAACGTGATTGATTTAGGATCAACTTGTATTTTGAAAACATTGCTTGGATCTATATTATGCTGTGAATAAATTATATTATATTGAATTGTAGTTTTAATGATTTTACCTTAATTTATGTTTTTTAGTAATAATATAATCTACAGCTAATTTTTTAGTAGTAGCAGTAGTGTTCAGCTATCGACCTTCTGCTGTGATATTTTTTAATTAATGTATGTGATACTTTGTAGGGTCATCCAGTGACTCTAATATGCCATTAATTATATTTGAATAGCAAAGGGTACTGGTACTATCACTAATTTTTTATACAGGGTGCCCCGTTAATGTGGGAAAATGGCTGGACAACAGATTCCTGGGGTCAAAATATGATGGTTTATGACAACACGTTGGTGCATCCAACAAAAACTAAAAAAACACTACTTGAAAGACCATTTCATTTAAAAACTTTTGTCTCTTAATAATATTTGATATCTGGTTCAGCCATTTCGTCACATTAACAGGCTACCCTGTATATTTGGTATTATTCAATTTTAAAAATTGTAACGAAGTTTTACTTTGTTTAAAACTCATTAAAATTGTAATAAAATGTGTTTAAAATAAATAGTAAATAAATTTTTACTCTTTTTCATACAAATTTATTTAATTAAGATTAAAATAATTCAGTTACCTTAAGTAAATAATTCAAAATTTTAGTCATAATGAATTAAAATTCCTCTTCTAATTTTGAATTATTTGCCCATAGAATTTAATGTATTCCTTTTTTATGCTATATAAATATAGTACATAAAAATAATAATATATATAAGCCCTTTTTAAATACACTTTCATTTATTTATCACATATAATAAATTTATACAGGCATACATGATTTGGCAGAGTAATAAATATAATATATACATGTATAAAATAGAAGAACACTTTTAAAAGCTAAATTGTACATACATATAAAAAACTTTAAAACACTATGGTTATAGAAAATATTTCATTTGTTTTTGTTATATATTATACATAATTTGTGTTGCATGCGAACGTGTACCCATTAAATATTTGAACTATTTGGCATCGCACATTTTTGGTTCGTCACTTATATATAAAAAAAGTATCGAAAACTACGGTTTTAAGACATTTTATTTTTCTTTCCCAAGACTTTCATAAGATTTCTGGACATAAAGTACGGCTTACTGGCTGATCCGTCGTTTCTCTCACAGTCTTCCACTACAAAGAAAAAAGTTAGTAATTTATATCGACATTAACATTTTATTCTAAATCCAACATCCCAAGTTACTAAATTATACTAAAGGGATACTATTAGTTGCTTTTTAAATTATAATAATAGATACTTACAGAAACAGAGGAATAAAGTGTCAACTGCCATGGTATACACACTAAAGAAAACACTGGCCACCAAATAAGTACAAATAGCTACAAAAATTACAGGGACGAAATTGTATGTCAACTTCTTCTCACTTAGGAACTCAATGAACGTATATACTATTGCACTCACACCAATCGTCACGACCAATTTACTAAGGAAGAATAAAAAGTCGGTGACCTGTTAAAATAAAAAAGGAAGTTTTATATGGAATATAGTATATATATTATAGAAATGTATATCTAACCTTATCTAAAACGAATACTCTGACTATATTTCTAAGCAGCAAAGAGAACGCATTTTTTGCACTGGTGCAGAAATTTTTCCCATGTATAGCACACATTATGTACGCGTTTTTATTGATGAATTTAAGGAATTTTTCTAGGCACCAAAAGAAGCATTTCATGCAGCACAAAATTGCTTTCGTGAAAGGGTTTTCATATTTCTTCAATTTGTGATCTATATATTCCAATGCGACACGGATCATTCTGCAGATTGCTATAATTAATGATCCAAAGGCTAAGGTCCCAATATGATACCTGAAAATAACAGAATGTATGGAACAAATATAAAAGCAGAAGTATAATAATCACCTTAAGATTCTCCCAGTGGAAATTGTAATATTAAAAAAAGGCACTGAGGTTTTATCAAACGTCCAATACCAAGTGGCAAAGGTGGATGCGAGTATCATCTCGCCAAGAGCTTGCATAAAGAAAACAAGCCAAAAGAAGCTGAATATATTATATGCTGAAAATAATTATAGATGAGGCGTAATTATTATAACTAACAAATAAAACTTACCATGAGTATAAGGTATAATGGCGGGTTGTTCTATCTCCACTGTCTTACAACCTGCGTTACATAAAGGCTGGTTACAACTGCTTAAGAGGGTACTAAATGTCTTTGGATCACAGCTGCCTCCGCTCTTTGACAAGTGTAAAAGAATATTTTATTTTATTTACATTCAGTTAAAACAAACTTACTGTTAGTGTTAATCCACCGCTACAAGAACACCCATCAACATTTCTAATTTCGTAAATAGGTTTTCCAACTGATGACAAGTATAGAGCAACACTGATTGCATATATGACGACTGCCATTTGCAGAATCCAAGGCACGACAGGGAAAAACAAGGCTGATGTCGTCGCACTAATGGCCCTAAAAATAAACACTGCATTGTAAAAACAATATTTTACAATTAAATTCAGTCTACTATTTAAAATGGGTTTTATAAAAATATTCTTAAACTGTTGCACTGAATAATCACTTACTTGCTTCCTTCCTTTATCAATCCAATTGCAAGCACAATTCTCTTTCGGAGGAATATTACTACAAACAGTAAAACAACCAACACAATGGATAGAATGATAAGTAGCGCCAACCAGAACTCCGATTTTTGCGTGTATTTTTCAAATAAGTTGGTTGCATTTTCGTAGGCGTGTTTGTGTTCTTTATAGTAGGTATATTGCACACCACATAAATAGGTACCTAAAAATAGCTATTATATTAACTTGGCTATAACATATTAAGATTATGCGAATCGACTAGGTTTTCTGATTAATAAATCTACTGCATTTTTGTACTGAATTTAATACTTAAATTAGTTTAATGTTAGACAATAATGTAAGTAAAGATATCAAAGTACATAAATCAATCCCTAAGCGTTTGAATCGACTTAACATTAAGCTTTTAGTCCGAATTTTATAATTGCACAAATTGCTCAATTAAAAAAAATGTAGTCCTGTTTTTCTAGGATCGATTATATGTAACGATAATACCATGTACGTTAATTCTGATTTGATATGTGCAGACTTATTAATCTGACATTAAGTGTCAGTATTGAGTAGGGGCCAAACTCTTAGAGAAATCTCAATGAAAATGACAACTTATAGGTTTTTAATTTTTTAAATTTGTAAGCTCTTGTTCATTAATTACTTGAAAATGACCTGGTTGCTATTCTTGAAAGTAGTTTGTGTCTGTTGAGACTAGTAATGTTTATCCCATAAACTTAATAATGATATTTATTGTGAATATTTAACCGTTATAGAAAGGCAGGAAATGAACTTATCAATCAATGTTTTATATTATTGGATGTTGAAGTTTTACCGATAGAAAACAAGTTGCATTTTCCAATCATTAAGAAATAAAAGGTATAAGTATGTTTCTAGAAAGTAATCATAAAACATGATGAAAGATTGTTTAATGCACTAGAAAAAGCCATTAATAATAATACATGTTGTAATTTCCTTAGAAATTACAAAGGAGAAAACTATTGTGACAGCTGCAAATCTTCTGGATTGTTATAAGCTATGGAATACATTTTTATAAAACATTCACTTCTTGGACTCGCTTAGACTTCTTAAACCAAAAAGAGAGAAACTGAATATGCTCCAAAATACCAATCTACCACTTTCTAAGTAAGAATGAGCAGTATATAATACAAAAATTATTTTTTTCATATTTATGCGTGAGTTGCTTTTATAGGTTTGGTCCCGTCTAATAATACAATAAAATTTACTTACAAAATGATAAAAGTGCAAGTGATCCTAAAATTGACAACCAAATCATAACAGCCGCTATCCATCTCATGACTAGAATATATATGATACACATAGCTATAGCCAGTACCAACCCTCCTAATATTTCCGGCCAAGACTCTTTCAAATCCTCTACGACATCATGGCCAACCTAAAAATGTAAAAAAAATGAAAACAAAAAATGATTGCGGTCTACATTTTCCTTTTGTTAATTCGTTATTTGTGTGGATGATTTTATTACTTGTGCATACATATGAAAGGGCAGTTTAATCACAATCATTCCTACAACATTCGTACCTGTTCTGTATTCGCTAAAAATTCAATATTTTTCTTGGCCAATTTCAAATCATGAATGGAGACGCCAATCACGGAATCTTGCAACTGCTTTAACTCATTGACGCCATCGGCCATCAGGGGAACGCACCTTCCCAAAACTGAAATGTACAGTCACTGTTGGCCTTTGGATAAATAATAATGACTATACTTGGTTTTCATATAAATACGTGCTTATCTGTAAACTTATTAATCTGCAATGTTGTTTTTTTTTTGCTTATCCAGCTTTTGGAGTAAAATACTATAAAAGAGTTACAGAACTCAATTCTCGAAAATAAAATATCCCATATGAATTAAATTTCTAAAATTTATCGGATTCTTTAATTTAATAATAATATTCGTTCCAAAAAAGATATAAGTTGACTATTATTTTTATTTATCTATCCTTAATATTGACTATAGATCCAACTGATATTTAATTTTTTTAAATGCATACTGTTCTGGGTTACCTAAGAAAATATATTATAAAATATTTAATACTTTTCGTATTAATTAATTTTTAATATAATTCTTGTAAGGATGGTTTCAAACAAATGATAATAATGCATTTTTATTTCAATTATTTTTAGTTAAATCTACTGAATCCAAGCTGAAGGAGTAAAACCAGTTGATTAATACTATATATAATTACAGATTGATTATTTTCTCATTTTACACGTTATAACACAATTTACAGGACAACCAAGATAATTTATGTTTTGTAAAAAAAAAGCACACATCGCACACATAAAGCCAAACAAAAAAAACATGCACATAGGGAGCGTTTTGTGGGTGGAGTTAGTTAGTGCCGTGGTGTTTTTTTTTCGCATTTAATATACCTTGTGTGGTTCGTCTTTTTCTGTGAAGAAATAGATGGCCGTGTGTACAACCAGGGAAAGCCAAGTGTTGGAAGCTACGAGGTTTTTCTTGGTTATTTCGATTTCGTCGACGGAACGTTGTGCCACCGCCAGATCCAACCTCCTCCTATCGGCCACATTATACAGACACCGTTTTAACACTAAACAACAAACGATGCCAGGTTAACCCAGGAGTGATGCGATTTAAAGAATTTACCTTAAATCGCAACACGTTAATATCAAACTGAAATACCTACACCCTTTTTACATTTTCAAGATAGATTTTTAGAACATTATTATTAGGGTGTGTGCATTTTCAAATTTGATAAATTTGGGACGCTAAGCGTTAGCCAAACTACAAAACAATAACTACAACACAAAAACATTGAAACAACATAATTAATAATATAACACTAACCTGGTTCGCTCGGTAGTAACCATTTAGCACATTTTCCGCTCTCAACTAAATCTAAAGCATGCCTCTGATCAAAAGGTAATTCGTTGTCCACACAGACCATTTCATTTAGGTTTACGTTAGTCCGATGGAGCTTATCAATCAGGAGGAAATTACTTGGACATTTCTTCACGCAGACCTGATAATGAATTAAGAATGTTAGTTCTAATTATTAGTATATATAAGTTATACTCACCTGTGGTGTATTGCAGCGAGTGAATGGCGCATTTGGATTTAAGCATTTCGTGAGATCAAAGAACACAAGGTAAGGTTTGTCAGCGACGTGCAAATCCAGGCCGCATCTGCTTCCTTTTGAATCTTTCGGTGCCATTAACATTTGAGGATCTCCATTTACATATGCTTAATACAGAAATAATACTTTTAGAGAAATATTTGCTCATACAAGTAATGACTAACAGTGATATATATGTTAATTAAATTATTTCCATTATATTTCAAGATGTTACCAAAGAACCTAATTCAACCGATTAAATAATTTAAAATCGATGCTTACCATATATAGCTACACCTATTGAACATGCGATCATGATCATGAAGAGAAAAAGGCATATGATGTCCGTGCATGATCTCTTCTTGAGTGGTCCATTAAAGTTTGGATCGTAGTTGAACTTCTCACCTGTAATTAGATTGTTCTCCATATAGAAAGCAATTTTTGCTACAAAAATTTAAGATTTGCATTTTTCCAATAATTAAACCCACTATCCGAATTTTTGGTATTACATTCCGGCTAACTTTGACAATTGACATTGTCAATATAATATCCGTAACATTTAAAATTCTAACGTATTTTGGGTGATTGCAGTATTGTTAAAAATTAAATATTTATTATTAAGGAAAATTAATTACTCCGAACACTATTGCACTTATATTTATATAAGAACTTCACTTTCTGCCCGTTTTACAAGTATAGTACAGCGTTTGGATTGACCTATACAGTTTGGTCAATTGCTCAAAAATTTTGTTTAATTATTAAAAATGCATAGAAATCAAATGTAGAGTCAATATTTAATTGAAAATAAAAGGCCATAGAATACTTATTTTATGAAATATTAAAAGCATTACATTACTATTTTTTGCCATTACTGATGACGTATTAATGGTTTTATGATTGGAGAGTAAAAATTTTGTTTATAAATTTCTCTGTAGGAATGCCTACGCTCCAAAATGATTAAAAATGTGATCTTTATTTAATCTAAATCACCGGAAACATTCCTCACATTTCCGGCCTGACTGGCTAAAATATCTGAAAGTTTGTTTCTTTTGAAATGCATATATTAACGTCACATGAAAATTAAACAAGTAATTATTTATAGTATTATTTTAATCTTACTCCAATCGTTTTATTAAATGATTTACTTTATATTTTGCACTTACACTTATACTTTATTATTTTTATGCAAAATTTTCACCTTTATTTTAACATATAAATTTTTTTCTTCATTAAAAATCAAGTCAAAATAGTCATTGCTAAGTTTTAAATAATTGTAACTGAAAGATTTTATCTACAGATAAATAATAATTTAATTGCTTTTAAAACTAAATTTTTGGGTTTTAATTAACAATTTTAAAGAAATTTATTAAATAGAAAAAATATACAGATAAGAGATTAAAATGTATATTTGGTTCTTGTCACATGTTATTAATTTTATTTTCAGTTTCCCCAAAATAATGTTTTGATAGATTATAGTAAGATAATGGTTGGTTTTGAAGATCTAGAACGGGATCGAACCGTCATCTAGCAACATATGATACATAGCTTTATTTTGGCTGTATCTCTAAAATATTTTGCCTTTGGTTTTTTATTTAATGTAATTTCTAGTAATTTATATGTCAAAGAAGAATTAACTGTATTTAGAAAGATATATTTCTCATTTTTAAAACGACCACAAAAGTCTAATGATTTTTGAATTCCATGTTTTACTAAAATCCATTTTTGTAATTTTTCGAAAGATCTAAATAGCTATTACTTGAAACCTTTTTCTGTTTTCCAAAATTTTTTAAGAACATTTTTCAAGTTAACCATAATAAATAATGGTGATGTGGCCATCATAGCATTTCCCTTTACTACTATAGCAGTTTTGGCTAACGACCACGTGGTCATTCCGCAGTGTTTTTGTGTTTTATGTTTGTGTAAATTAGCTCGTTACTTTAAAGGATGGTCCTAAATTAAACAATAGTAAGTGAGAAAACAAAACAAAATAAAAGCAATTGAACCATTCCATAATAAATAATTCAAATCGACAAGATCAAAATTAATAAAATAGTTATACTTCTTATTCTTCTGTATCTTGGCTTCCCATATTCTTCTTACTGGTCTTGTCTCTTCCATTCTTTATAGGTGTCCCTACCAACCAAGTTGCCTTTCTTCTATTGTCTGAAATATCGTTTGGCAGTCTAGCTCTTCTCTTATTGTTGTGTTTTTTATTCAGTCTTTCTTAGTTATTCTCATCACTCTTCTTAAATACTTCATCTCTACCGCTTGCAGTTTGCTTCTTTGTCTATTATTGAGATTCCACGATTCGCATCCAAACAGCAGTATTGGTGCGTTGTTTTAAATACTTTCATCTTTGTGGTTCTTGTTATCTCTTGTCTGTTGATAAATTTGTTCTTCATTGCGAAGTATAGTTTCATCGTTTTCTCTATTCACTTGTTAATTTCGATTTCTTGTGTTCCCTTCTCATCAATAGTTATTCATAGATATTTCATTGTTTGTACTTGTTCAATCGTTTCTATTTGTACTTCCATATTTATTTCTCTGCTGTCTTTTCCAATAATCATTACTTTCGTCTTTTTGGTGTTAATTTTCGTTCCGAATTCTTGTAACTTGGTGTTCCATATTTCCAGGTGTTGTAATTCCTTCTCGTTTTTAGCAAAGAGTACAATATCGTCGGCAAACGCTGCTTCACATATTTCCACTCTTTGCATATTTCTGTGTCCAATTAATGCTTTCCTCGTTTTCTTATTACATTCTTTTATGATCTGGTCCATATAAATTATAAAAAATTCAGGGCTCAGGCCACCTCCTTGTCGTAATCCCCCTTTTGTTGTGAAACTTTCTGATATTTGATTGTTGTAAATGACCATGTTTTTGTTGTCCCTGTAGATATCTCGTAGTATATTCAACAATTTGTCCGTGATCCATCTTAATTTGAGGATTTCCCATAGCCTTTCCCTGGGTATTTATCAAACGCGTTTTCAAGATCAATAAAAGCGATATATGTGTTCTTTTTTTCCTGGATATTTTTCTGTGTTATTTGTTTAATGGGAAATATGTGGTCTTGTATACTTCTGCCTCTTCTGAATCCACTTTGTGATTCGTCTAGCGATTTTTCTGTCACTGATCTTATTCGTTTGTCCAAAAGCTGTTCGAAAATTTTCATGGTAGTTTTATGTATTGGGACTATGAGTGCTGTTTTCCAATCCTCAGGTATCTTTTCTTCCCTCCATATATTGTTGTATATGTTAAGTAGCAACTCCATTCCGTCTTGGCCTAAATTTTTTAACATGTTTGAAGTTATTTTGTCGTATCCGGGTGATTTCCCATTTTTCAGTTTCTTAATTACTTCAGTTAATTATTCTAGAGTAGTTGTGAAGTCTTCTAGGTGTTCTATATTTAGTGTTGTTTCAGGTTCATTTCTCTCATCTGTTTCTGATTCTGCTTCTAGTAGTTCCTGAAAATACTCTTTCCATCTTTCTGTTATCTTTTTATCTTCTCTGAGGATGTTTCCGTCCTCATCTTTTATATACCTATGTATCTCGTTTCCGTTGCTTTCAGTCCTGAGAGATTTCAGCAACTTGTAAAAAAGTTTTTGATTCCCCTTCCTATCATGTTCCATTTTTTCGCCGAAATATTTCGATTTATCTTTTTTTGATGATACTACTAGGGCTTTTACATGTTTTCTTTCTCTTTTATATTCATTGTAATTATCTTCAGTTCTCTCATTTATGTATTTTTTCCATGCCTTCTTTTTCCTTTTTGTTTGTTCTCTTATCTGGTCTGTCCACCATGCTGTGTACTGTTTACTTGAATTTCTTCGATTTATACCACATACTTCTTTTGCTGTTTTTATTATATTTTTAAATGTTTGCCATAATTGTTCTACATTTTTATTTTCTATTATGTTCTTATTTCTCATTTTATCTTCTACTGTTTGTTTGTAGTTTTCTGCTATTTCCTCTTTATTTAGTTTGTAGACCTTTACCATTTCAAACATTTTGTGTTTTTTTATTTTTGTGCTCTTTATTTTCTCTATTGTTCTATTAGTTTTAAATGTCGCTATTAGTACGTAGTGGTCACTACCTATTTCTGGCCTTGGTGTCTATGATTGATTTAAAATTGCTTCTTTCGATGAGTGTATAGTCAATGATTGATTTCTCCTTTCTGGTGCTTACCTCTCGTGTGTATTTGTGTATATCTTTATGGTCAAAAAATGTGTTTGTTATTATCAAGTTGTTGAAGACACAGAAGTCAAGCATTCTTTTCCCATTATTATTTCTGTGTGTTTCTCCATGTTTGCCGATCACTTTGTTGTATTGCTCATCTTTTTTGCCAACTCTACCATTAAAATCACCCATGATGTATATACTATCCTTTGCTTCTTCTGTAATGTTAGTTCTTCCCAAAACCTGTCTATATTGTCTGTTTTATCATCTTCGTTTGGTCCGTAAACTATTATAATGGATATATTGTTGTTAATGTTTTCATCCCCCATCTCAATTTTTAAAATTCTTTCAGTTTTACATTCAAAATATTTTACTTGTTTTTCTAGTTTTTTGTGAATTATACACCCTACCCCTGCTGCAGCTCTTTGTTCATCCTTGACTCCACTGTATATCAGTGTATGTTCTTTTTCTAATTTTAGTATGCCTTTCCCCTTTTTCTTCGTCTCTGTTATTGATAACAATTCTAGGCCCATTTCTTCAAATTCATTTACTAGCTCGACTTCCTTACCTGCGATGCTTCTAATATTCCAAGTTCCTATTTTCCAAACTTTGTTTTTCTTTTCTTTTGATATTTTTACTTTGTTGTTTGTTGTTTGTTTTTAACAAAGCAAATGAAGTTTACTAAAAAGCAGCAAAGAAACTTGTTATTTTATTATTATTAAAAACATCTAATCAATCATTAACAAATAAATCTGTAGCAATCGAGTAAAGTAAAAAACACATGAACCATTATATACAAAATAATTGAAATTGAAGAAATAAAAAAAATAATCAGACATTATCAAAAAAACACTGTGGATATTTAAGATACAAAAAAAAACAGTTCAACATTAGGAAAATATATGTATGTTATAACAAAAACCAATAGAATAATCGATACTAAATAAAAAACAAAAAAAACAACAAAAATCAATTAAGTTGAGGAAATAAGTTAAGAAAAAATAGCTAAATATTATAAAAAGTGTTGATATTGCAGACATAAAAACTAAAATAAATGAAATTTGCTAAAAAGCAGTTACTAGTAAGTAAATAAGCACCTTTTTTAGTAAGTGTTCAACTATTTTGCGAAGAGATCTATCAAACGAGGTGTAACTTGATATACCTTTCCATTAAAAAAAAGATCGGATGTGGGTGGGTAAGTGAAGTAAGGAATTTTATTTCGTTCATCATAATATAGAATACTTCACATTACTCAACCCGAATTTAGTGATAAACATGGCTACCTGGTCAACCGAGTATAATAAATTCTTCAAACTTAAAATCAAAATGTTTACTTATAATTTAATAATTTTAATTTTTATTGATACAATTTCAAAATTATACATATATTACAAATAGTCGTGTTTGATATTTGAATTATCAAGTGGCCACTTGATACTGACGTTCAAACGTCGAAACTTAAGTACCTACATTATAGATTACCACATAGTAGCAGTCGCAACTATCATCATGATTATTTCTCATAAATCTCTTTTTATTATTCTACATAATAATTCTGTTTGATAAGATTGAAAAAAACATACCATTTCAATTTTCTCAAAAGCCACAGAGAAAACTTTGTTTAAATAAATAAATGTTACTTAGTATTTAAGTATTAATTTACCTTTAACTTGGACTTGGAAAATAACTTGGAGTAAACTCTTCACTTATTTATCAGAAGCTTTTTAGCTCTTCTAACAAATAACAGAAACTTAAGTTGTTATTAACTGTCGTTGTTTTAATTTATTAATATGTAACAAAAATTTCAATGTTTTTTGTTAAATTGTAATATGTTTAAAATTAATTTTAAATTACGTTGTTTAAAAAGTTTTCCATCAGTTTTATAAATAGATTTTTAGAAAATTTAAAAAATCGACGGTTTCCTTTTCGAGAAAGTTTGGTTCAATTATTGTTCAACTCCTTTTTCTAAAACTTTAATTGTTTTTGGTAAAATAAACCTACTATTTTAAACATATTTAGTAATGCTTGTTTTAAAATGTTTAAAATTGTTTTTTTCCAAATTTTCAATTATATTTTAGGAAAATTCAAATCGTTCAAAAAATCGATTGTTTCGTCATCGAGAAAATTTCAATTGTTTTTTTAAATATTTTGAATAACTGCTTTGTTTAGAAAGATTTCAACTGGTTTTTACACAAATTTGTTTAGTAATTTAAACAGTTTAAAACATTAGACTCTTTCATTTTCGAAAATATTTTTCATTTCAATCGTTGCTCAACTAATTATCCTAAAATTCAATTATTTTGGGTAGAATAATAGTTATTTAAGATAAAAGTGTAAAAAGTGATTCTTTATTGCACGAAATGGCGAAAACAAAAGCCAGAAGTGCAATAAAGATATTTTTTACACGCGTTTCTTACAAAATTTTATCAACAATTTTCAAAGATGTTTTTCATATAATTAATATTTTGCAAATGACATTTTAATTGCTGCTAATTAATCAATGAATAAAATTAAGAAAATTTTGTAAAGAGTGTATTGACGAAAACGTTACTTAGCAACCAGTATATAATTTGTACAAATGTTAGTCGCCATTATTTGTGAGTGTTATAAATTGTAGAAAAACATGTGTGATAGTGATAGATAGTATTTATTTATCCAATGTACACACATAATAAAATTCAAAATACATATAACAATACTTTCTTATGAAAAATTTTGATTGCACATGGAAAATCTCGAGTTCATAAAAATATGATCTTCCACTCTTGCCTACTGTTGCTTTGACGACACTGCTGCCACATAAGGTCTCTTTGATGGACGTTGTTCCACCAGTTTCTTGCCAAGTTTTGCTTATTTTTCCCTGAAGAGATAGTAGTGATATTCAAAATATTCCTTCCGATGTTGAAAAGGCCGCGTAAATGGCAATGGTTCAAAAAAAGGTGTACGTCAGAAAATGTCTCTAACTTAACAGAGAATGTCTTCTTAGCCTATTTTTCTGTAAGAGGCAAATAAATCAAATCATCGATTTCTATAGTATTATATGGTTAAGTCTTGAGTATTAGTTTACACAATATTCACCGTAAAGAGTTTTTCCACTATAGAAAGTCTTACGTATTTATTAAGAAACAGTTATATACATTTTTAAACGATTCGCCCGAAGACAAGTTTTTGATGATGAAGGTTGGTAATTTTGATCTAAATTGTTTGAAGATTTAATGGGGCTGTTAGGAGAGAAGGATTACATAAGATGAGTATCAAGGATATTGAAGATACCTTGATTGTTGACATTTACAGAAGGTACTTTTTATTTCATCTTCCCCTCCCATTAACAATTATTTCTCTATTACCTTTTATTTATTTATTATGTGATCTTCTATAATAAAAATATGTATCAAATCATGTTCTTCCACTCATACCCTTTTTGAACCATGATGTTGGGAAGTATATACTCATCCACATCCGGAAACTTTTATATTTTCTCTTATATCGTTTTTTTGTCCACTTTTTAGGAGGAACTTTTCGGCCGTTTATGTCAACATAACAGAAATATACAACCTCTGACAATGAAGTTCGGTGAATAGTCCTGCAACATAACTATGCACTGCTGAGATTTGCTATACATGTCTTGGAAATGTTTCAAGAAGGCTTCATTTCAATATCGTCTCTTTCTTTTCAAAGCGAGTTTTAGTCGTGGGAATAGGAAGGAGTCTGTAGGATTGATTTTTGGCGAGTATGATGGATGTTTAATTTGCACTACCCCCGTTTTTCCGAGGAACTGACTATATTGGCTGTGTGAGAGCGAGCATTGTCGTGAACAAATGAACCTTGTTATGCGTACTGGCATCGTACCCTACATAGAAGTTTCATGAAACGGTTGAAAATTTCAATGTACATTGCAACATTGAAAGAAAAGAGATTTGACGGTATTTCTGACATCCAACGAAACGTGACGAGTCTTTTGAACTCCATCCCAAAAGAAGCCATCTTGAAAAGTTTTCAGAATATGTATAGCAGATTTCAGTGGTGCATAGTTATAGGAGGTGACTATTTCTAAGGACAGTAAGGTAACATTCGTTAATATTTCATTTACGTTAATGTTGCAAGACTATTCACTAAACTAACTTTTGGAAAAATTATAAGCCAAATTGCTACTTATCTTGTGTCAGTTTTCGAAGATCTTCGGCCACGTTCCTCGCAGATGCTAGAGCAGACATTTTAATGTACTGAATCGTACGTAGAAGAGTAAATAAATAACAAAAAAGCCATATCCAACCAATTTTTTCAAAGAGAAGTCTCCAATAACAGTACTTGTTCTTATATGAGACACATGTAGAAAATTCAATAATTTCCAACTAAATTTTGCGCGAAAGTACTACTAAGCAAGTATATATTCCAAATATTCTTTCTGAAACTTTTTGTTCGACAACGCCAGGGTCGAAAATTGCACAAATGCAAAATTAACATTGACGTACATGATATAGATTAATTTAATGCAAGTAGAAGCAATTACAAGTATATGTGGTCCTATTAATAACAACATGCGGTTGTGTACTGAAAGTAGGAAGTTGTGAATCGCAACCCTTCTTAGCTCACGCATATTTGTAAAAGTTTCGCTCTATTGTAATTGCTTCTACTTTATACAGTTTAATAATTATTTTAATTAATATAATAAAGTTTTTCGTTGAAATTTGGTGCTATAATATTTCCATCAGTCAAATTTTAAAATAGTATATTAACTGTCTACGTATCTTTTGCAGACATTATAAAAGGCTCCAGATATAACAAATGATCTTTTAATTTTTGCCTTAAATGTGGCAATATTTATAAAAAATTTGTCTTCAAAAACTTTCATTTGCAAATTCTTTAATTCCTGCTTGCGACAGGCTCCGCTTGTTCCGATAATTAGAAAAGTCTGCAGTAAACAATAATATTATACACGTAAAGATTTGAATCACTTACGTTTTTGAGCAGTCGTTAATAACCTTACAAGGCCATTATCAAACGAAAACCTTGTAAGGTTGAAGCTATAGTTACGAAATAAATTCCATGTGTGATATTAACAAAGTAAGTTTTATTTATCATTTGATAAAGTTCCTGATTCAAAATGTATCACAAAGTTATGGCTTCAAGCATCCAACATAATATGCATTCATATAAAAATATAGGTTTGGTATCTGCCTTAAAATTGGTCCTACCTATGATTCTCAAAGCTTTACGTTGCAAACCAAAAATTCTATGTCTGCCTCAGAATGCCCTCACAAGATGAGATGGTTATAAGTACACTTAATGACTCTGAACAGGAAAATCTGCGAAGTAAGAAAATACTGCTGCACAAGCGGTAGCAAGGTGCTCCGGGTGGTTATTCCACGTTAGTGGTGAATCAATACGAATGGCCAGGAAAGTGACAGATGTGTTAGATACGCATATATTATGCCTTAGAGTGAAAATAACATTTACATTTTGTTCTCATTTAAATTCAGGCTATTTGCACTGTACCAGTTTTTTGCTAGAGTATCTTGGTATTTTTCCTTAGACACATCAAGCTGAGAGTCAGTACTCACAATGTTAGTAATATCCGCATAAAGGATGTCAGACGTATCAGAAAAATGATTAGCAAAGTCATTGATGTAAATAACGAATAATTAGGGACCAAGGATTGACCCTTGAGGTACCTCATGTTCAATTTGAATAGGCTCAGGTATTATGTTTTTATTCCTAACGACTTGCAGCGATATGAAAGGTAACATTTTATTAGTTCGGAACTAGTTGGGTCGAAACCATAACGACACAGTTTTTGTATTAATATTCTGTGGGACACACAATCGAAGGCCTTGCTAAGGTCTAGGAATAATATAACGCAATATTCACTATGCTCAAAAGTTTTCAAAATGCAGTTGGTTAGATGCAATACCGCATCGCTGGTAGATATATTTTTTCGGAAACTTAATTAATGTGAACTAAATAAATTATTAATAGACATATATTTGACAATCTGGTTATACAAAATTTTGTCTAATTTTTTTGAAAATACAGGAAGGATAGATAAATGTCGATAGTTGTCCATTAGTGACAGTGTACTTTCTTGTCAATTGGTAAAAACTACAGCAATTTTCATGGTATCCGGTACAGTGGATGTCACTATACATTTATTAAAAAGCTCTTTAAGGGTAGAAAACATTGCTTCCTTACAGCTTTTGATCACATTTATAGATATACCATAGTAACCAGAGCAGTTGCTGTTACTCATACAGTTGATAGCTTGCCTGACTTCATTTGTACTGACTTGTGAAAATTTAAAATTAGTATTACACGTTTCAGAAAGTAAAAATTGTCTAGCATCATTTATTAAGGAACGGTTTAATAAATTTTTAAACAATTCGCCCCAAGTTTTTGGTGATAAAGGTTGGTAATTTCGATCTAAATTATTTGAATATTTAATGATAATGTTTTCAAATTGTGGGTTGTAGTAATTTTTGGAATTGAGGGGGCTGTTAGGAGAGAAGAATTACAAAAGATCAAGGATGTCGAAGATACGGGCTCGGTGCTGATTGTAAAAATACCAACTTCAAAGACTAATAAATTTGAGGCGTTCCTTGTTTTCGGGCGACACGAATTATACTAAAAAAGATATTGACATTTACAGAAGATACGTTTAACTTTGTCCTTTACAAAGTCTCCATTTACGATTATTTGTCTAGTACCTCAATGGGAAGTGTCCAATCCAATCTATTGGAATTAATACCTTTCGAAAAATTCCAAGCCAAATTGTTAATTATCTTGGGTAAGTTCACTAGCCATTGTTTTCAAAGATCTTCGGCCACAATCCGCAGATGCTGAAGTTAATATTTTAAACTTAAAACGAAATGGCAGGTTTGAAGCGTTCCACTGTAGCTGAATCGTACGTAGAAGAGTCAATAAATAATAAAAAAGCCATATACAACCAAATTTTTCAAAGAGAAGTCTCCAATAACAGTACTTTTTCTTATATGGGACAATATGTAGAAGTAGAAGTAAATATTCCAAATATTCTTCCTTTTGAAACTTTTTGTTCGACTATGCCAAGATTTACAATAGAAAATTGCACAAATACAAAATTAACATTGACGTACATGATACAGTTTAACTTAAAGAAAGTAGAAGGAAGTACAATAGAGTGAAACTTTTGCAAGTATATGTGATCCTATTAATAATAACATGCGGTTGTGTACTGAAAGTAGAAGGTTGTGAATCGCACCCCTGTTCGCTCATGCATATATGTAAAGGTTCTTAAATCTGCCATTTCGTTCATATTATACAGTTTAATAATTATTTGTATTAATGTATAAAAATAAAAAAGTTTTTCGTTGAAATTTTATTTTATATAATTTTTAACTGTCAAATTTGATATTCCCGTGCCTTAAAAACAATTTTTAAAGGCAGGAGTATAATAAAGAACCTTTTTACACGTGTGTTTTACAAAAAATTTTCTTCGATCGTACAGCAATTTTCAAAGAAGTTGTTCATATGAATAATATTTTGCAAATGTCATTTTAATTAATTAACTTCAATGAAGTGAATAAAATTAAAAATATTTTGTCCATAGTGCATTGACGGAAACGTTACTTAGCAACCAAAAAATAATTTGCACAAATGTCAATCGCCACTATTAATTGTGAAAAAAAGTTATCTGGGGTGTTATACTGTTACCAATTGCAGAAAAGTAATAGTAGTGATATTCCGATGTCGAAGGCAATGGTAATGGCAAACTTTGCTTTCTGCAAATTCTCGGGAGCAGCATGAATTAATTTATGATAAGTTCAATCAATAGTGTAAGTCAAAAATTGTCCATAAGTTAACGAAGAACGTCTTCTCAGCCTACTTTTCTGCAAGAGGCAAACAGATCAAAGCATAGAGCTTATAGTCGGAGTATTCTATGGTTAAGTCTTTAGTAGATTCGCTCTATTGTAATTTCTTCTACTTGCATTACATCTTTAAACTTCTTAAATTTGACATTTTAGCAACGAAAATTGATGCACAAGGCGTCTGCTTTCTATACGATCTTAGATAAAATAAGTTTTTAAGCAAATTTTAAAAGGTTACAGTGTTAAAGGTTTTTTTTACAAATTTTCAATTGATTTTTGGAATATTTAAATCTTTAAAAAGTTGTACGTTATTTCCAAGAAAATATCACCTTAAATTTTTTTTCCAATATTTGTTACCTTATTTTCGAATTTTGGACTTTTTAAAATGTCATTTTTTTGCAGTTCCAAAATTATTAGAAAATTTTCAATTTTATTTTGATTTTACATTATTAGATTTTATTTCAAATTCTACAGTTCTTTTGTTTCAATTTCAATTCAAAAAATGGTTGATTAAAATGAAACTATTATATATGAAGATTTTTGAGTATAATGTGTAATTAATTTTGTATTAATATTCTATATCACCTTTTTAAAAACTTGTTTCTAATTCTCCTCAAACAAATTGTTGAAACATCATTAAGACTAGACGGACTTTGATAATCCGAAAATTTGACCAATGACATTTGGTATTTTATCAGTTAATGATGTACAAAACACGTATAATTTTGTATTGAAATATACATTATAACTTTATTTATTTGTACGTGGTATCACAAAAAAAATCCTTGAAATTAATTTTATATATATTTTTATTTTTATACGTTTATTTTCGAATACCAAAAATGAACATCAACGTCTTAATCCTATAAAATATAACTTGAAACGTTTAATTGAGTTGAATTAAGTTAAATTAACAATTAAGTCATTGAATCATCACTTCTTTATCTTACGGTCGTGCTGGCGCCTGTTGTGTTCCAATTTGCAGCAATAATCCAGGCAGGACGACATCTCACAATAAAAATTTCACTAATTGCACACATTAAAACATATGTGTGTTCATGTTAAAAACTGACACTGAATGTATGTAATGGGCGCACATATTTTAATAGAAAATAAGTTAAATCAACGTGTGCGCGTTACCAGCTGCGCGGATTACACTGCGGATTTGTTATAGCCATTTCGCTATTTTGTTTTCACTTTTATTTTATTTATTCATTGCCCCACCACCGGCACACGAACACGAGTGGATTTGCTGCCTAGCGTTGCGTCATTTTGTGTAATTATGCAAAAGTGGGACTGGCTGCTGGCTAGCCCAGAGATCAATGTCAAGTAATTGTACACTTGTTACAGGATCCCTCGTATTTAAGCTGATTTCCTGCGAGCGCTCCAAGATATAAGCGGATTTCCTCACACTTTCATTTATCTGGATAATTGATTAAATCAAATTAATCAATCGTTCTAAATAGAATGAAAAAATTAAATAAATGTTGACAGACTTTTGCATAACGACAAACAGTTAATAATTTCGACGTTTTCATAACACTATTTATAAAAATGTATGTACCATTTACCCTTTTAAAATGAGCTATCACATACTAACGGTCGCTACCATTATTTTCACTACATTTGACCACACACCATGTTGTTTTATTTCCCTAATATTAGTTCCAGTATCGCCAAGAACAGTAGTAAAATATTTAAAGAAATGTTAAAATTGTATGTTAATTTCCTTAATGAATTAATACACATATAATTTGACAAATTTATAAAAAAAAATGTATTCTAAATACTTTTACCTTTCGGTGTCGGCTTTTAAATTTAAATTTTATAATGTCATATTCTTTTAATTATTGTGTTAGTTTTTCCATTTTTCTTTCTATTCTTTTTTGTTTCTGGTTAGTGTTTTTATCTCATCCCATCGAATCCCTCGTATTTCGGCTGCTTTTCTTACTTCTTCTCTCCAAGATTTTCTGGGTCTCCCTCTTTTTCTCTTTCCTCGTTTCCTCGCTTCATACACTTTCTTTACTATTCTTTGTTGTCCCATCATTGTTACATGCCGTAACCATCTTAACTGGCTCTGCTGTATAGTTGACTCTACCGGTTCTATGTTAAGTGCTTCTCTATCCTGTCCAGTTTTGTTTTATTTTTTATTTTTCTCAGGAATCTCATTTCCATGGCTGTTATTCTGCTCATTTGAGCCTTCGTTGTTGTCCATGATTCACTTCCATATGGCAATATGGGTTTCATAATTCTCTTAATTACTTCTACTTTAGTCCTCTCCGTTATTTCTTTTTTCCTAATATATGATGCATTATTGTATTAAATAGACTACCTGTTTTTTTAATTCGTTCATTTATTTCGTCTTCCAGGCTTCTCTCGTTGTTTATTATGGTTCGTAGGTATTTGTATTTCTTCACTTGTTCTAATTATATCCCATTTATTTTGATATCGTGTTTTTCTCGTTTACTCCTCCTATTATCATTGTTTTTGTTTTCTGTATGTTTATGTTCATACTTGCTTTTTCTAACTGTTCGTTTTGCTAAGTTGTGTTGTAATTCCTCTTCGGTTTCCGCGAGTAATATCATATCGTCTGCATAGCACACATCTGTAAGTTTAATTTCCTCCATGTTCCACATCCCTACTTTATAGTACTTCATTTTCTTCTTGTATCGCTTAACTGCCTCGTTTAGTACACCATTAAATAGTGTAGCACTTAGTATGCATCCTTGTTTCAGT
This sequence comes from Ontholestes murinus, assembly GCA_963969525.1. NCBI lineage: Eukaryota > Metazoa > Arthropoda > Insecta > Coleoptera > Staphylinidae > Ontholestes > Ontholestes murinus. The sequence goes on along the minus strand of OZ018394.1, from coordinate 47,983,812 downwards.
CCTGCATTATATTTGTATTTTTCTGACAGTTCGTTGTTTGTACATATACAGCACTCCGTGTTGTCTATTGTTTCTTTCTGTATCCCTTTTTTTCTAGCATGTCCCATACGTCTTTCCGTTTTATCCTATCGAAGGCTTTTTCCATGTCTATGTAACATAAGTGGATTTTTCTTCTAATTCTTAATGCCTTTTCGCATATTTGTCTTATGGTAAATATTTTCTAAAACCACTTTATACATATTTACCCTTAAATAACAGATAATAAATGAGGTGCTAGTATGTTTATTTGCCAAAAATGCTATCGACCAGAAGTCTTTCTGCCTAGTTTTGTCCAATCATATGAAATAAAATTAAATGTGGAAGAATAGTTTTTTTTTTTTTAATTTAGGGCTTAATTTAGACAGTATATATGTGGCAGTTCAAAGGATTTTTCGAGAATTTTTCAGATAAGTATCGAAGGCGTTCTTAGATGAGGATTATGTAACGGATTAAGAGGATGCCGGAGTTTTGTTATGATACTAAGGGTACTAAGGGATATTCGCTCGCTAACTGCAATATTACTGGAGGTTGGATTGCTTACTTAACTTTTAGTATTTTGCCCTAGAAGTTATTTTACTTGTGATTGTAGTAGTTATTATTATATTTTTAAATTGATTTTTTGATCTATGGTTATGCCCAAGTATCATACTTAATGTGATTTGTTGGGATTGATTTTAATGCACATTTCAAATCATTGTTGAAAGGGGTCAATAAGGCTTTTGGCAATGGTGATGTGAGAGCATGTATGATTAAGGCAGTATCATCTGTAAATTGCAGGAGATATTTGAAAGGATTAAAATAGAGAAGATCAGGGTTATAGATAACAAAGCAAAAAATGTTAAATAATAGTGCCGAAAGAGGAGAGCCTGGAGAGAGTTCTTGTTCAGGAGCAAATAAAGAATAGAATAAGTTGGGGATTTTAACTGTGAGGGATCTATTAGAAAGTAATTGCTTAATAGTGAATACTCTGTGTCCCAATTTCGATGCTCACCATTGGTATCTCTGTTATTAGGAGAGATAGAGCAACGGTTAAATGGGGAATGTTTTTAGCAGAAAACAGTGCTCATAAAAAATCCTATTTCAAATTTACCTTAACTTTTTTCAATTTTGAGATATTTTGAAAAATAACAAAATTTGCCAATTTAATTTTCCTCGATAACTCGATAACGCCTAACCCGGCCTCTATTAAACCTTTACATTATTCAGAAACTTTTTTTTTGTGTAAACAGAAATCCCCGATTCGCATATGTTTCCAGGTTATTAACGCTACCTTTTGGTTTTCTTATGGTGGCCATATTGGATTTTATTAGATAGTGCCTAAAAAGTGCTTTTCAATGATGCATAACATTCCTCAATTTTTTTTAGTTATAAGCAAAATTTTAATAAATACGTAAATTAATCTTTAATGTGAAATTAGTAGGCTATGCAATTAAACACCAATGACAAATGAAAGTGAAACTACATTCTAAGTAATAATGTAAAATAAAGAAACGATACTGACATTTAATTTCATTATTAACAAAAATACAGATTGTCCAATAAAATTAATAAGCCATGGAATTAAACATCAGTGTAAAACAATGAAACAAAACACTAACGTGTCAAAGTACAATTAGCGCTGAGATAAGTTAATTTATCTACGATCGTACAGAAAGTAGACGCTTTTTGCATCATTTTTCATTGTAAAAGTGGCTTTTTAAAGCACTAGTGCTTTTTTACGTTTTTATTGCACGGTAATGTCAAACTGTTTTTATTGCACAGAATTGTCAAATTTGACAGATGAATATATTTCGACGAAAAACTTAATTTTTTATCAACTGATACAAATAACTAATAAACTATAAATAAAATATATAATACAAACCAAATGGCAGATTTAAGAACTCTGAACGTTTCATTTAATGCCAGTCGAAGCGATTACAATAAAGCGAACATTTTTTCCATAAATAATATTGGCGGCCGACATTTGTGCAACTTGTTTACTGGTTGCTAAGTAACGCTTTCATTAGTGCACTGCGGGTAAAATATGTTTTCATTGATTGAATTATTGAAATGACATTAAAATATTACTCATAAGAATATATTCTTTGAAATCCTTTACGATCGAAGATAAAATTTTGTAAGGCACACGTATAAAAAGTTTCTTTATTGCACTCCTGGCTTTAAAAAAACTCGCTCGTTCCTCGCTCGTGTTTTTAAACGCCAGTTCGTGCAATAAAGCACCACTTTTTACACTTGTACCTTAAATAACTATTAATCCCTGTATCTACTTGTAGTTAGTGATAAATAATTATTTATTCCCAGGTATTACGATTTATAAGTATTAATAATGGCACATTCATATTCAAACGAAGAAAAAGTTGATATGTTGGACGTATATTTCAAAGCAAATAGAAACATTGAAAGAAATTTATAGAACATAACATAAACGAGCTAACTATGAAGTTGATGATGGTGATACACGCCGAAACAATATTTTGCAGAACGTTACGAACAATTTCAAAATCTACTGTTCATAGAACCTTGAAGAAAAACAAGTATCACTCTTACAAACCAACAAATGTACAAGCTTTATGTGATAATGACTATCACTGAAGATTGCAGTTTAACAAGTGGTGCATTAAAAAAATCAAGGAATTACTATCATCATTGGTCTACTGAAAATCCATATTTGGTAAATCAAAGAAGATTTCAAGTTCGATTTGGTTTTAATTTCTAATGCTGTTTAATTGGTATGGAATTTTGTTTATATTTTTATTTTGTTTTTTGAGTTCTTTTTGTTTTAGATAGTCACTTAATAGGTCCTTTCATCTTTGATTGCAATATAACTGGTAACAGATATTTAGAGCTACTAACAAATGAGATAATGCCTGGTTTGAGACAAATTATTAATCCCGAAGACATGCAAAACATCTGGTTCCAGCAAGATGGTTGCCCGGCCCATAACACTCGTAACGTGCAACATTTGTTGAAAGTAAATGAAAGAGTGATTTCAAATAATGAACCAATGCAATGGCCTGCAAGATCACCCGACCTTATACCCCATTGATTTTTATTAATGAGGTACCACTAAAAATGAAGTGTTTAGTTTTGAACCATCAGAAACTCGGGAAATTTTAAAACAAAGTGTAATATATGTGCTATGATTAGTAAACGGAAACACTACGTAGAGTTTCTAATTGAAGTGAATATGACATTTAAGTACTTTTTATTTTTATAATTTTGTTATCATTTCGTTAGATTATAGTATTACTTAGAAATATCTTTTCACTTTCAACTATCATATTTAAGATTAATTTACGTTTTAATTAATATTTTACTTGTAACTAAATTTTCTAGGCATGTTATACATCGTTGAAAAAAAAGCACTATCTTATAATCCCAAAATACAATATGGCCACCATAAGAAAAACAAAAGAAAACGCTAATAAACTGGAAACAAATGCGAATCTGGGGTTTCTGTTTACACCAAATAATTTGTCTTAAAAAATATCTTAAAATTGAACAAAGTTAAGGTAAATTTGATATAGGATTTGTTATGAACACTGATTTCTACAAAACATTCCTCATTTAACCGTTGCTCAATCTCTTCTAATAACAGAGATACCAATGGTGAGCATCGAAATTGGGACATCCTGTATAATTATGAGAAGGGATGTTTAGACTTGTACACTAAGCGTTGATGCCAGATAGAGTCAAAAGCTTTCTGGACATCAAAAAATAGAGATTCAGAAGCTTTGCCTTCAAGGTGAGAAATTTGTATATTTAAGACTAGGATAGTGATAGGAAGAGAAGTTGATCGACGGGGAAGAAAACCAAATTAGTATTTGGGGATGTGGTTAGAAATTAGAGAAAGGATTTTGTTTTTAAGAAGTGATTGATAATTATTGGAAAAATAACAGTGTGATGGGACTTAATTTTCTTAAATTAAATTAATTACATTTTAATGATTCTTTCAATTTAAAGGAAATAATATGGCTTAAACAATTACGTTCGACAAAAAATAATCTTGAAATACATTTAAAATTATAAAATAAAACTTCGAAAATTAAAATTTTCAAAAACTATGCGTTAGAAATTATAAAGCCAACCATCATATTTCACCGCTATTATAATTCAACTTTGCGAGGGTTTTGTGGAGATGCATTTTAAATTATAGGAGTAATATATACGGTGCCCCGCTTCAAAACGCATCGTAGGTAATTTACATGAAAAATTTTCAATTGCAATTTGTTCCTCTATTATTGAAAGAAAATGATCAGAATAAAATTAGAATGATTCCTTTATCTACTAAAGTTATTTTGGAGGTTTTATTTTTGCTTTATCTTTAGTTTTAATTGAAATATAGCTTAAAAAGTTAAAAGATAATAAATAATGAAAAGAATGTCCGCCAACTCCATTTAATGATCTTTTGTGGTATAAGCACTTATTTTGAATTTAATTATTTATTTGTGGGTTATACAATTTAGATGACAAGCACTGACTTTTCATGCAACTACTATTTTGAGGATTTTATTATTAAATATTTGGTCACATATTTTAAGGTACATTTCGACTAATAGTAAAGATGAAACAAAAATAAAACCTCCAAAATATCTTTAGTAGGCAAGGGAATCATTCTAATTTTATTCTAATCATTTTCGTTCAGTAATAAGGATACAAACTGTAATTGAAAATTTTGCTTGGAAATTCCCAATGATGCATCTTAAAACGGGACACACGGTATATATATATATATAAACAATAATTATTGTAAAAAACACCTTATAATAAATTACGGCGAGCTTAGCCTTGCGATAACGTTTATCTTTTTTTAAATTCAGATAAAACTATTTTTAAAGGAAATGACGCAGGTCTATTTGTAAACAATAAATACTGACCTATCAATTCCTGTATTGTTGTTAATTCAGAGAATCGCCCGTTAATTTGAAAACACGTTTCTGTATATATATAGTAATTTTATGAGTGTATTGCGGTATTTTTGTATAATTCAACATCTGTTTTAATATTTATATAAAGTATTTGAATTTTCTACAATCACATAGATGATTTTAATATAACAAAATATATCAAAATCCTGTAAACTGTAAATGAGGTACACAAACACGAAACCAGATTAACTCACAATCTATATATTCCTTTTAGTTGACTTAAATGAACTAGATGGTGTCTCAATTATTTTGGATTAAAATTTTAAAACAGTCTTCCAACTTGGATCAGAAATTTACGCGTTACATAAAGCACAATATCAATGTTTTCTTTTTAATTATACATTTTAGTTTATGTAAATCAAGCTGAATGTTTGTAGCATGTATGTATGTTATTTTTTTAAGTTTTATTTTGTATTTTTTAGCACAAATAAATATTATTATTATTAAAAAGCAACACAGGTTTAAATGTATTTATTTGTATTAAATAAACTTAAAACGAAATTAAATATAAGTTAAACAGTTTTTGAGTGAATATGGTGTGACATATTATGAAATCGTTAAAAATTTACTCTGAGATGTACTTATAGACTGAAAGTGTGAATTTATAAAAATAAAATTAAATTAAAAATTAGTTAGTATATAGTTTAGTCCTCATAGAACGATTAGACAAATGAAAATAAAAATCAATATGTTCTAATATCTCACCAATTATTATTTCAGAGACCACTTTGAATAAGAAATATAAATACGATTTTCTTCACAAACTGAGATATAGCAAACCGAGTTATAATTGTTATTAAATAAATTTGATTGAAACGATAAAATGAAATATTCGACGTTGGATCGAACAAGAAAGAAATATAAAATGTTTAATGCATCTTAATTAGAATTTCTACAGTACATCAATATAAAATCCATTAATTTTTAAAAGGGTATTATCATCAACTGAGTGATACAATTTTGAGTCATCTGTGAATAATAAACATCTAGCATAATTAAAGGAATCACAAAAGTCGTTGACAAAAGATAGTAACCAAATGTGAAACTTGTGACACAACAGATAAAACTTTAATCTTTTAAAAGATACAGATGATTATTAATTTTGACTATTTGTTGATAATTAGAGGGAAAACTATTAATCCAATCAATTGATCTGCATTACAAAGATGAAAAATAATTGGTCTATTATGATCGAGACAGTTTTTTTTAAACGGAAATATAGTTTTTGAGTAAAATTTATTAGAAAAAATATGTGTTTGAAGCGTCCGTAAATACTGTATCTCAAAAACAGCTAGAAACTTTGTGTTCAAACTTAAACCAGATAGTGTATTAAAGTCCTTTACGTTGTAGAAAATTAACTAATAATTAGAAAACGCGAAAACATTTCGTAAATCTATAACAAATGAGTCTTATTGAGGCTAGTGTTAGTCTATAAACATTTTTTTGCTAGCTACCTCTAACCGTCCTGATGATTTGCACAGAGAAATTGATAAACCAATTATAATTTAAACCAAATTTTCTTGACGTGAAAAAATTTAAAATATTTATCATTTCTGTATTTTATTTAAAAAATGACATGTAAACTTTTTAAGACATATTTTTATTTTTGGGCGAAATTCATCAATCAAGTTAATAATAATTCGTACCAGATAAAAGTGGTTTACAATTTTTTTTATAAGAACAAGTACCTCATAGTTACGAACAATACGTTAATGATAGATACACCATTATCGTCTAAACATTAGACTGATGTTAACATTTCCCTATTTGTCGGTGGTTTGATCACTCAATTAAGGAAAGTGAACAAACCACCGACAAATAACGAACTGTCAACCGTGGCAATAAACAATAACAATGTAAGCAATAATTAATTAATGAACGTTTGACAATGAATTTCACCTTAATGGTGAAACACTTTTACGTTTTTGTAATTTGTATTTTATTTAAAAACTATTATTTAAAAAAATATCTGTGTGTCATTTATACGTTTTTTTGCACATGACGCAGGATTTACGGAAAAATACAGCCAAAGAAATATTGAAATAAAATAACACAGTTGGTAGGGTTTCACATTTATTGTTGAACACTGCAACATATTTCGCCACACAGTGGTTTCATCAGGCATCACACAGTGGCTTTACCAGGCAGATTAATTCATCTACCTGATGAAGCCACTGTGTGGCGAAACATGTTGCAGTGTTCAATAATAAATGTGAAACCCTACTAACTGTGTTGTTTTATTTCAATGTGTTATAAGTTTCATCATGTATCCGCCCCGTCAATTCAATAAATTAATTTCTAACTTTTACACTCATTTTATATTTATTTGATTATTGATTAAAACACTTGGTGTGGTTACATTGTTTAAAATAAACATTGAAGTTTTTTTTATAATTTTTAAATAAATCCACATCCATATACTGCTTAATATCAATTGCCAATAAAATTTATAAAGAGTATTGCAGGATTTCTATTTGACTTGCCAACAGTTTATTTAAATATGGTACATCGAAGTAATGTAAAAAATGAGCCCCTTACGACCATTCTTTGAATTCTACACTGATCAAAGTAACTTTATATTCAACTTATTGCTATCATTATTAAACAGGAAGGAGCACTGTGTAATATCCTACATTTGTTATTTCTTTATTAATGCCTCAAGGATGTTTACTTATTGCAGTGTTACAATAAGGTCAGCCCAATTACTAAATAAATAACCTGAACCACAATGCTCAATTAATCGAGTTCAAGTTCAAGGTTTGAAGCAATGTAATGAAATAATTTTCAACAATGCAAACAATCAAAATATACAATTGAATATTGTAGGGGAAAAATGTATTTTTTGACAATTAATATTATTGCATACAAACTTAACAAATCCGAAAACTAAATATAATTATTACCAAATCTCTTTTTACCACAATAAGATTGTCAGTATTTCCTATTCTTTATTCGTTTCCTATTTTGTAACTTTATTTCGCTATCATTAAACTATATTCAATCGTTTTTTACGACTGTCGGAGGATATTGTAAAATATAAAGGAAGTTATATATTATGTCTTTTATATTTCTTCTATTTATTTATTTTTATTTACAATAATATACGAAAACTATTATTTCTAAATTATATTTGACTAAAATAAAATAATATGGTATATAGTCAAAATTACATATTCTATATAGAATATAAATTTTTTAAACTAATTTGTTTAATATTATTGAAATCAGTAATAGAATTATCATAGTCAAAATTGGAATTTAAATATATATTTTTTATTTAAATATTTGAGAAATGAATGTTATTAGTTTAATCTCCGTTAATAAAAATGAAAAATGAAGTAGTGGAAGCATTAAGTATAGGGTCTTTCATTAAGCGCTTCCTATCTTTAAATTTAATTAAAACAAAGTGTGTGTGAGATATCATCGAACTTTTTTATTCGTTTGAAAAGCCTATAAATACCATTATGTATGGAATATAACATCATGCAAATGTCCGCCACGACTTCGCTGGGTGGCTGGCATCCTAAATATCCAATTTTCCATGGCTCTGGTGCATAAATCAGGCTGAATTTGACTGATGGCATGGGCTATGTTATCTTTGAGGGCCGCTGTAGTTTGTGGCATATTTGTATAGGTCACAAGAAAAAGTTTAAAGGGGTCAAATTGCACCATCTCAATGGTCAGTACACATCACCTCCTCGCGATAACCACGCCCTCAAATGTGACATGAATTGTGTGGCACGTAGCACCGTCCTGTTGAAACCACATGTCGTTGGTGTCCATATCATCCAATTCATGCCAAAACAAGTTGGTAATCATCGACCTATAACGCTTGGTCAACGTCGTTCTCAAAGAAATATGGACCGATGACGCCGCCAGCGCAAAATCCATATCAAACAGTTACTTTTTCGGGATGCTCTTGGATCTCATGTAGATTGGTATCGGACAATTTTGTTTCTTGGCGTACTCATTCATCCAGAAATCGCTGAAGATGTTTTTTTGATGAAAATTAGGGTCAGTTTCCAACTGATCCAGGGCTCATTCGGCGAATACACGTCGTTATCTATGGTCGTTTACCTTCAGCTCCTGAGGCAGTTGAATGCAGGTAAAAGTTACGACACAAAATTCGCCAACTTGTCTGAAAAAGGCGAGGTTTTGTGAGAGACGGGAAATTGAATGCTTCGGATTCTCCTGCTCACTCTCACGGGGAGCGGCGATGTTTTCGGCAGTTCTTGCATTTCATCTTCATACGGATGTTGGTTCATTGTTTACTGAATCAGTGGACTTTTATTAATTTATTAACCATACTGTTAACAGTCTTCTCGGTAGGATGATTAGGGCGACAAATAGAACACCTATTTTAATAATGGTCCACTATATCAAAAATCTGCCTAGATAACATAATATTTACATGCTTATGTTTTTCAAATGCATCGGTAAAGAACTGCTTGATTTCTAGAAGATTAATCAAGGTCGATTTGCCACACTAAAATTCAAACTGGGAGATAAATCCATACAAAATAATCAATACGTAATTTCTCAATAAATCGCTGATTGTAAAAAAACACCGTGATGATTCATAGCGATATCTCGACACCATTTTTTTAAATAAAATGCTAATAACATCAGAAAATGCACCTATTGTAGAGCTTAATACATGTATATTATAAAAACAGTCACGAATAAATGAATTATATAATATACTACATATTACATATCAACTAATGTAAGAAAAAGGTAAATCACAAAATTCAATAAATAGAAACCAAATAAAAATAAAATATGCGAGTAAATACAAACAGCCAACAAATAATCAAAATTTCTAAATTACAAAATACATGTGCATAAATAAACAATTTTGATAAATTAAACATGCGCAAGTATTTGAAGAATAATTTGATGTCATTTGGTAAGTAACTTGATGTGAAATCTGGGTTGTAAATGATTAATAAATCTCATGATTTGACCAGCACGATAGTAAATATTAGTTGCGTTTTTAATGTCGCGGAATGGCGGGGTTGGAGGGTGGTGGGGGCACTCTAGCAGGTCCTAACGTGTTCATTGTTCAATAATTTTTGAACTATCGTCGATCAAGCAACTCAATCCGGAAGAAATTGTGAAGTATGGGGAAAATATAGTTCCGCGCCGTTATAAAGTAAAGGAACTATGGTTCAAACCATAGTGGAAGAGATGTCTTCTGCTTACGAGGACCCTTGTCCAGGAGAAACCATGGTATACAAGTGGCACAAACTTTTTAAGCAAGGCAGGGAATCAATTGAAGACGATTACAGACCTGAGCGGTTTGGTGAGATCACCACTTCAGATCTCATCGAAAAAATCGAAAAATTTATATTGGAGGATGCACATTTGAAGAAAAAACTACTCGCATAAATGGTTGGAGTGTCTGAAATAACCTATTTTAAAGTACTCCATAATCATCTCGGCATTTCAAAAGTCAGTGCAAGGTGGGTTCCTAGATTGCTCATACCGCCACAATAACGGCAGCATGTTCGCAGCGTTTTTGAACCAAGGATGTTTTTTGGAGAGAATTGTTACTGGGGATGAAACTTGGATTCATCACTATGAACCTGAGTCTAAGCAAGATTCCATACAGTGGGATAAAAAGGTCGAATTCGGTGGTAAAGCTTATGGCAACAGTTTTCTAGAACACAGAAGATTTTTTTTATTGATATAAGGAAAAAAGGTGTTTCTATAACCTGAGACAACTATGCTTCAAGTTTAGAGCAGTTAAAAGAGGCTATCAGAGAGAAAGAAGAGGAAAATTAACAAAAGGTGTCCTTCTTTTTCACGACAATGCTCCTGTTTAAAAGAGTCGAGTTGCGTTGGCTGCTTTGCATAAGGTAGGCTTCAATATTATTGATCACCCACATTATAGCGCAGATTTGGCTCCCAGCGACAATTATCTCTTTATAAATCTGAAAAAATGAGCTTCGAAGAAAGAAATTTTCTACCGATGAAGAAGTGAAAGATGTAGTTTCAGCGTATTTTTCAGAGAAGGATAAACCATTTTTTATGAAAGTATTGCAGGTAAGTATATTGAAAAAGAAAAAATAATTTTGTAATATTATTTCATCCCCTTATATTCCATTCCGCGAACTTAAAAATACACCCTGGAAAGTAATTAGTTCTACAAAAAGGCAGACGAAACACATCCGATTTTTTTGTTAAAGCACATATGAAATTTAAAATTCGGCAATTCTAAATATTTTCACATTCAATAAATGAATTAATAACTTTAAATAAAAATATAATATAAGTTATTATTCGTATACCTTGTTAAGTCAGCAGGTTAAAATTACATCTTACATCTTAGTTGTTAAAAATTTAAAATCAAAAATGATTCCCAGATATATAATCTCCGTAATCTTTACAAATCCAACCCTATAAATATAGCGTAATTAAAACTTGTTGTTTGACCCCGAGAAAAGTACATCGATTTACACTTTTCTATATTCAAATTGAGACCATTTGAATCATATCTACCAGAAATGTTGTCTATATTTGCTAGCAGACACTCAGCGACTTGGGGGCACGTGTTGTTTTAAAAAGCTTTAAATCATCGGAATATAATAAAACTTCACACAATTTATAATCTACGATATCATTTAAGAACAAATTTAAAATGCCCTCCTTGAGATACCCAAGATGTAGCACTTATTATATTAAATCAATTACTTTGTATCCATTACAAAACTTCTAATCTAATTAGAAAGTAAATTTACTATCAATGAATTAAATTGCAGGGTCATTAATTTATCCAATTAAAGGGATATGAGGAACTTTGTTGAAAGCCTTTGAAAAATATGTGTAGATAGAATCCACATTAAAACTTATTTTGAAATGCTCTCAACAAAAATCTCTCTTAGAATTACTAAATTAATTTCCTTAGAATGTCCTCTTAGTAACCCATGTTGTTGCTAGTAATTAAATGTTTACTTGACCGACCTGCTATGACAAAATTAATTCTAACAATTTTGGAATCATAAATTACAAACACAACTCTACTATAGGTCTCGACAACATTTCTGCGACCAGATTTATAAATGAGAATTATATAACTAACTTTCCGTGATTCCAAAACAAACAAATTTATATTATCGATCAATCGATTTAGAATTAGACACGTAGGAGTAACCCCTACTATAACTGCAGTTTTAATAGTCATGATAATTCAGCAAATAGATTGACAGAGTTTTGATTATTACTTTATTATTATTACTTAAATATACCAGGGTGTCTGACCTGTAGGTAATAGGAATTTAACGTGTAAAATAACTTTTATGCAAATTCCTACTCCCCTAATTATTTTGGAACAAAAATATAAGAGACCAAAATTATTTAGAATTAAAAATATCACAGAGTCAGATAAATTTTCTTCTTTAAAATCTTTTTTGGCGAACGAAAATAAAGAATTAAGGTTAACATTTTACGAATTTCACATTTTCCAGAAATTAACGCAAAAGTTTATAATTTGAACTGTGATTTTTGACTAATTAGTTTAACTTATGAAGAAATAAAATATCTTCATCAACCTATACAATAAGTGAAATAAAAATATTTTCTAAAGTGGTTTAATTTTGAAAATAATGAGCACAAATTTTTGAATTAAATTCAAACATGATTTTGTAATAATCAAAATGAATGTCAATAAATAAACTCAAAAAATAAATTATTGTGAATAATAATAAAGCATTCCTCATTAATTTTAATTTTCAAAATTTCGACGTTTGCATTTTTCGATTCGTAAATCTTGAATTTCAGGAAAAAATCGTCCGGTCCTAAATCTGGTGAAAGGGCTGGCGAATTAATACATCACAATTAAAAAATTTAAAAGCTAAGTTTTTATATCAAGAACATTCTGAAAGTAGTTTAGGTTTGATTTTTACAATATTAGATATTTTAATAGTTATTGAAATAAAACAACACAGTTGAAAGGGTTTCACTTTTATTGTTGAACACTGCAACATTTTTTCATCTGCCTGATGAATCTACTGTGTGGTGAAACATGTTGCAGTGCTCATAAATAAAAGTTAAACCCTCTTAACTGTCTTATTTTATTTCAATTTTTTATGGAGTTTCATCATGTATCCACCTCATCAATTCAATATTTTAATAGTCGTATATTTTCTCTCTATTAAGAACCTTTTATGCTAGCACTCTGATTTTGGTTAAATGGGTTGATTACAATCATATTTCCTCTTATATTGATATCTAGTGAAATATTGGATTTTAAGGCTTTGATTATATGTATTTATCGCATGGATTTTGTCCTTTAAAAATTCTTGGTTAGCCTGGGATGATTAGATGATATACCAAATTGAATATTCTTAAGAATGTTAAGAACAATCGAAGAGAATAAATAATGTTGATTTCTCTACGTCCTTCGATAATTTCAAATGCTCAATTTCAGCTTTGAATACTTTTTTCTAATGACAATATTTTCTTGTAAAGGTCTATAATTGTATCCTACATTGATTTTAGCAATTTATCTAAACTGTCTTATCAAGACAGATTAAATGTTTTTTTTAATATGTTCTCTAAATAAGTAGTGAGAATATATTTTGAATTTTTATTACTATATAAATTACAATTACAGAAAATAATTTTTGTGATCCTGTGTAAATGTCAAACAGAATTAAAATACTGTAGGGAGTAAATAGATTAAAGCTTTTTTCTGAAACCTATAAACTACCTATACGAGTTAAATTAAAGTAATAAACATAGGGAGTACATCATTTTAATATTTAATCATAAGATATAGATGACAGTCTTTTGAAATGCAGGCTAATATTATTTCTAGATTTAGAACTAATTTTACTGATTGGTAAGTTTTAACAGTTTAAGTTATTTTTTTGTTTTCATCTCAGTTCGAAAAACTATGACAGGTGATTTTAAGAGTTTTTAGAATTTGAGTTATAGTTTTAAGGGGTTATACGCAGTTGTAGGACTCAAAAAGACGTATTTTTATGATTTTTTTTAGAGAAACAGTTTATATTTATCAATTACAAGTGATAGTAATTCAAATAGAGTCTACTTTTAAGAACACAATAGCGCGTCGATCATGTAAAAATATTGATGTTCACCGCTCCTGTAGATGATGTCCCGAACGACCTCCAAAAAAGGCGCATGGCGGTGATCTCCATTTCAGAAATCAAAAAATATGGTGGATTCTTTTAAAGAATAGATTAATGCAGGTATTGAACGAAGGAATGATAAAAAAAAATGATTTTTGACAAAATAACGTCTATTTGAAAGGAAAATTCGTTTTTGACTGAAATTTTCGTTCCAAATTATTTAAAAAAAATAGTAATAATTTTTTAAAATTTTATTCCTTCGTTTAATACCTGAGAAATATATCTATGAAGATTGTGTGAAAATTTGAGACCGATCGGTTAAGCCATTTCTGACAAATCGAGATCACCGACTTTGAAAATACCGTTTTGATAAAAATGCGTTTAAAGTTTCAGAAGTAGTTTACACATAGTTAAAAAATAACCGCATCGACTTCCATTTTACCTGAAGAACCCTGGTGATTTGCAGAGCAAGCATCTTTGTGTTCTTTATACCAATCATTATACTCTTCAGTACCATTTTTAGGTTTCCAAACCTCACACTGTTTACAATATGAACTTTTTACAATTATATTAATGATTTTCATTCAGGTATATCTCTGAAAATATTTATCGGATTGGCTTAAAACTTTCAGAGAATATATTTAAACATATGTACATTTCGAAAATGCAAACAAAATTTTTTTTTGAAAATTCTAACTGCGTATAACCCCTTAAAACAAAATATTACACTTGCGTGATCGTGTATTAATTTTGATAATGCCCTGTAAAGATTATTTTTATTTAATCTTACTCCTTTTTACCTTTCGGTGTAAGCCGGTTTACATATTCATACATAGTTATCTTAACATCTGTTTAATTTGTATGTATCTTTCCATCTCTTTCTGTCTTGTGTTAGCGGTTTTGCTTCTTCCCAATCCATTCCTCTTCTCTCTATTGCACCTCTGATTCCATCATTCCATGTTTTTCTCGGTCTTCTTCTCTGGTTCCTCCCTTGTACTCTTGTTTAATATATCATTTTTGCGTTTCTTTAATTTTCTCATTTTTTACCGTGTCTAGTTTCATCTCGTTTTCCATCTTCCTACGAAATCTCACCTCTGTTGCGTTTATTCTCCCTTTTTGTTGCTTCGTCATTGTCTAGGTTTCACTGTTATATGTTAGCGTAGGTCTTGTCACTTTTTTTTACTATTTCTGTTTTTATTACCTTCTTATCAAAGAACGTATGTTATATAGTTTCCCAGTTTTTCGTACTTTGTTTTCTTTTTCTTTGTCTAGCGCAGCGGTTGGGGAACTTTATTAACGATTACCCCAAAATATTTTGCGTAAGTTAAACCCTCATTTTGAAAAGAAGAAAATCAATGTAAATTTAAGTTAAACTTTATTTATTGAATTAATTTACACGGCAAATAAAAAATGTTACATGAAAATAGTAAGTGTGTAAAATTAATTGAAAACTTTCTTCTTTCATGTTTTGGAGAAATGATGTTGCTTCATGTTTGATACAATAACTTCAAAATAGGGGCTTTTTGATGTAAGAGCAATTTGGATACAGTCTTCGGCGTTTAATCGATTTCTGTTCATCATTTTTATGTTCATTGGAGTGGAAAAGCCTTGTTCACAAAGGTAGGTTGTTGAAAATGGCAGCAACTTTTTTACCGCCTCCTCATGTGCAATTTTGAAGGCCTTTGTAGCTTTTGACATTCAAAACACGACAGATTTGCTTTGCTCTGAAATTGAATACGTGCTTCAGTATTACATCGAAGTTCATGAATTTCCTCTGCCAAACCTGGAGGATCTTCTAGTACGCTACCAATGTCACATTTAAAAGGATCTACAACCCAACTGACAGTATGTATATCAAGATCTGGAAAGTAATCAGAGAAACGCTCTCTGAGTTTGGTAAGATGTCTGATAACTGTGTCCTTGATGTCATCAAAAGTAATATTTTCACAATCTTCCAAAAACAAAGCTAACTTTGAAAAAGAAGCTATCTTGTTCTGTTCTGCTTTCTGTCTCCAATATTGAAGCTTCAATCCAAACGCTGACACTATTTCTCTGGCTAAAATGATATTAATATTTTTTCCTTGCAACTGTTATTCTCCCTTTTTGTTGCTCCGTCATTCACTTTTTTACTATTTCTGTTTTTATTTCCTTAGGTATTACCTTCTTACCAAAGAACGTATGTTTCATCATGTTGTATAGTTTCCCAGTTTTTCGTTCTTTTCTTTGTCTATTTTACCATTGCTTTCGATTATTGTTCCCAGGTGTTTATAGCTTTCTACTTGTTCTATTGTTGTTCTTCCTATCGTAATATTGTATGTTTTATTATTAACATTGTTTTTGTCTTTTGAAGGTTTATCTTCATATTTATGTTTGCAAGTTCCCTGTTTAGTATATTTTATTGTAAGTCTGCTTCGGTTTCTGCTACTAGGACCATATCATCTGCGAATAGTAGTTCTGTTATTTCAGCCCATCTCATCTTTCAAAATACGAATTTCAGTGTTTTTATCTCTTCTTTTTGCATATTTTATTGCAGAATCTAACACTAGTGTGAACAGGAGGGGGCTCAGGATACATCCTTGCTTAACTCTTATTCTTGTTGTGAACTTTGTTGATTCCTCGTTATTGGTTCTTACGATTTTATTGTTATTTTCATACATGGCTTGGATTGTTCTGATTATTTTCTTTCCTATTCCCCTATCTTCTAAAGTTTTCCATATGTCGTCTCTCTTTATTCTGTCGAATGCTTTTTCTACGCCCACAAAACATACATGTGCATCTCTGTACTTCTTCATTATTTTTTCGCTTACTTGTCTCAGTATGAAAATTAAATCTTGGGTGCTTCTAAATCCGCATTGACCTACTTCTATTGTTTTTTCTACCTTGTCTCCGATTCCTTTTTCAAGTATTCTTGCCATACTTTACCTATTATGTTTGTTAATGTGATTCCTCTTTAATTACTGCAATCTCTCTTGTCTCCTTTCTTGTATATAGGTAGAATTATTCCTTTATTCACCTATGTAGGTATATATTCCTTTTTAATATTTAATTCATTAATTCTGTCAGTTTTTAATAATTTTTGGTGTTATTTTATATTTGCCTGGTGCTTCCGTTTTTTGATAGCTTCTTTTGTCTTCTTCCGTAATTTCTTTAGCTTCGTCCATATCGCTACCCATTTTGTTGTCCCCTTCTTCCTGTTTTCTTTTGGTCTGTGTTTTTGTACCTCAAAGTATTGTTATTTTATCATCATTTGTCACTCTCTTTTCGTTCTTATCTTTAATGTTAATCAGACTGTGTTCTTTCTTTTGTTTTAATTCATTTAATGTTCCGTAGAGTAATTTCTGATTATCCCGATAATTTTTACTCATCTTCATACCAAATTCCTTCCATGAATCTTGTTTGGACTTCTATACCTCTACTTTTACTTCTTTTCTTCTCTCTTTGTATTCTTCGTAATTTTCATTTTAGTTTGTACTCAGATATTTTTTCCAGCTTTCTTTCTTATTTTTGATTTTTGCTTATATTTTCTCGGACCACCACTCTGTTTTCTTCCTATATTTGTTGCCCATCTTTGTTGCTCCACAACTTTTTTTCTTGCTGCTTCTGTCAAACATTTTTTGAATATTGTCCATTTTTCTTCAATGTCTTTTGTTTATTTTGCGAATTCTCTATTTATTATCTCCTGGTATGTCTTTCGGTATTATTCTTCTTTAAGTTTATGCGTCTTTATTTTCTCTTTGATTATTTCACTTCTTTGTCGGTTTGTTCTTGTTGCCTTCTTGCTATATCTATTTTGGAAAATGAGTGATCGCTTCCTACCTCGCCTTTTTTGTTACTTTTACGTTTTTCACTATTTTCCATTTATTTTTACTTATTAGGCAGTAATCGATTAGGGATTTTTCGTTTCTTGCTGCTTGTGTTCTCGTATATTTGTGTATATCTTTGTGTTTAAATTTTGTGTTTGTGATTATTAAGTAAAGATAACACCTGACAATGATCTGTAAAGGTCGAAACTTTAGTTGTGTCAAAATTGATAATATGTTGTAAACTTCGTGTTTTATTTACTCTCTAAAGAGTCTACCACATAGTAACATCACCATAATATTTATCAACGTATTGACTTGACAAATGCAATATTTAGTCACTTGGAAGTGTATAAATTAATTTCCTCCATTTACCAGAAGTATACCATCACGTAATACATTAAAAATAAAAAATAAAGCATAGGTAGTACTAGAGTCTCGAAGAATATGTGCTCAATAACGCAAACATTACAAATACTATTTTAGGGGAAGATTTAAATTATGTTTCCACTGAGAGTTCTACTAACATAGGTAACAATCCTCAAGCGTTTCAAACTACTTCAAGAATTATTTTTGCAATACTCCATGATGTATGTTTGCTTCTAATAAAACAAGAAATAAGATATTTGAATTTAGCATCATTTATTCATTCGTTTTAAAAGTTTTAAACGTATGTATATTCTTAAATTATATTTGGGCGATGAAAGTTTGTGTGGGCAACGTCAGTAATGTCTTTATCGAACTCGCCTGTTGCCTCACTTGTTAGCTCGCTTGACTCATAAACACAAACTTGTTCTATAAATAATCACTTTATTAGATATATAAGGGATTTATTTATCATAAATTTATCATTGCTGCACCAGATTTTTTTATCCATGAATTCAAAATGCATAAGATTTTAATTAATAATAATTTCTTTTTCAATAAAATTGAAAAATAGGTGTTTTAGAAATAATGAACTGTTTACCTACACTAACTTTAGTAAGAATAATTAGGATCGGTTAGTGGTAACTGTTTAATTTAAATTTTTGCTAGGAGAATCTAGACCAGGCTAGACTCAAAAGTTACCCAAAATTATTTTAGGTGCGAATTTAATTACCGATAAAAGTAAACAAATGTACATTTCTACGCTTTTCAAAAGTATACAAACATTGCGGTGCATAAATATTAGTATAGTGAACTATAATGTTCATCATATCATTATCAAGTCGTTTTTGAAAGTAGGTCATAGGAGAATGGGGTGCTTCGAGGACATCTCCTTTTCACGGGTGATAATAACTATTATTATTCGCCTGGGATAGTGGTTGCCAAACAATTCTTTGTGGTCGGTATTACAAACCGATATTTTCATATGTTTACCACTTGTAATTCTTGATCTGTAATATTTTATTCAATAAAAATGTTATTACACAGATTATACATTCATTTTATTCACTGCAATATAGCTACAAGAACGCATTCAAATACAAAGCCATTCGAAACGACTTCCTATAGAAAATCAGATATGAGAGAAGAAATTGATGGAATAAACCTTTCAAAAATGTAATTTACAAAATAACCAAACACACTTAACAAAATACAATGATTTAATGTTTACAAAACAATAGATGTGAGATTAATTTCGAAGTTAATTGCAATTAATTTTTAATCGAACTTCTGTAAACTGATTTTAATATAAACAAATCTAAGTTAACGCAATTTACTTAAAAATCAACTCATTTATCGAGAATAGTTGGAATGTGAAATTTAAAATTAATATAATAGTTAATTTATACATTTGATGAGTTTTCTACATAATTCAATTCTTTATGCACGTAAGCCACCATAAACAAAATATAAATATAATTATGACTACATATACATTTGTAGTGGATGTGGACGTCAGTAAAATTAAAAAAAAAAGTAATGTCCGCGTATTTAAAATTTCATATTTTTCCAATATGTAAATTATGTATTTATTTACTAATGGTTTTGTTTAATTTCAGAATTATATAATTTTCGTTTCCATCCAAATTATTTTAATTCGCGAAAACTACTACTACTGCGATAGTGCATCGCCCTCCAGACGAAGTCTAGACGTTGGGGGTTGAGTGGCATAACAAACACGTCTCTGAAAAATTTGATGTGGCTATTAAGTAATTTACTCCGACTGGATTTTAAAGGCGTAATATTAAACTTATTATATATAAATAGGAATTAAAATATTAACTTTTAATGCGATGGTCTAAGGGATTATCGATTGATTCCGATTCTTTAAATCATTATAAAAGTTTCTCGTTATTTCAAAGATGTTTCGCATCACTCTGAATAAAAAAACTTTTGAATTACAATAAAAAATCCACTGACTATAATTAATAATTTTTTATATCTGTAATTAATTCGAAAATTTATTTTACTAATAATTGTTCTAGATTTACGAAACGTTTTCGTGTGTTTCTAATTATAAGTTAATTTTCTACAATGAAAAGGGAGTTTAATACATTTTTATTATTATTTTTACTACTTATACGCCAAGGGCTTTGGCACTCACATAACTTGTTGGTGAACGAAGCTCTTAGTGAAGACAAACATATATGAGCAGCTCAGGAATTTCTCTTAAACAATTATCTTAAAAAAGGTTTTATATTTTAATTAAAGCTACAAAATACAATTCGCAATTCACGAGTAACATTTTTTTTATTTCAGTTACTTTCTCTATTCAAGCAAACTTACGAAACGAAGAATGTTACATTCGTATCAGGTGTGGGATGTGTAAATTGCAATAAACAGATATAAGAACATTATATTTCCAACTAAATTTGGATATGATCGTAAGAAATGTGTGCTAAAACAGAATGTCAATAGTAGTAGTACTAGAAACGTTATGAACCATTAACATTTTCATTTGCAAATGTTTGTGTACACACTATTAATTATCCCAAAAATTTCCAGAAATCTCGAAGAGTTTTTTTTGCATATTTTAAGATATTGCTGAAAACTTCTAAATTTATGTAGCAAGTGTAAAAATCCAGTTGTGAATGCAGAAGCTTGTAAGCACTGCCAGAAGCCGTTCCACCCATCCTGTTTGGACTATCATGAGCCGAGATGCCAAAAAACCCGAGTTAAATCAAACACCGCAAGTGAGGTTATGCCACTGTGTGAGGGTTCATGGGATGATTCAGAAACCGTGAGTACCCTTAAGAGAGATAACAGCATATTAAGAAAATTAGTTAGGGAGATGGAAGAAAAGGCCGTCTTACTAAGAGAAAATGTTCAACTAAAACAAAAGATAAACGACTTTGAACATAAATTAAATGCCAAAACAGAATACTGCATTTGTAAACAAAATAATAGTGCATCTATTCGCCAAGAGATGCCACCAAAATTTAATAGAATCTGAAGAAACCTGCGGAACAATGCCATCAACCAGCAACCCAATGAGCAACCCAATGAACAAAACTCCGAAGAAGAAAATTACCAATATAAGGCAAAAATCAACTTTTGAGTACAAAACAAATCAAGTGAGTTCGGAAGCGAAAAATAAAATTAATGAGGACAAAATAACTGAAAAAAATATCAATGACGACGACGAAAAGTGGGAAAGAATCACCAAAAAGAAAAAAAGAACATCGCATGGAATAGTAGGATTATCTACCAGCGACAACAATCTTAAAACAGTGGCGCGCAAGGCATTCCTATATTTATCACGCCTTCATCCATCAACAAAATTAGATGAAATCAGCAATCACACAAAACAAATATTTTCCGGAAGCGGTCTGCGAAATATTAGAGAGTAAATTTCCACAATACTACTCCTCATTTAAAATAACTCTAGACAGACATCACTATGAAAAGGCAATGGATCCACTGTTGTGGCCTTACGGAGCTTATATTTCACGGTTTTTTCATCGAAGCAACAAATTAAACCAAAACAAATAACCACAGAAGATAAATTACAAACAGTTGAGCCAGTAATTCTTCATCAAAATGTGCAGTCAATAACGAACAAAATCAATAATTTAGATATAGTATTAGCCGAATTAAACGTTAATTTCTTTTTAGCCACTGAACACTGGGTGACCGATTGTGAGAATTTTCCAGAAATAAATAACTTCAAACAAACATCAGCATTCAAACGTAAAAACCATAGCCATGGGGGCGCGGCAATATTTGTAGCAGGGAACATAAATTCCAACAGCAGACCTGACATTAATTGTATGTCGCAAGAAATAACTATTGAAATAGCATGCGCTGAATGGACAGGTAAAAACAATAAAATAATTATATTATGTATCTATCGCCCTCCTGGAAGCATTTTTTTCTGAATTTTTGGATACCTTGGAAAGGATCCTTCATAAAATAGTAATCGATGAAGGATCAGATATTATCATGGGTGGTGATTTTAATATTAACTTCTCTAAAACAAATGATAATAATACTAATAATTTCATGAATTTAATAGAAAGCTACAATTTGCAAGTCACAATAAAATCAAATACAAGAATCTCTAACACAAGCAGCACTTGCATAGACAATATAATCACTAATATTAACTATATAAGCGCAGAAGTAGTTCAGACCCATTTATCCGATCACTTGGGTCAAATTTTAAAATTTAGATGCGATATATTAAGTACCTCCAAACTAAACAAAACTAGAATAGTCAACTCAATTACCTTAGATGCACTGAATAGTGAACTTGCAGCAGTAAACTGGGATATATTAGAAACATACTTCAAAGATGCTCAAACATATTTTAATGAATTTTATAACATATTTATTTCTAATAAATTTAAAAATACGAAAACATTTCGTGAATCTACAACAATGAGTCTTACTAAGACTACAAAACAAATTAATTTGAAACAACTACTTCTCTAGCTAATACTTCGACAGACATTGAATAATACAAATTAATTTGCGTGTTACAAATAGTACAACTATCAAAGCAACACTAATTTGAATGAAATTATTTCTGTTGAACAAACTAATAAATGATAAAATGTACTTTAGATTGTTTAAATGTAACTATTACATGAAAAATTATGAAAAATGAATTTTAAACTGATTTCATTAAATTAAATTAGCAAAAGCAATTAAAAAAATCTAGCATTCAAGTTTATAATCATCTGCAGACACGTGTTTCGAACTTTCGCTCTCTTCAGTACAGCTTTATTATAAATTTGATCTTAAATACAAATAAAAACACTTACTAAAATGTAGAACTCACTAATCCACCTCAGGTAAAAAATCAGACCTTCAGTCGATTATATTTCATTCTCGTGTCAGTTGCCGTACATATCTGAGTAAGTTATTTATATTTCATTATATTTATTATCATATTTCATTATATTTATTTTAGTAAGTGTTTTTATTTGTATTTAAGATCAAATTTATAATAAAGCTGTACTGAAGAGAGCGAAAGTTCGAAACACGTGTCTGCAGATGATTATAAACTTGAATGCTAGATTTTTTTAAATTGCTTTTGCTAATTTAATTTAATGAAATCAGTTTAAAATTCATTTTTCATAATTTTTCATGTAATAGTTACATTTAAACAATCTAAAGTACATTTTATCATTTATTAGTTTGTTCAACAGAAATAATTTCATTCAAATTAGTGTTGCTTTGATAGTTGTACTATTTGTAACACGCAAATTAATTTGTATTATTCAATGTCTGTCGAAGTATTAGCTAGAGAAGTAGTTGTTTCAAATTAATTTGTTTTGTAGTCTTAGTAAGACTCATTGTTGTAGATTCACGAAATGTTTTCGTATTTTTAAATTTATTATTTAATTTTCTACAACGAACTAAAGGATTTTAATACATTTTATTATTTATTTCTATTTTTAATAGATGCTGTCCCATTAAACACAAAACTAAAAATAATTTTAGAAAAAAAGACCCTGGTTTACAGAAAATATAAAAGAATTGCGAAATAAAGTAGATTTTTATTATCAAATCTATCGCAACTATAAATGTGAACAGACTTATTCTGCTTACAAGTCTGCAAAGAAACACTACACATCATCCTTACAAGCAGAAATAAAAGAATATAACACAAATCGCATAAATAATTCGAAAAATAAATCTAAAGAATTATGGAATATTCTAAAAGCAAAAAAAGGGGCAGACAAATATGCATAAGTCACTTAGCTATGTATATGACACAAACGAACAGAAAATTGATCAACCCCAAGAAATAATTAATTCAATTAATGATTATTTCAGTAAAATCGGCAATGTGGGTGTTTCAGTGAATACTGAAAACTGTAACAACAGATCGAATGTAGTGGGATCGATTTTTCTACATCTAGCATCTGAAAAAGAAATTAGAACAATTCTACGCTTAATGAAATCTACCTCAAGTACAGATATTGATGATGTGTCGATGTAATTAAATATACTATGGAAAGCATAATAAAACCATTAACACATGCAATAAATTTGGCACTAATAGAGGGCATTTTCCCAACTAATCTAAAGATTGCCAAAATTATTCCAATATACAAAAAAGGAGATCCTCATTTACTCAGTAATTATAGACCAGTCTCAATTCTGCCAGTATTCTTCAAGATATTTGAGAAAGTTATATATAACAGAATAACAGATTATGTTAATACCAAAAATATTTTGTGTAATCAACAATTTGGCTTCAGAAAAGGTCAAAAGGCATGTGTAGTACATGCTATATTTAACTTTTTAAATTTTGTTTTAAATAACCTCGATGAAAACAAAAACGTTTTATCAATATTCATCGATCTAACAAAAGCGTTTGATTGTGTACCACACGATCTTTTACTGAGTAAATTAAGAACGTATGGTCTACGGGGAAATTGTTTTAACATATTATCATCATATCTATCTGATAGGAAACACATATCAAGTTGCTATATTAAAGATAAATTATATATTTCAAACCTTGCTTACACAACTGTTGGTGTACCGCAAGGGAGTATACTTGGACCATTGTTGTTTCTATTATTTGTCAATGATATGCCACTCACTATTAATGCTCATTTGACCATGTTTGCAGATGATACAACAGTTAGTGTGGAAGGGCAATGCATGCAAAATCTAAACTGAGCAGCAAATCAATCATTACACGAATTAAACTCTTGGCTTACTATGAATAATTTAACCATTAATACATCAAAAACTACTGTTATCAACTATAAAGCGCCAATGGGACAAACGAATGTTTTATTAAATAAAGCAGTTATTAATGAAACTGATCATATAACATTTTTGGGTATAGTTGTACAGAATGACTTGAAATGGAGTATTCATATTCAAGAACTATGTTCAAAATTGGCAAAATATGCATACCTTATATATGCCGTTTATATGGCCTATTGCCAACCACTATTAACATACGGTATACTATTTTGGGCTTGTACAACGACCCAAAATCTTCAAAAAATCTCTATGGTACAAAAAAGGCTTATACGTGCTATTTGTAATAAAAAACCCTACACCAGTTGCCGAGATCTCTTTAAAAAACAAAAAATCATGCCTATTATAAGTCTGTATATATATGAAACGCTAAAATTTGTGAGAAATAATCTATATCTCTTTAATAAATATCAAACAGAGCATAGTTATAACACACGTACGAAAGAACTAAAACTTCCTAAGCATTACCATAGCTTCTACCACAACTCTTTTCTAGTCCAGAGTGTAAAGATATTCAATAAATTACCAGTTATTATCAAAGATCTACCCACAAAGATGTTTGTCAGGAAAATAAAACAAATGTTAGAAGAGAATTGCTTCTATACCCTAGACGAATACACCAGTTTCTGCGAATCAACTAATCATCTGCAAATATGAATTTTATCATTTTTCTGTAAATGTATTTAACTTATTATTTAATCATATTTTAACGTGTCATAACATATAATTGTACTTTTAATAATTTTATTTTAAATACTCTATGGTACGCCTCTTTGTAAATGTGAATTAGTTACTGTAGTTTGTTTTATCGCTTTTAAATTTTATCTATACTTTAATTTTATGTATAAATTGTGTCTATTTAATAATGATAGTAAGTAAGTTTTATCTATACAACCTAGTTAGTAAGTTTTATTGAAATATTTATTATTGTCTATATATGTTACTTAGATTTAGTTCTCTTTGATGTATTGCACTTGACTAACCCATGAATGTATAAAACGTTCTTCCTGGAAATAAATAAAAATTATTATTATAATTATTAATTATTATAGACGAAAAATTGCTGGAAATTTTAGAAAATTTAGAATTAAAAAAAATATATTTTCTAGGTTTTCCTGGAAAATTCTTAAAGAATGAATATTTTGATAAAAACAAGAAATGCTAAAAATTCTAGAGATTTGGATCAAATTCTGTAACTCTAGAGGAAAGTTCTAGTAGCCTAGAAGAGAAATATCTAGAATATTCTTAAAAAAGCTTAAAATTTCTCGAATATATTTGTAAGCTGAAATTTCTAATGAGATAAATCCAACAATGACACAATGTTCTAGAGACGTGATATAAAAGTTCTGGTTTAAAGTTTAAAGAACAAAATGGAATACAACCATCTCATTTAGATAGGCAAATTTCCTTAGACAATTTGAGCATATGATAAAAATATTTATTATTTTCACTTTATAAACCACTTCGCTCTCCACACAGTACTAATAGCGACCAGTGAAGAAGACCTCCAGAACTTACTAGTTTAAATATTCAGGTTGTTGATTAAACGAGACCTTGATTCAAGACAAAGAACTAAACAATAGAATCGAGATTGCGAGAGAGGGCTTTATGAAAATGAAAGAACTGTTAAATACCTACTATTTAGTATGAGATACCGAATAGCGAAATGCTATAAGACATGACTCAATAAGTCTCCGGTTTAACTAAGAAAAACAATTTTATTTAGAAACTTTTCGATGCCATTTATGTAAAAAGATTTGTTATTGCTCTCAAAATAAAAAACTTTAAAACTATTTTGTGGACATTTTCAATGTGTTCCGGAACAACTGTTGATTTTGGGCGACCAGAGCCTTCAGGATCATCAAGCACCGATGACGACCGCGTTTAAATTCAGCATACCAGTTAATAATAGTTGATTTCCCATAATGCTTATCAAGCCACTGTTTGGCTCCAATAGTATTTTTCTCCCATCAAAAATCAGTGTTTAATCAACATACGAAATTCCTTTCTAAACATTTTCTTGAAAATTACAAAACTGCGGTCACTAAAATGACTGCAACTTTTAAACTAACGTTCAGAATCCCATTAAATGTTGACACTTACTATTTGAAGATTAGTACTACTCGGAAATCACATGCGTTTGTCAACAATGTTTCTATATATGTATCAGGTCGGAGAGTTTTTAAGTGACATATTATATGTCTAATACTACACTATAAACAATATAGAGGTCTTCTAAAAGTGGATGCTGCGTCATATGCAAAAAATATAATAAACACGTATCGAATGAAGAAGTCATTCAAAGAGTGGGCTTAGAGCGGAACTCCTACTTATTATCAGAAAGCGAAAACAGCTTACCTTCGCCATGTAATGAAGCACGAACGCTATGAACTACTTTGTCTGATAATCCAGCTGACTATTGAAGGAAGAAAAAGAATGTCGTGGCTCCGAAACATTAAAAAGTCGACAGAGATTTGGTTTAAAGATCTGATGAGAGCAACAACAGATTGGAATTCTTAAGCTGAAATAGTTGGCAACCTCCTTCAGGAGAGACACCTTCAAAAGAAGAAACCGCTAATAAAACATATGATAAAAGTTAAAGCAGATATCGTTTAAAATGTTTTCCATGTTTCGATACAATCGAAAACAGGTTGGAAAGATTAACTATACAGACATTCCTAAAAAGTAAAGTAAACTAAAAAACTGTCAGTCTAGACAATACCATAAAGGTGACATCTATAGTCTCACCGTTGCATTAGTAAACCATTTCGCCCCGAACGGTACATATATGTACCAATAACTTTTTAAAATACCCAAATGTTCAACTTATCGTTTAATAGCAGCGAGAATTGTACCAGACCGTAGTTTTTGGTTTCAGGCATGCGCCTTATGTGTTAAAATGTGAGGTTAGAGATGTTTGACTGCCCAAGAAAGTATTTTTTGTGGAAGAAAAACATTTTAGTACAATGATAGTCTTTATTTTACTGTTAACTTTTCTGTGTTTTGTGTGGTTTTGTGTGTAATACTTCTATAAACGTTGCCAACACTCAGGTATGTATCATTTGTTTCTATTTTTTAAATTCTTTATCATGTTTCGGAGTGGTACATCTATTTAGCTGCCAAATTGGTACACATATGGACCATTATTTTTTTTAAATTATAGATGAATCCTTTGTCTGAAAAGGAGTTGCAAACTATCATCGATGAGCTTAAGGATGATGAAGATCCGTTTCTGTCTGGATCAAGCGATAATTATGAACCAAGTGATGTTGACGATGACGAAGCAGATTTATCGGAAGCTACCACTTCAGGAGTTACAAAAACTATCATAACTGAAAAAGAAACAGAATCTGAAACAAGTTTATCAAGTGATTCTGAAGTAGAAAAAGGAAATCTTAGTCACAATAAAATAAATCGTATTCTCGATTGGACGATCTCCGAGGATCAGTTTGAACCCATCAAAAAACTTCAATCTGAGAGAGCTTGTGAGCTTGCTGAAGATATTACCAAGAAGTTAAGTCCAATGCAACTGTTTCATAAAGTTTTTCCTCATTCGCTCTACATACAAATAGTCGACTGTACTAATCAGAGACTTGTTTGTTGAATAAAGATAAAAAGCGTAAAGAAAAGATGACAGTTATAGGAGAAATTCAAAAATTATTAGGATGCATCTTTATTATGTCGTACAATAACCTACCTGGCCTGAAACATTATTGGAGTCAAAAAGAGTCCATGGGAAATCGTACAATACAAAACGCGATTTCTCGAGATCGATTCATGCTCTTAACTTCAAAACTGAATGTGTCAAAAACTTATTACATTGACGAATTGATATTATGTTTGAAATATACATACTCTAGATGCCGTCAAGATAGTCACTACCAAAGTATCGACGAGGCCATGATAAAATTCAAAGGCCCCTTCGCTGAAGCAGTACATGCCCCTAAAGCCAACTAAACGAGGAATAAAACTGTGGCTTCGTTGCGACGCAGATTCCGGTTACGATATCGAAGTGTACTCCGGTAAAGAATCTCCTACGAGTACTTCCAGTAAGGATGGATCCTTGACTCTTGGTGAACGGGTCGTCAAATCTCTTGCTTCAACAATCAAATCCAAAGATGTTGTTTTGTGCTTCGACAGACTTTTACAAGTGTAAATTTATTAGAGACGCTGAATTATGCTGCGTCATGTACCTACATGGCAAACCTGAAAAATGTACCCGCTATTAAAGGTAAACTTCAACGTGAACAGTCTGCATTCAGATGTACTTCTACAGAATTACTATGTGTGAAATGGCAAGATACTAAAGAAGTATTGCTACTAAGTAATTGCCACAAGCCTAATTTCACTACAGTTACAAAAAGGACCAAAACTGATGATCAGGAGACAATTGAGTGTCCAGAAGCAATTGCATTCTATCGCAAGAAAATGGGAAGAGTTGATCTTGCTGATCAATTCATAGGCATGTACGACCACGACAGGAAATCTGCTAAATGGTGGAAAAAAGTGTTTTAAACGTGTCTCAGTATGTCTGCAGTAAATGCATGGATTATTTAAAATGATTTGAGACGTAAGAATGAACAAATTCCTTATCTTTGTTTCATAGTAACTCTTGCCGAAGAACTAATCACTCAAGGCATGACAATTACCTCCATGCCTCCACCAAAAAGGGGTCCTCCTTTTAAGAAAAGAAAACTTTACACCTTCCTTTAGAAGGACAAACAAGAAAACGATGTGCAAGATGCGCGGGAGAAAAACGACAAAAAGAACAAAAACAATTAGCAAGGAATGTAATTTGGCTTTGTGCAAAGATTGTTTTATGTTGTATCATACAAAATAGTTTAGCATTTAAATAAATTTGAATAAATAAATCATACTAAAAATATGCCTGAGTTTGTAACTGCGCCATTTGAATCCTGCTGGTTCATCTTTGTACCACAGAAAAACCCTGTTGGTAAACAGTTGTACCATAACCCCCCGCCCAACCCCCCAAACTTAATTAAATTTTTTTCAGCTAAATAATATAAGTTGGTACTAAATTGTCTCAAATATTTATAATTTTTATTTCAAAATGAATTTCTTAAATTCAGGGACCAAAGGGTTAATGCCACTGTTGACAGTTCCCTACGATTTATCGATGGTTATCCACCCAAAGAGGGAATTAGTGCAATGCTCAGATAATAGATGACATCTTTATAGAATTATCTTGACTGAGAGTTTACATGAAACTTTAAGAACTCCAAAACAAAACTCCGTTTCTGTGTCTTCAACTACGCTATGCTGATGAGATCGAAACCGGCCCGTGGGTGTTGTTGACAGGGAACAACAATTAAAAAAAAAACTCATAGGTGTTGATACTTTCTTGACCAACAAAATAACACAGGACATGAGATTTAAAGTCAATGCCTTGTTCAAAAATAGACGAGGCCAGAAAAAGAAATAGAATAATTTGAAATAAAATAATAAAATATAAGGGAGATTTTGATAAACACAAAAGTAAAGTTAAGCAGAGTTGGAAGTTCTTGCCAACTATGAGGGAACAAATAAAAAACCTCTAGTACCAGTAGCTACTAGGACTATTATACAACTAGATCTTTTCGGTATGGAAATTATAAACTGCAACAAGAGACCCTGTTACTGTTCATCATAAGCTGTAGTATCTGATATAGAAGAATAATTAATTCTCAAAATATTCGTCATGAACACCAGGATTCCAAAATATATTTTTATAGAATGCTATTTGTTCTGAAAAGACTTATCTTATTTACTTGACAAATTTAATTGTTAAAAATGGTGATGTGGCCATCACAATACTTTCCCTATATTTTTCTCAAAAACTATGATGTTTTAATGAAACTTGTTAAGTTTCTCCTTCCTCTTAACTTTTGTTTGAAAAGTTATGAAATAAGAAAAATAAAAAAACGCCTCTAGTAAATATCCACTTCCGGTTTATGAATATTTACCAAAGGCCTTTCAGTTCTAGTTTTTATTGATAAAACCTTAAGTTTTAAGTTTCATCTCAATTCAATTCATCATTCGTTTTTGAGATACAGACATTCTCATACACGAAAACTTTCCCTTTATATTTCTATATGGGGAAAGTAATCATTCTATGCTTCCTTACGTATCATATTAATTTATTTTCTTAATATTATGTGTATCAATAAAAAATTTGTGCCACTGTAAATATCTGTAAATAACCCAAATATGACATAGACATCAAAACATTCTGAGTAACTCTATTGTCAAAAAATCTTACTTTACGTTAGAGATGTTGGTTGTCAAATTTTAGCACCTGGACTGTCCATTCCAGAAATATAAAAGGCAACCCTCGTATACATTCACTTTTTATTAAATATCTTAAAAGTTATTGGTCAAAAATTGATCGAGGGAATTAGAAGCAACTAGCCGATATTTTAAACCAATTATTTGAAAAGGTCAAACCATCTTAACGAAATTGAGCATTATTCATGATAAAAGTCTTTTGTCTGATTACTATGAAATTTATTATCATGAAACCCCCCAATTCAACTTTTTATTGACTTTCACATTGCAACAAAAAACTTATATATTATCGGAAAGGGAGAACAAATAGAATACAGGCGTCGCGACGGCGCGGCGCCCCCATCCCTTCTGGATCGTTGCATAGGTCGAGTCCCGAAGGCTGTTAGCATCAGTTGAAGCTCCCCCGGGAAGCAATTTTCGTGATTAACGTTTATCAATTATTGCGTACAATTTGTATACTATTTTCTGATTAATTACAACCAGAATGTAAATATTTGAACATGAAAGATAAGTCTAATTAAGGTCGTTAATACCCCGCCTACGCACACACAGAGCACAAACACAAGTCTGATGCACCGAGTTTTTTTAGTTCTGTTATTGTCAGTGTTTGCCTTTGTGATAAAAATAGCCGTGGTGTAATTGTCACTGGTTAACGAATTAGTCGAATTACTCTTGTTGCAATTAACTGATTAGACACGATCGATGCGTTTATTTTCTTAAAAAAAAAACAACCATTGCGACATATTAAAAAATATATAATACTAAATTAGATTGAAAAATCAATAACAATAACTACAATTTCGGAAAATTCGCAATTAAGTTTTATTAAAATGTACGAAATAAAACAAATAATTATTCATTCAATTATCATATCACTTGACAATGACGATAAAACGTTGAAATTCAAGTCTTGTTGTATAACTGTGTCTAAACGTTAAATAATATTTTTACAATAATTATTTGTTGTTAAAATATAATGAATTTTTCAATTCAGTATAGGTTTGGATTACTACGTAGCTAAAGATGATTTCATTAGTTTTACAATTGCAATAGATAATACATTTTAGGTAAGCTGATAGATTTTGCTCAGATTAGTACTAAACGTGTAGGTTATTTATAATCTCATCTGAGACACTTGTGATAAGGAAATTTAATATTTCAGAACATGTTTAATTATTAATTCTGATTGATGAGTTACGTGAAGATAATGCAATATAAAATATCTTTTAATTACAAAATAAAAATAAACTGTAGAGAAAGTGATTACAAGTTATTTTATATGTTTAATTATTATTTAATTATTTATTTTGGTCGCACAAGAAACTTTCGCTTCCTTGATAAAACAACATGAATTTTAATTATAAATAGATGCTAAGACAATTTCCAATCGAACATCAAGGACTATACAGACGTTGATTGGAATCTGTCTATCGCCTTATAAGGAAATTAAACGAATTGCTAAAATATAATCTGTCATAATCACAGCTGTATGCTTATTCTTCTTTAATTTTCCATATTTTAAATTAATTTTTCCAAGAATTAATGTACTGTTGTTCTATAATTATGTAAGGACTTACAGCTATTAGTTAAAGCAACACTCCTCGTACTAAAACACCACCAAACATTGAATTATATTAGCTGCCATCACATTACTGAAATTACAAATAACACAATATAACCTTTCTTGTGCTCTTGTAGTTTTTTAAACGTGTAACTAAAGTAATTAAGGCAACCGACAGACATGTGTTTCGTTGTATTAGAGCCCGTTAGTATTGGCAAATGTTACGTACGCATCTGGTATTATATTGTTATTATTATTTTTAAATTATTGTTAATTATTTATATCAAAAAAACTTACCATACTCATATTCGTATCCAGAAGGTACCTGCGTGCCTCCTGCCATTTCATACCACCAAACTCACAATCCAATATTAACGACCGATTTAGACTGAGGATGCGTTGATTGCGCACACCTGAAATGGAAAAAAGTCGACTTAATCTGACATTGGCAATTTATTGAGTGTAGTTATCAGAGCGTACTGATAGGGGCCCTTATCACGAATGTCTTATCGCATTTTATTAATTTGTTTATCAAAAAATTCTGTTATAACTTGAAACTAATGACCAACTTATGCATATTGATATAAGATCTGCAAACAAATTAAAAGATAATAATAATGATTAATATTATATACCGGGTGTAAAATATTGTAGGGCTTTTAAATATAAAATAATATTTGGTTAATTATTCTAAACTGGTCATTTTAAAAACATACTATAATAGTCAAAAATATATTAAAATTGAATATTCTATTGCTCTACTTTTAAGTGAATACAAAATTGAAGAATAGTAAACTATGATATCATAATTTATAACGTATATCACATTATTTTGAAGTTATTAGGGGTATTTAAACGAATTTAAGCTTAGAATTATAATCTAACATTGTGTGACCTGTGGCGATCATCATATATCTCTGTTCCTATTTTCTCAATAATTATAGTAATACTGTGTACCATAAATGCTATTTTAAACATCTTAGTTGAATAGTCTGTTTTCGGAAAAACTCCTACTCCCCTCCTTTTACTCTTGTACAAGGTCTACCCCAAGGATCTCCTCTTTCTCGACTACTCTACAACATTTTCTGCTTCGACATCTATAACGCTGATCATCTTCAATTTAATCCCTCTAAATATCTCTTTCAATTTGCAGATGACACAGCCCCAATTTCCCATACACCCTTTGTACCTAAAGCTTTTCAATCTCTTCAGCAGCTTATTGATTCCCTGCAAAACTGGTTTGCAAAATGGCGAATTAAAATCAATCCCCACAAATCCTAGCTTCTAATTCCCTATCACCACAACAATAATCCTGCACACAATTTTCATATCTCCTACACAATTGTTTCCCCCTCTAGGTCTATAAAATACCCAAACATTACCATAGATCAAAAAGTAAACTTTAAAAATCACACAGCTTTAAACAAAGCAAAAATCACCACTAAGGCCAAATTATTTGAGAAATCTAACAAACAAAAAGAAAAGGAATATGCACCAAAAGAGCTGTTAAAATCTATAAAATTATTTGCGGCACTTGACTATGATAATGTCCTTTTCTCCAACTCCTGCAATCCTCTTATCCACAATATCCAAGTTAGCGAGCAATCCTTCCTAAAAACTTTAACCAAAATCCGCTATCCTAGTAATCCTCTACATAATCCTTCTAACCAACAACTATATGACTCTACCTCTGTTATTTTCTTTAATGAACGTCTTCTATACCTCAGTGAAATATTTTCCAAAAATTCCTTAAACCAACACATCATTTCTGCTTGTGCAGAAGTCCTAACCTAATCCCAAAATAGAAAACCCCTTCATTCAGCACATTCGAATTCATCGCTTCACATCATCCATCACCATCATCAGAGACAGACTGACGAGACACATCGACACTGACAAATTCGGGCTGAAAGACCGCTGGTCGATAGCCATTTAACTAACACACTCATAATATCATGTTATGTATAATATTTACTTTATTTGCATTTGTGTTATATATATATATATGAATTAGATGATTTCGGGAATCTTTGAATCCGTGTAGTATTTTGTGAGCCGTTTTCACGACGTTTCGGCGCAATCGTATGTGCCTTCAGGTGTGCTCTTCTAGGAAACTCGTAGAGAACTGATTTGCGTGTGCCTGCTTCCTCTTTTATAGGTTCGGTTCCGTTTCGTTCGGCTTCTCGTCATTGGACCGTTATTTTGGGGATTATCCGAGTTATTTGTAATGCGGCTAAGGATTAGTGGTGGGTTTTGTGAAGTGGAGATTGGATTAGCGTTAATTGTGTTTGAAGCGATTATCAGGGGACGGCTTGGAGGCGGATTACTGGTAATTTGGTCGACAGGGATAATCTGGTTAATGGATTTTTATAGATTAACTGGTATGCTGGTTATAATATGTTTCCAGGTAGGATGAATTCGCTGGCCATCGTCTCTTTTATTTAAATTATTTTTGTGTTTTTCTATTTCTGAGGGTTCTCTTATTATTCTGTTGTAAAATGTTTCCTCTTTTGTTATAAGTTTGGTATTACTGAAGTATGGCCTGTTGTGTGTGTTGTGCTAGAGATGAAGCTGTTTCTCCTTTGCGCACCGCTGTTTTGTATTCCTCCATGCGAACACCTACTCGTCTGTTTGTCTGTCCGATGTACACTTTTTCGCAACCTCCACAAGGAATTTTGTACACTCCTTAATGTTCTAGTGGAATTTGTTCTTTGGGCGAATTTAGAATGTGGCCAATTTTTTGTGTAGGGCAGAGGTTCTTCTGTTTCGTCGTTTTTTGTTTTGATTGCCGTTGTGTGTCTCATAAGGTATTTAATTTTATGTTGTGTGAAACCGTTTTGTGCCAGTGCTTTTTGTAGATCTTGGAGTTCTTTATCATGATGTTCTTTATCTGCCAGACGTTTGGATCATGTTATTAGGGTTTTAGCTACCGCAAACAGAAAAAGCATCATCATACGTCAAATACTCAAATCACTTCCTAGAAATATAAAAACTCAAACATTGCATTGGTAGCTCTAAAACATATAGAAACAGGATGGTGGTGACCTTTACTATGTGGTAAAAGTGTAGGATGTTTTTACCACTGTTTCAACTCTTTCAAGTCGTTATCAAGTGAATTGATTTACGAATTACAAATATTTAGTGCAGGTTACATTTACTTATTTAGGGCGGTGCGATTTACAGTGAAGTTCAAGGGCATTAATCGGAATTTTTGAGGCGCGTTGCATCAAGCGGATATACTAGATGGAATAAGCTGAAACGGCTTTCCTTTTTCTTGAAATTTCCAGTGCTTTTAACATTTAACGAGTTTAGTGCCTTAATTACAGGTGTACAATATTTTCGGTTTATCTAATGGCGGGAAACTATTTTTGTGTTCCAGTGTGTGATTTGAACAAAAATGTAAATCAACTTTTGTTATTTGCTAAATAATAATCACAATTTTGATGACACAGATGTACTTGAGATAATTCATTTCTCTAAAAAGGATTAAAAATTGTAATCTTTAAAATTAAACGCAATCCTGAAACTCTGCTCATAAACGACCAAACTGACCTAATATATTCTTTATTCAACGCCATCTAAAATTGTTTTTAAAATTGTTTGTAAAATTTTGTAGTATAGTTTTGAAAATGACAGACTGAAACTGTCGAAATTATAGTTGCCAGTAAAGTTAAAAATAAAGTGTGTAATATTAAACAAAGGTAATATATATAATAATGTATTTAGATGCCTCCACAATTACCTATTTGGATATTATTTTGTCTAATTCGATATTTCTTCGGGATTTGGACTGTACATACTCGATGAATCATTGAGTGATAAGCTGCTAATTTGTGAGAGATTGGATTATTCGCATGATATGGAATTGTGGAGTTGACGTTTGTAAGTTTTCTGTAATTGTTGAATTCGATTTTATTATGATTATTAGTTTTAAGTCAAGGAAATTTATTTGGTTATCTTTTTCTATTTCTAGCGTGAATTTAATCTGGGGATGAATATTGTTTGCAAACTTAAAATTTAACATATTTCTTTTGGTTTGCAACTTTAAAAATAGCTTTTAACCTTAAACTTGGAATTTGATAGTTAATAATACATGTGACAATGACTTTTTCACACAAGTAAACTCCTGGTATAAATCCTTCAAAAATATCCCTCACACACTCCTGATGCTATAACCGAGGAAGAGTACTACACAAAGGTAAAAATACAGCTCCCAGTTATGACAACATTCTTAGAAGTATCCTGAAATCCCTTCCTGACAATATTTATAAATACATTATACCAATATTTAACCACATTCCCAAAGGACTGCCCGGTATAATAACTTGCATTATAAAATCTGGACACGACGCTTGAGAGGTGTCAAGCTATCACCCCATCACCTTTCTTCCGGTCCGGGGAAAATTTTCGAATACATACTAAAAACTAAAATTATACTCCACCACATCCCTATTAATTAATTTGACTTCCTTGAACACCGCTCCACTTCCTCACCATTAACAATCCTGACTGTCAAACAGCACACCTCGAAAACCAAAAGTCCGCCATAGTCTTTATAGACATTCGCAATTCGTTTGACTCTGTTTGGCATCGAGATTTGCTGTTCAAATGCCATTACCTAAAAACTCAACTCCACCTCCTTAATTTAATTGGAAACTTTCTCTTGAAAGAGTCTAATCAAGTAAAAGTCAAAAATACTTATAATCCCGACCCCCTTTATAATCCCGACCCCCTCTATTGCAACCCATCCGCCTATCCACTGCTTTACGCAGATGATACAGCGCTCATATCCCACGCACCTACCCTAAATAAAGCCTTTTCCACATTGCAAGGGCTTGATACCATACAATTGTGGTTCGCAAAGTGAAGAATATCGGTAAATCCAAATAAATCCCGACTCCTCATTCCCTTTCATCGACCTCAGAATTCTCAATACAAAATAACAATAAATAACTACATACTAACACATTCCAATCCTGTAAATACCTAGGAATTTTATTTGACCCCAAATTAACCTTCAAATCTCACACCCAAAACCTTAAGGCGAGTATCAAGAAGAGAGCACATTTTAGAGTTTTAACATCAAGAAATATATACACATACTGCCGTCCATATTTATAAAACGATTTGTAAGCCTCGGCTATTCTATACCATAATCTCCGCGCTGCCGTTTAAAAAAATCTCCAGGTAGCAGAGCGATCAGCCCTTCGCATCCTTACTAAAATCAAACACCCCCTTAATCCCATACATAACCCATCAAATACCCTCCTGTCTGAATTAACCCAAGTAAATCCTATTGAAGAACGTCTGAAACACCTATCCCAAAAATTTGCCAAAAATCCCCATAACCTCAAAATCCTTAATTGTGTAATTCTCGTAACCGTTTAATCATTCAAAAGCCAAAACACCCAGAAATCACCATTCATTAATTCATCTCATCAGTCCATAATGACATTAGTGATCATAATCTTTGAATGGCATAAGACAGTTAATTTCGTAAGACATTAGTAATCATGATGTTTTTAGACAATTAAATCCAGACTGTAAGACGAAAGCCACTGATTAGAAGAAATCTTAAGTCTGCTACTTCACTGTATATACATACATACGACTGTAATATTTACTTCTAATAATAAAAATGTTTTCTCTCTCTATTTTGGAACAATTTAAAGTTGTTTTTAGATTTTTTTGATTCCATATTTCCAATTATTTTTTGGTATTTTTTAAAAACAATCTCTTCAAAGTGAAAAATAAAACGTTTTTATTTTATTTTCACCTGTTTAAAATAATTTCTGTTGTTTTTTATTTTGTCAGGTGAATCACTTGAGAGTAGCATTGTATTTTTTCTAATCTTCTATATTTTTAAGATAAGATAATTTAGACAAAACAGTTGAAATAAAGAATTTTACCATTAATAAATAATAACTCAATCAACTAGAAGATAACGTTTGCGACTGCAAGTATTTTAAATTATCAATCTATAAAAAACTTCTACCAAATTAATTTCAGTACACAAGGAAATCTTTCCATTGGGGATAAACTTTAAAATCGGAAAAATAGCTAACCGATTACTAATATTTTTCGAAAACAGAATCATGAAGTAACCTTTAAACCTCCTGGAAAATTAAAATTATCAAACATACTATTCAATACAAAAGATAAAATCGATCCTTAAAAAATCTGGTGTGTATGAAATACGTTGTTCAGAATGCAATAGCGCGTATATATTTCGTCTCAATCAAGACTTTTTCAAATCATTGCTTAGAACGCAAACATCAATTTCCGAATATAAATAATCTCAAACTCTTGCATAATTGTAGCAAGGGCACTAAGTTTAATCTCCTCGAGTTATTGTAAATTTTCAAACAGAGCCCTAATCCGTCACTAAATCTTCTTAACGAGCAAACCAAACTAATTTTTTCACCACCTGTTAATCTAGTACTGTACTGGTACTTCCGAGATAATTCGTAAACAACTACCCTCACCCCAATATAGTATAATATTAAAATTTCATCAATTTATAATTCACTTAATAATGACGATAAAACTCTAGTCGTAGATTTATATAACTATGTATATTTAATATGTTTACAATAATTATTTATGGTTAAAATATAGTGAATTTTGTATAGATTACCACTTAGTAACGGTGACAACCATTCTTTTCATTGTATATATTTGTGTTTGGGTATTTTATTGATATTCTATTGTGGTATCTTAAAAATGTTGCACATCAAAATATTATATACCATATAATTGTATGTCCTACCATATCACGAGAGTTTTATCCCTAGCTAACTAACTAATCACTAATAATTGAAATATTAATTACAATGATGTAAACCTATTTTCGTTGTTAAATCGATTTATTCAATAATATACACCGCGTGTCGCATTACCGAAAAAATCTAATGATAAATTTAGAATACGTATTCAATTTTCAACAACCATTAGTGAATGAACTGGGTCATTAACGGTGGACGGTGACTACGTAATTCGAATAACTGGAATAGTTTCCATTAAGCATATCAATAACAATTATTCAGAAAATGGCCAAATAGAATTTATAGGCAAACACAATGTTTATTTAAAGCAAAGTCATCGGAAACACATGAATGTGTTGTTACTGCTAGTAACGTTTCTAGGAATAAATAAATTATATTTTGTTTCGAATAACGCATTTTTAGATAAGATAAGGTATGAATTTAATTTGGGGTCACGTAAAGGGAGCAATACATTGAATAATGGCACTTTCAAAAAAAAAATATAAAATGCAAAACATGGAAACATAATACATTATACAAATGCAAAAGCACGATGTTTGCCATGAAAATGTAAAAATAAGTTATTACATAATTAATTATGAGCGACATTTTACAGAATTGGGTATGTTAACGTTACCTTCAGAGTACATTCATAAATATCTTCTGTGTAAAGAGGAAATGTACAGAATTATATTATGCATGATGACATTCACACATAAAATTCAAGGCACAAAGAAGACAATTACGAAAACAATATCAGAATAAACCAAACTGGAAAAAGTTATTTTAATATTAAATACCTTAACAAGTTACCCGTAAAAATTATTTATATACAAAAAGACACCAGGTATTTCATTTAAAACTTCAAAATGGATGTCACTTTTGGTTCAATCAAAAGTGCATCTAATTCTCTTGAATGGCAAATAAATTTGAAATTACTATTACAAAATTATTTTGGCTTACACTCGTTATTCACCCTTAGGATTATGATTATAATTTATATGCACTTCTGGCAGTGGTGGTGCTGTCGGTGTTGATAATCCCTTGCTGGTTATTCTGTTAATGGTACTTTTAATTAAAGTATCTGATAAATAAAGCTTCTGATATTTGTGGCAAATTGATTGGAATAATCTTGTCCATGTTTTTTCATTATTATTATAGTCTGTTCAAATTGGTTGTAATACCTTATCTCGAGCAACACTCACCCGATTGTCTCGCACAAATGTACGCTTAAAATGTAACATTCCAGCTCACATTTTTGCCAAGATAGTTCTCTAATTCGTTGCTCGTGTAAAAAGTTATATTAATTTGAAAATTGGTGAAATATCTGAATAAATACGGTATGTGATGCTTTTTTACTATAAAAAAGGCAAAACCACTGCAAGAACAACAACAAATTTATGAAGTGTGCGGCGAAAATGCTGTTAGTGAACGAAGGATCCAGAAGTAGTTTACTAGATTTCGTTCCGGAAATTTGGATGTTAAAGATGCACCTCGCTCTGGCCGGCCAGTAACTGAAAAAGTCGATGAAATTTTTCAACTGGTGGAGCAAGCTGTCGCGAAATAGCGGAGGAACTAAATATGAACCATATGACAGTTTGGAAGCATGAATTAACGGAGAGAAATTTAATTGACCGAATTACTATCAGTAATATGTTGTTGAAACGAAACGAAATCGACCCATTTTTGAAACGAACGATTACTGGTGATGAAAAGTGGGTAAAATACGAAAACTTTCAACGCAAGAAATCGTGGTCAAAGGCTGGCGATCCTCCGCAAACAACTCCAAAGCCTGAATTAACGACAAAACAGCTTCTTCTGTGTTTAGTGGGACTGG
Source organism: Ontholestes murinus (assembly GCA_963969525.1). Taxonomy (NCBI): domain Eukaryota; kingdom Metazoa; phylum Arthropoda; class Insecta; order Coleoptera; family Staphylinidae; genus Ontholestes; species Ontholestes murinus. The sequence goes on along the minus strand of OZ018394.1, from coordinate 47,942,345 downwards.
AAGAGAATTGTCTATTATGAGCTGTGAAACCTGGCGAAACTATCAATTCGGTCCTGTACTGTGCATAACTCGACCTTTTGAAAGAAGCAATCAAAGAAAAGAGACCAGAATTGGCCACAGAAAGGGAGTTGTCTTTCATCATGACAATGCACGGCCACACATATCTTTAATGACTCGTAACAAATTGACGTAACTTGGTTGGTAAGTTTTGATGCACCCACGGTACAGCCTGAACAACTCCCTTGATCGTAAAAAATCGTAGGGATATTAAAAACAACAACAGATGAGAAGATAATAAATAGAGTAGAATGCATTTATGCAGTTATACCATTTGTAGATATACTCAATGACATGGTAATAGCAACACCAAGAATGGGTAGACATTTTTGACCTTAGCACAAAAGTTTAACTATTAAAAGATAACAATTGATTAAAATTTAAAAGAAAAATAACAAAATAAAAATAAACATTTTTTTTTATTTCATGAATGATTTTCTCATTAACTCGTTTCACTAAATTGGTGAAACAAACCAAGTGTTTTTAATCAAATACCTATTATATTTTTCTATGAATAATAGGTTGGTCAGCCCCTATTGATTACACACTCCCCTACTCATTATAATAATCGATAATCTCTTGAGTATTGTATCCCAAGCAAACTGCAATTCGTGTTACGGAGGGTGCTGTAGGTTCTTTAGTCTTCTCCCCATAATGTCTCAAACAATGGGCTAAATATAAGAAGATCAAAGTGGCCATGGCAAGATATTAACATTATCCTCCGAAAATTGATCCATAGAAACTCTTTCAATATGAGAAGGGGCATTGTTTTACTGAAAAAGTGGGTCTTCCAACTACTGAAAAAAACGGAATAATATAGGGTTCTATCACCTCATCCTAATATCGTTGGGCATTCGTATTGCCTCAAATGAATACCAAACAGAACTCATTAATTGGCATTGTTATTAAAATTCGCAACAATATTGTGATATTAGGGCATATCGATGATAAATTATTTAAAAATTACAAATTCAAGAATGTTTACATCATCATTATTAAAATTTTTAGAAGCGATTGACATAATATAATTTCCTCGCACAATTCATCAGCATCTATATTAAATCAAGTATTATTTATAATAATAAAAATAAGAATTTCCTTTAAACGATTACAATTAAAGATAAGCTGGTTTTAATCTTTACCATCACTGAGTTTAAATAAAAAATTAAATACGTTTTCGTGGTTAAACAACAAATCAAATCTTTCTTTTACTGACATTTTATCTAAAATGCAAAAATATCCATTAACCTTGAAAGCTGTTTTCAGATCAATTTCAGCTGCCTGGTCTGCATGTTCATCATCAAAAGCATTTGGTGTCTTTCGTCGCCTTAAGGGTCTGCAAGATTCTACTACAGTTTTTATTCCTATTTTTTCAGCAGTTTTTGTGGCGTTATTTATGAATATTCACATTAACAGATTGTAGAATTTTATTTTAATAAAAAATTAACTTTTACCAATACATCATACCATATATTAATTGAACAAATAAAGAAAAACGTAATTATTTTATCAAGACATTTAAGTCACATTTTGCTTTTTGGTCAAAAGATGAGGTATTTGTTATTTCCTATAAAGTATTATAAATCTCTGGTATACTGTTATATAATGGTTTTATGGCATCTAATCTACTTGACCATCTAGGCTCAGACAATAGTTATAAAGCCAACGCGGTTATGTGTTTTTTTTTTTTTTATAAATGCCATCTTTTGTAGAACTTGAGAAATACTTGTACCAATCTTGAATGACACTGAAAAACCCTAAAGTATAATAATTAAGATTAACTGCGTCGTTGACTATTAAATTTAAACTGTGAGCAGCACGGTACATAAAAAGCTCTCGCATTTAATTCCAGTAATCTCTTTTGCAGACCATTGTTTTCCCGCGCAGGTTCAAACCCTGCCCCCTTAAATTGTTTATGTCCAAATTATATTTTGGCAGTTCCTTTATGATAAAAGAAGTCGAACCAGAGCCAGTAGCATCGGTAATGGGACAAAAAGTTAAAAAATGCTCTTCTTATTTCCAACTGTCTTAAAATTGTGTTGAAGTTAATGAATCTAATAATTATACTAATTTGTTCTACATGTGAAATATCGGGACTACAGTCAAGTATAAATGAACAATATTTATTGCATAAATTTGGCTTAAATTTGAAATACAGCTTTGGATTTTAGTTGCAATTATGGATACAATTTCATTTTGAATTTTATCTCCAAGATAACTCGGTATATTCGTGAGTTTTGAATCACTTGCTATGCGTCTTAGATGATCAGTAATAATTGGATCAAATTTTCCAAACATTACCATACATCGAAAAAAAATCAGCTATATCTATATCATTTCATGAAAAACTACCGATAGTATTACCTAAACCAAAATCTCACGGCGCACAGTGTGTAATTTCGCATCGCAAGGGTCCAGAGGTGGTGAGGGAAGGCAAAAATCAAATTGATACTACAAGAAAACTAAGTACGGCATATTATTAAGCATACTTCAAAGCTTATAAAACTGAATTTATAGATTTTTAGGTGTACCCATATAAGTACAATGAACCCTCAAAATCAAACATTTTTGAGAGTTGTTCAGCGCGCTATAATATGGACCTTTGTTAATTATTTCTCAGTCGGCCCCCACTCAATCTATCATAACCATTTTACAGCACAATAATGAATATAATTTTTCCTATCCAACGATATTTTTTACATTGCTCTATTTTAACTGTAGTGGTAGTTATAATTAATTAAAAATAAGCAATTTTTATTTTTAAATTTCAACTTTACATAGGCCAAAATAAATTTTAACAAAAATTAGAGGTATAGCGTTAACTTCAAAAAATCGCCCAGAATGTTCTCTATATGTCCATGTAAAAAATATTTTTATATCGATCCCCATTCAATAGTTATGATTTTTTTTCTTCGCCAAGTCATGTCCAAAAAGCGAGGGAATGGGCCCATTCTGATGTTGCCACTTAGAAATCGCCGCGCGCTTTGCTGTATGTAATACAATATTCGTTTATTTCAAAAACTTGAGGAATTCTGTTAACAATAATTAATTAACTATTGTATTCGCTATGACGGCATGCAAGAATAAAATTTATACCGGTTCCCGTTCGCAAGTTACAATATTATTATTTATAAATGAATATGTTGCATGTCGGGAAAAGCTTTCGCAATTAATTTGTTTAGGAAATTACTGAAAATTTTGAAAATATAACAAAACGGGTATTTATGATATAATTTTTAAAGTACTTTAATATGAACTGAACTGATATTTTTTCTTGTATCCAGTTTTTGACAAAACGATCAACTTTTTTTTCAAATTGCACTGAATATATATATTGTATTGATATTTGTGTGTTAGAAACATAACAACTACTAACATCCGAATTAAGATAATTGGTTATTGTGTAACACTAAATAAAAATGGAAAGCTTCTTCATATTGTAACGGCACATTGATTCACAAAAATAATAATTGGTTATCCAGGAAATTTGAAATAATAGAATATATTGATGAGAGTGAAATTGAAAATATTCTACCATCTGCAGTAAATGAACCACGGCCTGGAACATCATTTGAAGAGCTTAGTAGGAGTAGCAAAAAAAAATAGTTCTCTCTAAGAGTATCAGCTAAAATAAGAAATATAAACAAGGTACAGGTAAAGAAATTGCTAGAAAACTATCGGAACAAAAAACCTTAGCAGTAATTATAGATTCAAGTATAAATGTAAAGAGCTACATAAATTTATGAAAAATTTCACAATCGCATGGAGCTAATGACCTTTTTCCTCCATATTCTAAATTAAAAATGGCTAAGCTGATATGTTATCCAAAAAATATTGAATGTAATGAATGTGGGGCATCTGTACCTCTCCAGAATTTATTAGAGCACACTATTAATAAGATCGAACAAACATTAATTTTTCCAGAAACTGTGACATTAAACCAATTAAAATTAACTTGCAAATATGATTGCGATGGTAGCTTGGGACACAGTCAATATATGCAGAAAGTATCTGACAATACCTCTGCTAACGAAGAAGAAGAAATCAGTGATAAAAGTGTTTATGTTTTCGTTAGTGCCTTTACAATTAGAATCTGACGCAGAAATTTTATGTAAAAATGATAAACCTTCGTTCACTAAATTATGTAGGCCTATAAAATTTATGTATGTGAAGTAATCGATGCAGTGTATTAAAGATGAAATGCAAGTTATAGAAAATGAAGTGAATAATTTAAAACCGTTTATTATAATAGTAGCCAAGCAGAATGTTAAAGTACATTTTAATCTATTATTTACCATGATTGATGGAAAAGTTATAAATGCTTTGACAGGAACTCCTAGTACCAATTGTTTTATTTGCAAATGTAAACCAAAGGACATGTGTGACATTTACAAAGTAAAAAGTATGCCTATCACAGCAGAAAATTTAAAGTATGGAATATCTTTGCTTCATGTTTGGATCAAGTGTTTAGAATGTATGCTTCATATTTCATATAAGTTGAATTTAAAGAAATCGACAACCCATGGAGCATCTGAAGAACAACGAAGTCGAATTGCTGAAAGAAAAAAACATTAAAAAATTATTAAGAAGAGAAGTTGGCATTAGTGTCGATATAGTAGTGGCTGGGGGGTGGAACATCAAATACTGGAAATGTTGCCAGGACTTTTTTTGCTAATTCTGAAAAAGTGGCATCAATAAGGGAAATAAATCCGGAAATCCGGAATTGATTGGTCAGTTCTATACAGTTTTAGCAACGCTAAGTAGTGGACATCAAATAAATGCAGAAGAATTTGATAAGTATGCATTCGACACAGCAACTTTACGTTTTACACTACGAGTGGTATTGAATGCCAGTGAGCGTACTTAAAATATTAATTTATGGCAGTTCTTTTATCAATCAATTGTTATTGTCCATCGGTCAACTATCAGAGAAAGCTCAGGAAGCCAGCTATAAAATATACAAGCGATTAAGTTCCCCATCGAACACCGCCTGAAGAAGACCAATGCGACTTGGTCGAAACGTTGCAAATCGGTTCTTTTTACAACCATCAAAACTTGCAAATTCGAAGATTAAAGCCGAACATTGACAATGTCCATATATATATAATATTTCAAACTTTTGAATATTTTCTGAACGTTTTTCAATTTCCATAAAATAATATTATAACTCTCCAAAGGGAACCGGTATAAATATTATTCTTGTACGTCGTTATATCAGATACATCAGAAAATTAATCAGTGTTAACAGAATACCTCAAATTTTTCAAAATTTTTAAGAAACGAATCTTGCAGCCAAGCGCGTAGCGATTTCTAAGCGGCAACATCATAACGCGCCCATTCTCCCGCTTTTCGGACATGACTTGCCGAAAAAAAAAAATCATAACTATTGAATGGGGATCGATATAAAAATATTTCTTACATGGACATATAGAGGAGATTCTGGGCGATTTTTTGAAGTTAACGCTATACCTCTAATTTTTGTTAAAATTTATTTTGGCCTATGTAAAGTTGAAATTTAAAAATAAAAATTTCTTATTTTTAATGAATTATAACTATCACTCAAGTTAAGATAGAGTAACGTAAAAAATGTTGTTGGATAGGAAAAACTATATTTATTATTGTGTTATAAAATAGTTATGATAGATTGAGTGGGGGTCGACTGAGAAATAATTAACAAAGGTCCATATTATAGCGCGCTGAACAACTCTCAAAAATGTTTGACTTTGAGGGTTCATTGTACTTATATGGGTACACCTAAAATTCTATAAATTCAGTTTTATAAGCTTTGAAGTATGCTTAATAATATGCCGTACTTAGTTTTCTTCTAGTATCAATTTTATTTTTGCCTTCCCCCACCACCTCTGGACCCTAGCGATGCGAAATTACACACTGTGCGGCGCCCTTGAGTCCTTGGCGCCTATTTGCGACGCACATATTGCATACTTGAGTAGCTCGGCCCTGCTCTCTTGCGGTCATCATACATCTCCAAATAGAATCCGGACGATCCTAGGTTCCAGTGCAGTCGCAACCTACACCACTGCAAACGTTGCAGTCGAAATTGAGCTGTTAGTGGTTACACAAGTTGTGACTGATAGGATTGGAAGCCGAAAGTTCTGATTCTGCGGTAAACCTTTCGAAGGGTTACGGGATGGCCTTCGTTAGTTAACCATAGATCGGCAATTCATCTGGTAGTCATGGTACTGGAGAATCGGTGTGTCTGACTCAGGACTAAATCCTATATGGTTGTAAGTCTTGAACCTTATTTGTCCTTTTCTGAAACGTTCCCGACACTCTCTAGTCCATTGCCTGATAGCAGCGTATGACGATGGATTAGTTTCGGTTAAGGCGATTGGCAATTTCTCTAATCGAAAAACCACCTTCGCGCAAACCAACGATACGACCTGGGTTGAATTTGCTCGATTGACGGTAATTTTCACTGACTGACTATGATTCATTACTCCATATTCTACGATGTTAAGTCTTTCATTTCATTCTGCCCCGGTCGTTTTAGGAATATGATACAATGATATAGATATTAATTGCTACACGGTTCTCAGTACGAAAATGCTTTCAAAACAGCAGTTGAAAAGCGAAAACGGCAAAGAACCGAAAAAAAATTGCAAAATATACACCTGATAAAATTCAATGTCGCAAAAAATCCCAAATCAAATCAAAGTGAAAACGATAAATTAGTTAAAAATTACTAAATTATTCAACGCGCATTATAATAATTTTGCATAAACGCTTAATTCTTTCTTCTTCAAATGAATTTTATACATTTATTAACTTACTAGTTACAATTTAAAACCCCAAATGTTATATTTTTTATGACAGAGATTTAAAAATTCATTGCGATAATAATTTAAACATAAAGTACTACAAGTCGACAAGCAAGGACGTGCCGAATGCAAATATGGAGTGACGAAACAAAAGGCAAAAAAAGAGAAAGCATGGATACACAAATAACTCTTATGTGTATATAAAAAAAAATATAACGTATGAAAATGAAAAAAAAAAACAATTGCTTTTTTTATGGATATTGACCATGTTGCCAATAAACCAGTCACCTTTGTTAGTAAGAGAATAAAAACAATTGCTTAAGAGCGCAAAGACATAATATAAAACGATAAAGACAATCAACAAAGAAACCAAAACAAATATACATCCTGCGCCAAATATTACTAAATACATGTAGAAAATTTAATTTTTCTAGCTAATTCCAAATGTGATTTTATCATTTTTGGAGACTACAATATTCACCAATCGAGAGAAATTGTATTTTCATATACCCTTGACATTTTTAAACGGTTCAAATCATCACCTGGATCAAATAGCACTATAAAAATAGTGTAGTGTAATTTTGCTTGGAAAATTATCTCAATTTAAATATTATAAAATGTTACTGCATGAGCTTTAGTCGGAGAAATATATTTAATCATTCCTTGCTTCTTGATAAACGTTAAAGAACCAACTCACATCCATGAAGTTAAAGATTTAGGTGTATTATTCACATCAAAACTAAATTTCATTAAACATATTACCCATATATGCAAGCTTTAAAAATGTTATAGTTCATTTCTAAGTTTTTTGTAGACTTCACATCCGACATGTTGAAAATTTTGTACCTTGCACTAGCTTGGTCAGATTTAGAATAGGCCCTGGTGATGTGGTCACCTTATATTGAAGCGGTTCAAGGTAAATATTTAAAATTGCTACATTATAGAATCGGCCAGCGAAGCCCAGAGTTTAGTCAACGATCTATGTTATGCAATTTCAACATGAAGTAATTGGATGATAAAAGAATATTTTTGGATATGGCTTTTTTGCATAAGTTGGTTAATGGTTTAATTCGATGAGGTGAGTTGGTTGCAAGGCTAAACTTCAATATTTCACGTGGTCTTCAATGTAGGAATCAACCACTATTTCGTCTGGCTTTTCATCCAACCAGGTACGGTATATTTAGCCCCATTGACCAACTTATGCGGTTTGCTAATTTATTATGCAACAATAATTTTGATTTATTTACAATTTCATATATGTATTTTAAAATTTATTTTCATAATGTATATTAATGAATTAATATATCCAATATTATTAATATATATATGAATTAATAATAATTATTAATTTGATTATTCTTATACCATTATATGAGTTACATTAAAGATATAATTTAATTATTTTATTGAGCCACTTTATTAATAATACTATGAATTATTAATTTTGTGTTTATGTATGTAAATTGTAAAAATTAAACTATTTAAATTTATTTCTTAAAGTGAAAACACTGATAATCTAAGAATATTTATAGGCCTAAAATTTTAGAAAATAATACCATTATAAAAAACAAAAAGGCCAAGCACTAATTAGGTTGTATTTCACGTTTTTTATTTAACTTTATTTTAATTCAAATTGTTGCATAATTTTATTTCAGTTTCTACGTGATCTATCAAAGTTAATGTTTAAGAAACTACTTTTTAAACTCTAAATATTGTTAATTACAGAGTCTGGTTACCTCAAAAGATACAAAAATGTTAAAGAATTAACCTGCCTTTAAACATTAAAGTTTAATGGCAAAATATAGCGTTTATATACAGACCCACGCAAATTAATTAAAAATAGTATAGTTTTAAATTAATTTGAATTCAAAAAGAAACTTATAAGAGCTTTTATAAATATACAACATAATCAAAAATAAAACTTACCAGAAAAATTATCTTTTAACCAACACTTTACTTAGCGACGTGCATAGATAACCATCATTACATTGCACAATATATACTCTAGACGATAATCAGCTTATAGACAAAGATAATTTCAGCTTAATAATCTCAGAACACCGATACCCACAACATCCGGAGATAATTATATGATGAATCACACCAAAAATTGACGCGAAAACAATAATCACAAAACTCAGGTGGTCACCACGTGCAAAGGTAATACAATGTTTTGACTCTATCCTTCGTAGTTGCGAGTCATACTGAACGGGCGTCGACGCCGCGACGCCTTTTATGCATCCCGCACGGAGACCGCTGCGACGACAAGTCTGCTCCAACGGCGACCGATTTGATATTTTTAGTTTTTTGAGTTAATAAATGATAGATACTTTCTTTCCGTCCGTATGTGGGGGCGAAACGAAAATAAACACGGAACTCGTCCAGGCATTGCGTGACTCTTTGCCGATCGTGAGAGGAAGGGGTTGTATTATGAAATATGATGGTGATGGCTGGATTATTGTATGATTCGAGGTTGGGTTTTGTCCCAGTTTTCTATAATTAAGAATAAAAACATGCTCGAATTCATTTATTATCTGATGGTGATTAGTCATTTGATAGGGACGAAGCACGTCAGATGTAAACTAATCCGTCACTATAATGCGGTTGTCTAAAATTAAATGAATCGGGAAATTTATTATAATTTGGCAATATTTCGTTTGTGGATAAATTACGTAATTTTCATCAGAAAGTAACTCAATAACCGTTAAAATTAATTTAGTTCTATGCTTACGAATCTACTTGTTATTATAATCGTTTTATAACCAGACTTCTATCAACGCTTTTGTATTGATATATAATATAATATATCAAAATACGAAAAAATAAATTTATTTCTAAACAAAAGTAACATGGCAGGAGAGAAGAAGTGAACAGGCACTTTCAACAAAACAGTTATGAAAGGAAATATGTATATAAATTAAAAATCCGTTAACTTAAGTGATTATTTAAAAAGTACAGTAAGACGCGATTTTGTCGAAAACCTTAAAAATGCTTAAAATATAGCCGGATTCAAGTTATTGCAGCTTTTTATTAATTCGTATACATTCGTATAATACGATTAATCCCGATTATCTACGTAGCGCTGTAATTCCCCAGAATGTATGTGTTACGGTAAATGTACACTCTTGGGAAATGTACACTTTTACCGTAAAATGTGTACATTTCCCAAAAAGTTAGGTATATGTGAACTGAATATAATGTATATGTATGTACATTTCCCGGCAAATGTGTACTCTTGCCTTCACGTTTTAGTAAATGTATACTCTTACGTTCATGTTTTAAGACAAGTTGGAATACAAATAAATTAAAAATGTTGTTGCAGTAAAAAAATATTTATTTAAATAAACATAATACAAAAGGCTTTAATAACGAAAATTATTTTAATTAAAAAATGTAAATGACAAACAAAACATACTTTTTTTTGCATATTATATATTATGTCGTAGGTTAGGTTAGGGTAGGTTAGTTAGGTTAGTTAGCTTAGGTTAGTTAGGTTAGGTTAGGTTAGGTAGGGTACATAAACATAATAACATTAACATTATAACGGGTGTCCAACAATTATTGCAGTCCCGGGTGGCGTTGGAATCAAAAACGTAGGTCAATTATTTCATGTGCCAATAAATGAACTGACATGTTAATTGTCAAACATAACCTAAATGTGTATTTAAAATGTCAGTTCATTTATTTGGAACATGTAAGAAACGACCTACGTTTTTTATTCCAACGCCACCCGGGACTGCAATAATTGTTGGACACCCGTTAGATAGAGCACTTGCACGAAATGTGTAACGTGAAATAGCAGCGCCTACTGAACTGGCCGAAACGGTAGTTCGTGAACCACTGCAAGTGTACATGCGCACCACATTATTAGCACTTGTGATTTCGTATTTTGTATGCTCACATTTACCAAAACGACATGGCCATTGTGAAAAACGGTGAAAGTCAAGTTGACATTGGAAATGATTTAAATTTGTGTACTTCTACAAAAAGAACCATTTTAAAAAACGAAAACAAAATTAAGTTGTCAGCAACTTCTACCATATCGTCTAGTGCAGTAAAGATAACTCGATCAAGAAGCAATTTTTTAGAAGAAATGGAAAAACGTCTTAGCATTTGGATTGATGATGAAATTGGACGCAACAGGCCCTTAAGTCAAAAAAAAATCATGCAAAATGCCTTAATCACATTCAAAATTAAAGATAAGATAGGAGTGAAAATTTTACAGCTAGCCGAGGTTAGTGCAACAATTTTAAATAAAGAAGCAACCTCCACAATATTCGAATCACCAGAGAAGCAGCTAATTCAGATACTGCTTCCGCAATGTTAAAAGCCAGAATTGAAAGAGAAAATTATCCACCAAAATTGGTTTTTAACGGAGATGAAACAGGACTTTTTTTGATGAGAATGCCAAAGCGCACATTTATATCGCAAAAAGAAACGCGAGCACTAGGTTTCAAAGCTGCAAAAGACCGTTTACCCTTCTTCAGGGTAGTAATGCCAGTGGCGATTTAAAATTAAGACATCTACTTGTGTTTCATGCCAAAACCGCGAGAACCATGAAATCATAAGAAACATTTTTCAAAATTGGTTTACCACACATTAGTTTTCCTACCACCTAACACTACGTCGTTAATTCAACTACTAATTGATGAAACAGAAGGTGGATAAAAAAACAATTTTGCAATTTTGGAAAAATATAACATCCATCGACGTCGCTTGGCAAAAATTAACTAAGAAGTGCCCGAATGGAGTTTGAAAGAAGATTTGGGCGGATGTATCCCAGGATTATCAATGAGGCTCTTCTCCTTGTGGGTCAAATTGCCAATCTAGTCGAAACAGCAAGACTAGAAAATGTAATATGAGCAGGATATTGAGGAGCTACTGCAAATTTCTAGTGAAGGCCTTACCAACGACGACCTTCAGGAACTGGCAGAACAAGAAATTGAAGAAGGCGAAAACAGTGGTTCTGAAGACGATGAAATAGTAGATCAAATTTTAGCGAATGGCCCAAATTTTGAGTGCAAAAGCAAGAAGAGGAGTTTTGGATGCGATCACCCGCTACCGATATTTGCTTAATGAAAGAAAAAGAAAGCGACAAATGACTCTCCGCCAAAAAATTAGCAATATCAGAAAAGCCAGGACCATTACTACAAATATAAACTTTTTTATTTGTGCAAATTTTTGTGTTATATAAAACATTATATGAAATTCAAATAATTAGTACATATTACAGTTTAAAATTAAAGTAAAATTTGTTTATTTTTGGTCGCATATTCCCGTTTTCTTATTTACTATATGTTAAAATTACCTCATATTACGCTGGTCTTATTGTATCAGATTTAATGACGTAAATTGTGAACAGCTAAATTCCAAAAGTGCGCAAGAGTATTTATCATTCAAAATTCGTGTACTAGAGATTAATTTCCTCGATTTGAAAAAAATCAGAAATTTGGCCGAAAATATAAGGATAAATAATTGCATAAATATTTCGTTTTTAAGAAGCATTGTCCAAAGAAGAATGCAATGTCTCTCGTCTGGGGAATCTATCTGCTAGAGCATATTACGCAAACACATCTGGAAACTAAGTGGAACAATAATTTACGCCCATGACGTTATTATAACAGAAGGCTATAATGATTTAACTGATGGGCTTTCTGAAAAGAAATCCAATGAATTATCCCAAATTTAATATACCACCTACGATTTATTTGTGATAAGTGTATAAAAGACACAGATAATTTTTTGTTTTTACTAGATAAAATTACACAAGTTTGCCAACTTTTGGACCCGAGAAGATGAGAACGATTCTTAACGTTATTTGATGCCCTGAACTCAGATCTTCAATCAGTGTGTCAAGATTGGTTCTAGTTTTAGAATTTGTGCGTGGTGGAGCACTGCGCTCTTATTTGACCATGTTGCAATAAACATCATTCGGAATTTGTTTTTGTGGAGTAAATTTGCTTCAAAACATGTGAAAATTCAGAGACAATGTTGCAAAGTCGATTCAAAGTTTTTGTTACGTTTGTGGATATTATATGCTGGGAAAATCATGGCAAATGCACTCAAACATTTTGAAACTTAGATTCAGTAGAATTAAAAAGTCGTTGTGTTTTCTATCGCTTCTTGTCTGTTGACAGACAACGCAAATTAGATAATAGATGATAGGTTATCTGTCAGTTATTTGCTATATACTGATAGATAGTAGATGATAAATGACAAGTGATAGCAGATAATATATTAATGTCAACGATAAATGATAGATGGTAGATGGTAGATGATAGATGACACATGATAGATGACAGGTAACAGATTACACAAGACATTATATATGACAGATGACAGATGATTGATGACAGATTACATATGACAGATGACAGATAACAAATGATAGATGGCAGATGGCAGGTAACAGATGACAGATGATAGATGACAGTTAACAGATGATACATAACATATGGTAGACGAGAGATGACAGAAGATCACTTCTATAGATTTGGAGACTTATATGCAGTAGAATTAAAAGGTAAGGTTAGGTTTGTGTTTTCTATTGCTTATTGTCTATTGGCAGAAAACGCAAGTCAGATAATAGATGATTGGTTGTCTATCAGTTATCTGTTGTATGATAGATAGTAGATGATAGATGACAGATGACAGATTACATATGACAGTTGACAGATGACAGTTGATCACTTCAGGTGGTTATGTAGTTCTAAATAATTACTCCCATTCTAGAAATTTGAATACAGTATAATTAAAAAGTTATAGAAGTCATTTGTGTTTTCTATTGCGAAAATCAGATAATAGAAGACAGTATTATAATTGAAGTAAGGAATTTTATTTTCGTTTCATCATAATAGAAGACAGGTCATCTGTCAGTTATTTGTTGTATATTGATAGATAGCAGATGATAGATGACAGGTGAAGGGTGGCAGATAATATATTAATGTCAACGATGAATGATGTTGATTGTGTATTGGCAGTACTTTGCAAGGTTTGACCGAGTCGTACCCATTATAAGCCAGAACAACAAAACAACTTGTGAATCCACAGGACCTTTTATTGCCACCTATTCACATTAAACTTGACCTTATTAAGAACTTCGTCAAAGCACTCAATCGCGAAGAACCGGCTTTTCAGACCTGATATTCGAAAACTAATGACTAATGCAAAGTTTACAAAATGTTTAACGCAGCAACATAGGCATCATTTCAACTTGTTGTTCACAACTTTCTCGGTAACCACAATTCACCGGATTACAAGCAAATAATCGATATTTTTTTGCAAAATTACCACAAGAGTGGTGCTCGAATGTCTCTCAAGATACATTTTCTGCATTCACATCTTGATTTTTTCTCACAAAACTTGGGCGACATGAGTGACGAGCAAGTAGAGCGACTACACCAAGATATAGCGAAAATCGAAAGGAGATACCAAGGATTTTGGGACGAAGGCATGATGAGCGACTACTGTTGGACCCTAATGGGCGAACAGATTCCAAGCAGTATAAAAGACTCAGTTCAACCTCTATTTATTTCTGACTTATACTTTTTAATTCAATAAATGGCCATTAATGGTCAAAAACAGTTAAACAATGAATTTATTGAATATTTCGAAAACTAGAATCAATTTAAAAAAACGGGCTGCTGATTTGTCTTGTACATCACATATCATTAATGAAGATAAATATCATCATATCATTAATGAAGATAAATATCATCCTGCACTCGAAATAGAAGTTCGTGTACTCATACCTATAAATAATAGGTTCTCTAATAAATCGAATTGCTTTCAAAAATGCTTATATTATGAAATTGTATGATTCAATCGCTGACTACTTACTTGGACTGATGTACTGTCTTTATTATTATATTATTCTACAATATAGACTGCATTTGAAGATTGTATTCCTTACACTCGTCGATCCAATATTAAATATCCTTATTGGTTTTCACATGAGCTAAAGTCTATATTAGAGGAGAAGAAAAAATATTTCAAATTAATGAAAAAGCATCAATTTTCTGTATATTTTAGGCAGAAAATTACGCAGTTGTGAAAGAAGGCTAAATCTCAATCTCTCACTGATTATTCACAGTAAATTTCTGAATCCGAAAGAAACTTATGTAATGATCCGAAGAAATTCTGGAATTTCATTAACGTCTTAAAAATGATAGTACAATCCCACCAACAATGTTTCTGGATGATATTAATCCTCAATTTGAGCTCAGCAATACTTTTTAAATATATGGTCATTCGAGGAGGCAGATATAGCAAACTCTCTCAACAAATTGGGATCTAAATTAAGTTCTGGCCCGGATTACATACCATTATTAGTACTTAAGGACTGTATATTTCTTCTATCAATATCACTTAAAAACATATATTTAATCTCTGTTTGAACCAAGACGTATTTTCGGACATCTGGAAACTAACGCGCATTTTCCGGTATTTAAATCAGGTGTTAAGAAGCTGATATCTAACTATCGGCATGTAGCAATATTATGGTCGAGCCGACGAAAGCTGACTGTGACTCATCGCTTTATAATGGACGTTCCGTCTTTCATTTCATTCTCTCCCGGTCATCCTAGCATGGTGATAGAACGAGATAGATATTAATTGCTACACGGTTCTTAGTACGAAAACGCATGAGTCACAGTCAGCTCTCGGCGGCTCGACCATATCCAACGTAGCAAAATGTTTTGAAATTTTATTATGTATCTCTATTAATGCCTTCATTAATTCAAATGTATCGTATCATCAGCATGGATTTAGACCAAATCGATCTACAGTACTAATCTATCTATTCAGACTCAATGTCTATGTTACGTTAACTGAGATATATCGAAGGGATTCGATACAATTGATCACAATTTGTTATTATCTAAATTATATTCAATTGGATTCAAGTCTAAAACTTTCATTGCTGCTTCCGGTATACCACAAGGCTCTAATCTGGGTCCCGCGCTTTTTAATTGTTTCATGAATGACCTGAGTTCGAGATTAAATGTTGAAGTTCTTATTTTTGCTGATGACCTGAAAATTATAAAGCCAATCTATTCTAACGCTAATTGTGTTCATTTACAAGAAAACTACTACAAAATAAATGATAAATCGTTGGCCAAGTTAGTTAAATTCAAGGATGTGGGTATTGTCTTTGATTCTAAATTAACTTTTAATAATCACGTCGAAATTATGGTGTCTGCTGCAACTCGCTTCTTAGGATTTATATTTCGCAATTGTAGATATTTTCAAGGCACTGAAGCAGTATTGGTTTTATATTTCTCATATGTTCGGCCTCGACTCAAACATGCGTGTTGAATTTGGAATCCCTTTTACAATAAATACTCAAATTTAATCGAGTCCATTCAAAATCGTTTTTTTTAATATTTATACCTTAAAAATATGGATGCTATCCTGATGATTCCATATCATATCAGACTCTCCTAAATATATTTAATTTATAAACTCTGGATAGTCGCCTGAAAGCACATCAAGTAACAATTATGTTTAAGGTGTTAAGTAACTTAACTGATTCCCCAAATATTGTTGCGCAAATGAATTTTCCTAAGTTCCTAATTATCTTAGGAGGGAACGTTTATTTCATTTACCTAATTCCAAAATAAATTTAATAATTAAGTCCCCTGTCTTTTCTATTGTTCGTGTTACAATCAATTAATTGAGTTAGACTCTTCGATCGATATATTTAATTTTAAATGCGCTAATATGTATTTCATTGTAGTATCAAAAATTTTAGCATAGTCTACTAAGTGCTTATTCTTGTAATGTAAGGCATTACTGTAAAAACTGCAACCAATGTTTATAAAACGATTTGCCGGCCCCTGTTAGACTATGGCTCAATCCTTTTCACCCAATACCGTCCTTCTACCCTACATCATATCCAAGTACCCGAACTCCGAACCCTTACCAAAATCAGATACCCAAATAATCCTCTTCATAACCCATCCAATGATCTACTCTATGAATCCACCAAAATAATTCCCATTACAGAACGTGCATTAGCCATAAGCACAAAATTTGCTACTAAACCCTTCAACCTAACCCTCCTTGATAAATACTGTATTCCCCGTAATCCTAATACCCCCACAAAATTCAAACACCCCACAAACACTCTTCATCAATTCATTAGATCACATCATCCGAGCAGTTAAATTTAACTGGCTTCAATTTCTTTATATATTTTTTTATCATTTAAGATAGGGCAGAAAAACTTACGGTCGATAGCCCAGACAGTGACAGACTAACACCAATCATACTGTATATATGTATTATTGTAAATATTTGTAAGCTACTGGAATAAAGATGTGTTATGTATATGTACAAAATTTGTCAATAAATATATGTTACTACTAAATGAAATTACAATCCTAATAAAAATATACGTGACAAAAAGGAAACAGTACCAAAATCCTCAGCTGTGGCAATACAATAACGTAATATGTAACAACATAAAGAACTTATTATTGTTGCAAATATTCAAGATTTCCTAGAGACGAGACAGAAATATCGAAGAAAATTCCAAACAAGAACAGTGGATGCCTGTAAAAAATAAAAATAGACGTCGCCCAGACAAACGTCATGAAATCCAAGAAACTGGCCTTATAAAAGGAGCCTCCATGCATACTACCTAGATTGATCTCTAAACATGTTATCTAAACAACTACCTGTCAAATTTCGGATTTAGTGAAATAAAGTACGAACAATTAAAATCAAAGTTTCCTGATGAATACTCTTCATTAAAAATTGGAGTACCAGCAAATAAGTTTGAAGACCTCAAAAAACCAGAAATCTGGCCCGAAACTGTAAGAATAAATACTTTTCTACACCGTATCTGGAAGAAAACATCAAACACTGCAGAAATCCAATTTTTAAACGCGCAATCACTGCTAACCAAATTTCTGTAATTAGAAGCTCTTATAGTTGATAAACCTTTTTCATTTATTTCGATAAGCGAACATTGTTTGCCTCGCGATGAATGCTCAATTTATCAACTAGAGCATTTTATGTAATTACTGAAAATAGTAGTTTCATAATGTCTTCTAAAAATAAGCAACGTGCAGCTTGGAAATTCATAAACTACCATAGGTCAGAAAATATTCCATTGTATGATATTAACAATGATGATCTAAACGAGTTCTTTGTAAATGTAGAAACAACGTATATTAAGGTTTTGGATGCAATTATAAATCTGAAAAATACATGTAATAGCGATATATAAGGAAAATAATAAAAAGCATCAAACACATGATTATGTATCCAATAATAATAATAACAGTGATCTTTATTCGGACAATTACATTTTTACATTTATATATACATAACAAAGATAATTAATGTGGTGTTAATCCGTCTTTTTGCCCTGTCTGAATTTAATTTAATATAACAAAAAAAGTTCTTTGCTAGCTAGCTTAACTGTCAGTGTGATTCGTACAAATGAGTTGATGAATTGTGAGGGAAGGATGTTGATACTTAGAAGGGATGTTTGGATTTCTGGGAATACAAAACTTGGTTAGAAGGGATCGATTAGATGGATTATTCGCAAATTTACTGGCAAGACTGGATATACGCTGGGATATTGGAGTGATTTGGGTAATTTCATACAAGAGGTCGTTGGAGGGGTTATGGAGTGGGTTATTTGGGTGTCGGAGTTTGGTAAGCGTTCTTAGGGATGATCTTTCTGCCACTTCTATGTGGTGTAGGACGGATGGATGGAGTTGGGTGAAGAGGATTGAACCGTAATCTAACAAGGGCCGGCATATCGATGTGTATATATGTGTGGCTGTTTTAGTTGATATGCCTTCTTTTTTAAAAGTTAGTGATCGGAAATGCCGGGCCCTGTTTTTGATTTTAGTTTTTAAGGATTGGGCATGGGGTTTGAAGGAAAGTTTTGTGTCGAACTGGATGCCTAGGTATTTGCAGGTATATGTGGGATGAATGGCTACGTGGTTTATTGTGATTGAAGGGGACTGTGGAGTTATTCTATGAAAAGGGATAAATAGTAGGCATTTACTGGGATTTATTTTTATTCTCCACTTGGAACACCAAGCTTGGATGGAGTCAAATGAGGATTGGAGGGATTGTTGAGCAATTTGAAGGGTAGGAGCGTGGGCTATAAGGGCAGTGTCATCGGCGAATAGTAGAGGATATTGTGATGGGTTAAAGTACGTGGGATCTGGATTATATATGTCATGACAATATATGTTATACAGGAGGGGAGATAAGGGGGAGCCCTGAGGAACGCCTTGTAAAATTGGGAAGGAATGAGAAAGTGATTGTCGGATTCTTACTTGGCTGGATCTATTGGAGAGGAAGTTGTGTATTAGGATAATTAGATGACAAGGAATTTTTAACAGGTAACATTTGTATAGGAGTCTAATATGCCAAACGGTGTCAAACGCTTTTTGTATGTCCAGAAATAGTATGGCTGATTTTTGACCTTCGAGATGTTTTGTTTGAATATTGGAGGTAAGAATGGAGAGTGGAAGTAGGGTTGATTTTTTAGGAAGGAAGCCAAATTGGTAATCTGGGATGGAGTTAATAGACGTATGTAGAAGTTTTTGTTTTACGAGGGATTCATAGAGTTTGCCTATAACGGGAAGAAGTGTAATTGGACGATAGCTTGAAACGAGGGAGGGCTTATTATCTGGTTTAGGAATGCAAACAATAATACCTTGTTTCCATTCGGGAGGAAAATATTGGTGGGAGTAGCAAAAGTTGAATATTTTTAAAATGAAGAGGTGAACATCATGGGGAAGTTTTTTAAGAATTAATCTGGGAATTTTATCGTAACCTGGAGATGAATATTTACCAGAGTGTAATATTGAATAATAGTCTGTCTCGTCTATTGAATCGTCAATTGGAGGAGGTAAAGGAGTTTTGTCAAATGAAGCGTACCAGTCATTAGTCAATTTAAAAAAGTTTCCGTCGTAGTCATTATTTTGTGTAGGTTTGAATGTGGACTCTAAATGTCTGGCAAGAGCTTCTGCAATCGGAAAATCGTCCGTCAAAATGGAACCGTCAACTGGGTCTTTAATATTGTTTGTATAGTCGGAGTGTTTGTATTTTGATAATTTTTTAATTTCTGTCCAATATGTCTTTCCGTGCGTTTCGTTAATTTTATTGCAGGTTTCAGTCCATTTTTGTTTTTTATATTCGAGAATAAGTGTTTTAATTTCTTTGTTTAATTTATTGAATCTTTGTCTGAGTGAACTGTCATCGTAGAATTTAATGTCTCTGTAAAGTTGTCTCTTGTATTTTAAAAGTCGGAGGATAAATTTAGGAAGTGGGTATTTATAGAATTGTTTTTTAATTTTAGGAGTATGCATTGCAATTGATTTTGATAAGGAGAGGTTAAAATTTAAAATAATAGTAGGATTTATGTCTTGTTCGTTTTGAAAAATTGTCATAATGTCCTTGGCTACTTTTTCAATATTACAGCTCTGGTAATGGAAGATATATTGAGGTGGAAGGGGAGCGGAAAGTGTTTGGGTATTTAGGTCGAACTGGATGGACAAGTGGTCGGAGCATAGATCGGGAATAAATGAAACGGAATGAATAAGAGAGCGGATGTTGGAAGTGCATAAGATAATATCGGGAGTGGATGATTGGGATTCATTCATTATGAATGTTGGGGGAGTATGGACTTGAACAAAATTGGAATTAGAACAAAAATTGTGGATCTGACGGGATTTCCTACTATTGACGTTCAAATCTCCAATAATCAATGCATAATCAAACAATGAAGCCTTTATAAAAATAGTATCGTCAATAGAGGAATTAGGATGGATATAAACAAGGAATATATGAAGGATTATATTATTGATAGGAAGTGTAAAGTGGAGGCATTCATTTAAGGGATTATTGATGCGAGGGGGATTGGCTTTACCGAAGGGGATTGATGGATGAAAGGCTGCGATGGAACCTCCTGGTTGATATGAGTTGCTAATTGTGGACGGAATTTGCAAACTCCGCCAATTATTAAAATTGAATGGATTTTTAGTTTTTGTTTCAACGAGGAGGTTTTTATGTATCCATTAACACAATTAATAAATATTATCATAAAATTTGGGATATTCCCATAAGAACTAAAAATTGGTAAGGTTATTCCTGTATACAAAAAATGCGATGAAAATGATAAAAGCCACTATCGACCGATATCTCTGCTGTTAAGGCCACTCGACCACGGAGGAATGCATTGGTATCAATTACAAACCAAATCACAGACAGTTGTGAAAATAAACAATATTGTGTCTGTTCATTTATTGTCAATTTGTCAAAAGTCTTTGATAGTGTATGTCATATGCTAGTGTCAAATCTCGAAATGTATGACTTCGATTAACAAAGTCATTTAAACGACAGAGAACAAGCAATCACGAGTTCTTAAACTTAAATCGGGTGTTCCTCAGGAGTCTATATTAGGTCCCATATTATCCATCATATATATGATTTACCACAGAAAGTTCAATTGAGTAAAACAATTCTTTTTGCAGATGACGTCGCAGTTCCACATACTGATACCGTAGTAGAAAATGCTGACAGAAAAATCAAGAGTCCTCAAGTCGCGTCTCTATATGGTATTCAAAAAATAGTCTTGTTTTAAACGAATCAAAAACAAAGAAAATTATATAGGTGATAAATAAAACACTTGGGTTTTGAGAATTTACACAATTTAATGTCGATGCACTGCGACAATTGTTTCGCCACACAGTGGCTTCATCAGGCAGATGGTAAATTTATCATCTGCCTGATGAAGCCACTGTGTGGCGAAACAATTTTCGCAGTGCATCGACATTAAATTGTGTAAATTCTCAAAACCCAAGTGTTTTATTTATCACCTATATAATGGAATTTCACAATAAAGATAATTATATTCACATATTAATGTGTTTTCTTGGGGTTATAGATGTTATATGGGTGGCACCAGCGCCTGTTCCACTGCGACCTTTTCAGATCTATTGTGGATCTTTTCTTGGGGTACAATTGGACCCAACACTCAATTGGAATGAACATGGAAATGCTTTAGCTAAAATTCTAGCAAAAAACACATTTTGTGGGGTCATTAATTCTCCATTCCCTGGCAGATAGAAATCGATGTTCATGGTTGTTGATGTTTGTTTCTTGCTCCTTGGTTTAGAGGAAGTTAAAAATCCAGAAAGCTGGTGAACTCGATGATGATGTACAGGAAGATGGTCAACAATTTTAAAGAGTATAACGTCGGTGTCTAGATTTCGGAATTTTAAAATTGTTGCAGGAGAGGAATCTTTTGTGGGTGTAATTTTTGAAGCTCGACTCCGCTTTCGGCAAAGTTATGTGTTTCGATTTTGATATCGTTATTAAAAATTAAGATTATAGAAAAATGAATACTTGAAATTTTTGATATTTCAACTATTCATTTTTCCCCCCTGAAGAAAATTTCGCAGGAATTTTATGTAATTAGGTACATTTCAATAAAGTTATTCGTTTTGCATTCTTGATTGTAATTGATCTTGACTTCCTCCTGTAAAGAAAATTGCTTAAAAAATAAATAAATTTCGTTAGGTTTTAGCAAAGATACATAAACATCAATTCGGTCAATTGTAAATCCAATAGACCGAGCTTCTTCTTGAGACTAGAGTTAAATAAATATTTTAAAACGGTTTTCTGGCTATTCTTCACTTTCTGTTCAATGGAATAAGTCCATCTCAACCATTTCCATGATTTTGTCGATATTTTCGGCGATTGGCTTACTAGAGGTTGCCTCATCTTTTACGTTATATAACAGAATTACTGGAACCACCGCTTAGCAATTGAATTCTATAATGGATTAGATCTAACAGCGCAAATTTTTAGCCATCCGCTCCGTCATCTTGATACTAGTGGTACCGAAGAAAGTACTCAATTATATATCATATATATTATTAATATGATTCTAACTAAAGTTGAATCTTGAAGGCGTTCATTTCGTGATATAAGCTTTAATCATTGTAAAATATGCTTATAATACATGATATAGTCAATTTTTTTAAGCAAGGAAAAATCATAAAATTAAATATTTCGCACATTTAAATATATACGTGAAACTTTTTTTAATTTAAAAACATTTACTATGCATAAGTATTTTTCTGTGGACTGTATTGATTTCAATCAATAATGAATAGAAATAAAGCGTAGAAAGAAGTTAGGTCATATCCGTTACATTTTCTCGACTTTCTCGGCCTCTGCACGCTTCGGTGGAAATTTATGTGTAAATCAGCAGCTGAATAATAAGTAGAGTAAGACACAAAGAAATTGTCATTGGCGTTGATTGTAGGCATTAGAAATACCACCATTAAATTATTTAATTATATACGTCAGTTATTAATTGTATTAAAATTTTAATAGATTTAGTTTAACTAAATCCCTTCCTTCATTTCATTAATAATCTCGCATTTTAAAGTCTTTAATTATTACTATTTGAATCCATAATAAATGATCGATTTAATAAGCAACCTTTAAAAACTAGAACAGCGTGTAAATGTCAATCCGAACGACAATTACTATCAATAAACCGTGCTCCATTATTTTAATTCAGATTCACATCATTCGAACACTAAGGTAAATGCTGTAATAGTAATTTACAAGTAAAATAGCTACTGATTTTTTTGTTAGTTATGTTAGATTAAAGGTTACCGGATGTTTTATGTAAAACGTTTTATTTTATATTCTAATCGGCTTAATTACAAAATTGATGTGTAACTAAGAAAATACAGAAATGTGTAAATTTATTATTATTATTTGTGATTTGAAAAATATTTCTGACAAAATTTACTTAAGTTAATTACAAACTACTAAAACATAGAATAAGTAAATTTTTAATGGTTTTGGAAATTAAATATTTATTTAATTGTGTAAATCAAATATTGATTTAGAGATTCAGTATCAATGAAAAAGAGAATTCATTACTTTAAGCGCTTTTGCACTGCAGTTTTATATTTTAATAGCTATATTAGATAATAATAATTACAATCCGCAAATATTGCTATTAAAGTTTTTTTTAATGTTTCTATTAATTTGAAATGATTCCACAATATTAGCGAAATCAAATTCCTTGTCCTGTTTCAAAAGTAATTGTAGTTACCTAGGGCCAATTGTACTTCTTATCGCTTCTCAGTCTATGGCTAAAAGTCTAGTACTACTGATTTCTTGCCTTCGAAAATCCTTTAAACACCTAGAACATAATTCAATGGTAGGTCGATTTTATCACCATATCAATGTGGTTCATATGGTTTTAGAAAGGGTATATGTTGCTATGATGCGAAATTCAAAGTGCATTTGCAAATAGAGAATATACGGTTGTAGTCTTCCTAGATATTGCTAAGGCACACGTTTTGTCATTCCTTTCTTATTGGTAAAAAAATTTAAGGTATTAAAATAACCATTTAAAATAACACGACGCATTTGGAAAAAGTCATAATATCTTGTTTTTTAAAATGGATAATTTTTGAAAAAGTGGTTACTTCAAAGGGCAGTTCCTATTCCAATGCCATAAGATATACCCAAGATCTGGAAACAGCGTTATCGATTACTATAATATTATTCAATATGCTCATAATATTTTTTTGCTATGCATGTAAATACATGCATTTAATTCACAATAGACTTAATCAATCTATACAAATTAAATATTGAAAAGTGAGTGCAGTATTAATCATGATAATTAATAATAAGAAAAATAATTTTTCTTTGTGAGCATTTCTGCACTTATGATTTACATTTTAATGTAAATACTCCAGCTAACAGTTAAAACAACTACTCCCCGTACTAAAGCACCGCCAGGCATTGAATGATAAAATCAAACATCGGCAATGGCTCAATTCTTTTTCGAACTGATTCATTCTCGTGACGGCCTTTCACCAGAAAGGACGCACGTAGTTACGACATAGCTGCACTGATGAGCTGTGATACAGCGAAACACGTGTCTGCAGATAGTCGTTGCATAACACTTTTTGAGGAACGGATAAAAAAAAATGATAACACCACAAAAATTGTTACATCGTGCTGAATATTATTTCAGACATGTAACGACAGCTAACAGTTATATCATTCAATGCCTGGCGGTGCTTTAGTACGGGGAGTAGTTGTTTTAACTGTTAGCTGGAGTATTTACATTAAAATGTAAATCATAAGTGCAGAAATGCTCACAAAGAAAAATTATTTTTCTTATTATTAATTATCATTAATCAATCTATGTTTAATTTAACAGATTATCTTCGTCTGAATAGACTCTATCTACCCATAAAAGTAGTTTAGCCAATAGCGCGATGGCGCCCGCTAAATTAAGGCGACATTTGACAACTAAACATAAAAATATTTTGGCGAAAAACAAAAATATTTTAAATGGCTTTTAGAAATGCTAGGCAAACGAAGAAAACAATTTGGAAAAACAATGAACGTAAGTTGCTGAGTTAGTAGCATTAATATTAAAACCACACACGATAGCAGAATCTATCATTTTACCTGCCTGCTGTGAAATAGTGACAATTATGTTTGGGGAAGAAACAAAAAAGGAAATTTTGAAGATTCCGGTATCTGATGATACGATTCGTAGAAGAATTAATGACATGTCCTGCAACATTGAAGAACAGTCGCAGGTAAGCTTGTTATTATGCCTTTTGCATACAAGTAGACGAATCAACTAATATAGGTGGCAAGACGCAGCTCTTAGGCTTTGTACGCATTATTTATGAACAAAAGATAATAAACCAATTTTTATGCTGTAAAGAACTTTTGGGTCGTTCAACTGATCAGGACTTGTTTGATGGAATAACATCGTATTTTAATGCTTTAAAATTTTCATGGGATTTGTGGCTTTAGCTAAAACCATAAATTCAAATATAATATTTCATCATTGTTTCTTGCACCGAGAAGTACTTGTCATAAAGACAATGTCTAAGAAATTAAATGAAGTATATGACCACGGTTAATTTTATTAAAATGAGACGGATGAAAAGCTGAATTTTCAAATAACTTTGTGCATCGATGTAAGCAGATTATATGTTTTTGCTTCTTCATACCAAAGTGAGGTGGTTGTCACGAGGAAAGGTTTTAAATCGTATGTTGAAATTAAAAAAATGAATTACTTGTTTCATTTGTTTGAAACAGAAAATTAAAAAAACTTTTGTAAATTATGTAAAAAATGATGATTGGTGCAATAATTTGGCGTATTTGTCTGGTATTTTTGAATACTTTAATACTGTCAATATAAGTATATAAAGAAAAGATGAAAACATTCTTACATCGACTGACAAATTATGGGCAATGAAAAAGAGAGTTCTACTATGGAAAAGACACGTAAGAGAGAGAAGCACAGAAATGTTCTCTTCTGTTCAAAATACATACGAGCAATCGTTTCTTTAAAAATGGAACATTTATCAATATAGAAAAAAAAATTTCAAAAATAGTTTCCATTATTACACACAGCACAATATGATTGGATAAGAAACCCGTTTATTTCCTCCGTAATTTTCTAGTTTTACTTTAAATGAAGAAGAAGAACTGACGTCGCTTTTTTCGGATCGTGGATTAAAATTACAGTTCCATGAAACATTTTTGGATCTCTTTTAAAGATGAATAACCGAGTATAAGCAAAACATCCCTGAAGATATTATTGTTATTTTCCACAACATATCTTTGTGCAGCAGGATTTTCAACTATGGTCAATATAAAGACAAACAAACGCGAAAGACTAGGGAATTTAGAAGAAGAAAAGCGTGTGGCGTTATGATTTATTCATACCTGAGATCTGTAAAGATCATCAAGCTCATAGATCGAATTAAGTTTGAGATTTTTTTAAGTATTGTAATTTTAATTGTGTTTTCAATAAATATATTTGCATCAATCAATATCGGTACATATTTTATTTATATACATATTATTTTCTAAAAGAGGCGTTTATAAGCAGGAGGTTGCCAATTACACGCTGCGATACGATTCCGTTTCTTTTTTGCTCTATAATAATGGAGTGTTTTTGCGAACATTATTCTGTTTATTATTGCTCTTTTGGTTTCAAAAAGGTAATCAACCCGCGCCCCCTGTTTTAAAGTTTATGCTGTATGGTAGATATTCCGCCAAAAAATATATCAGAGTTTTAGTGTTCCTCTACTTAAAAAGTTTGAGAACCAAGGCCTTAAAGATCATTTCTAATAGGATTTTATTTATAAATTAATAGACACTTTTGTCCAAGCCATCATCTCACATTATCTCTCGTTCTATTATTATCTAAGAAACCACATACAGATAGTGATTTCTAAGAACATCCTGTCTAATCACAGTATTTTATACCTTGCATCATTTAAGATACTTTTACAGGCAATTGCGTACTTAAAATGTTTCTCCGTTAATCAATAATATAATTTTAAAAACTATCAGAACTGGCCAGATTTTGTGCAATATTTCAGTAATTGATCTTGTAACCTTCGGAATAAGTCAGGTTCCTATGTAGTAGCCATTAAAGTGCAACTTGGCAGCTCTATTTTACAACAGAACTATATGATATTAAGAAATATTTTGCATTTGTAACGTATAGTAAGTGGTATTGTTTTAAGTTCTCTCACATATTGTTTTATCCCAAAATTATTTTATGATTGTGTTATGTGAAATCCCTAGACATATAGGAATAGAGGGAAACGAGTTAGTAGACCACTTGGCACGTCGGAACGTGGTAGTATTCTTTCTCTAAAGATGAAACTGCCCTTTCAGAATTATATCACCTTTTATAAAGAAAGCATTTCTAAATTATGACAGAGGGAATGCAATGGATGCTCTCGGATATAATATTACAAAATTATGTAATATTTTGCTTCAATGTAAACTTATTAAAGGTAATGCTTGTTATGCTACATTCTTGATGGAAACGGATATATAAGTTTGGTGAAGAAAAGCACTTGTTATGTTCCATATTTTATTTACAGTTTCC
The DNA here is from genome assembly GCA_963969525.1 of Ontholestes murinus. Classification (NCBI taxonomy): domain Eukaryota; kingdom Metazoa; phylum Arthropoda; class Insecta; order Coleoptera; family Staphylinidae; genus Ontholestes; species Ontholestes murinus. The sequence continues at coordinate 47,914,562 of OZ018394.1, read as the reverse complement.
TGACACGTGTTTCGAACTTTGCAGTTCATTATCAAAGGTAATACTAAATTTAAAATGACAAATTGTACAATATATATACTAGTTGTTATCGTGTGAAATTCTCGTAATTATGGTGTTAACATTAATTAGTTCCTGTTGGTTGTTTAGTAGTAAATCTCCTCTTTCAATAGCCCTCTTGATCTCTAATCCTTCCAGGTAATTTAGCTTGGTTCCCTTTTTACAAATCTTAATCGGTATGATCTGCCCCATGTGGTGTCCGGTGTTTATGAAATGTTCTGCTAATCCTGTTGATGGCCTCTGTTGACTAATTGTTTTTTGGTGTTCCTTATACCTGGTTTCGAAGTTACGTCCTGTTTGACCTATATACAAACCGCTGCAATTTACACATTGAATTTTATATACTTCTGATTGTTTTAGAAGGTCTTTGGTTTCTATTTTGTTATTGACTATTTTTCTTGATAAGTGGTATAATTTAAGAAGAACAATGGAGTCTCATTCAAGTATCTTCCGATTATAGCCTAGCATACTGTGTAGTAGAAGATTTGAAAATATCTGGGAAAACTTTAGGAGGATAGAAAGAACAGTAACTAATTCTCCCAAGGTCCTGTTATAGGAAGTGCAGTTTACCTGGACATTAGTCGTCAATTAAAGAAGGTCGTCTACTAGTAAAAAATAAATACTCCCACCAAAAAAATCAACGGGAAAGTACCATACAAAATTTGAATGTTTGGGCAAAACTTTTCCGGAATTTCTCAATATTGCACTGAGCTATTATACGTATATATACCTACGCTTGAAAGGCTTAATTAATTAATTAATTATTAATAAATATGGGCAGTGACCATAATAGGTAAATAATTCTAAAACCTTATGTGGGATAAATTAATTCATTTATGGTTTGTGGTCCCAGAATAATGTACCAAAAAATGATAATACAGATAAAGACGGGTACAAATCATATTGAAAGAATTCCTCTACTTCCGTTTTAATGTAGTAAATAACAATTAAGAAAATATTTCTGGTTCGAATTAAATTAAAAATTAGAAAGTGTCTATATATATATATGTTCGAAAAAATATAGTAAAACTTAATTTTTTGCCATTACTAAAAATGTAAAGAATAAAAATATCTATTTTGATTTGTATATAATAAGTAAAGAGAACGGTTGCGACCGTTACTCCATACTTACACTAAATTGAAAAATTCATTATATTTTAAGCACAAATAATTATTTGTGGTTAAAACATAATAAAAAAGAATTTAAAAAATAAAAATTTTAATACCATAGCAAGTGTAACTAAATGATTTTTAAAGAAAAACATAATAATAAAACAGTAGAGGCAGAACAATTTTATGAAAAACTCACATATGCACTTGAGAACACAAATAAAGAAGAAATAATATTGGGAGATATGAATGTAAGAGTGGGAAAACAAGCAGAAAGATTCGCACCAGTAATCGGGAAAAATGGAGAAGAAACAATGAACAGAAACGTGAAGAAACTTATTGAATTCTGCATGGAAAACAATCTCGTAATCACAAATACAATATTTAAACATAAGGAAATTCATAAATTTATACCTGGGTACAGAACAATAATAATAATATCTTTATTAACGGTAAATCACCATTTTACAAAAATATAGAAAACGATTATAATATTCAAAAAACAATTAAAACTAAAATAATTATCTATAAGTTATGATGCATGTAAAAATAATTCATTTTATATTCACATATCACTACTAATATAATTATTTAACTTTCTTTTAAAATATAATTCAAACCACGAGTTGTTCCAGAACAAGTTTCCAGAATTCATCAGGCGGGTCAGTGAATTTTTTGTGCCAACAGTTGTCCGGTAGGTTTCCAGGTAAAAACTCTTGTTTGTCCGAGTTTGCCTATGTGGAATATGAATAGATAATTGTTCCCGGATACATGGTGAATCCAATATTCCATTCAATAATAGGTGTAAAATGCACAAATCTGCCCTAATTCTACGCTCCTCTAACGTTGTTAAGTTGAGACAATTCCTTATAGCTGAATATTCACCCTGAACATGATGCAACCCCTTCTTGTATTCCATACAACGCAAGAATTTATTCTATGTGGATTCAAGTCGAGTAATGTTGACAGATGTAAGTGATGTCCATATAGATGATGCGTACTCTAGATGACATCGAACTAAGCAATAGTATAGAGTTTTTAGACAATCAACATTCAAATTTTTCCCTATCTGCCATATATACCCCCATTTTTTGCAAAGCTTTCTTGCTTATATTAACGATGTGTGCTGCAAACGTGAATTTTGAATCAAATGTTACTCCAAGATCTTTTTCATAATTTGCATGATTGAACAAGAATTTTCTTTCTGTTGTAACAATATTATTTACATAATTGATAGGAACATCAATATTGTAAGCATAGTGGTGTGAAATAATAGAAATGAAAAGTCAATAATAGACCTTATAATAGTTTCAAAGAATCTTAGCAACAGAATAATACACAAGGGTAAGAAGAAGTTATAAGATAGGAAGTGATCATCATGACCTTAAAGATTAAAATAAAAGAAGAAAAACAAAAAAAAAGTAAGGAGAAAAGCAAAAATAAAATCAAAGCACACAGATTAAGTGAAAAAAACCGATATGTTCAACGTGGTATAGCCGTTGCGGGATTAAGAGAAGAGGAAACACAAAAGAAATATGAGAACTGGATGAAAGAAAGGTTAAGAAGAAATATGGAATATATTGAAAATAAACATAATAGAAAGAGCAAGGATCGTATGTGGAACTACAAAAGTAAAACAGGGACAGAGAAGAACTTCTGGTGGACAGAAGAAATAAAGTAGGAAATAAGAAAGAAGAAAAAAGCTTGGAAAGAATACCTACAAGAGCAACCAGAGAAAAGCTATTCAAATTACAAAGACAGCACAAAAACGTAAAGAAAAAGATAATAGAGGCAAAGAAGAAATCTTGGGAAAATTTTGGGCTATAAATGGAAAATAACTACAGAGAAAACCAAAAACTATTCTACAGGGTAATAAGAAAAGAGAAAAATAATAAAAATACGAGATAAATAAACTGGATAAAAGATAAGAAGATAGTGAAGAAATAACGGGAACGTGGATAGAATTCTTCGAAGAATTATTAAATGGAAATAAAAGCGAACAGAAAGAAGAACAGGAGACAATAACCGGCAAAGGGGAGAAAATATCTGAAGAGGAACTAGAGAATGCAATAATGAAAATGAAACTAGGAAAAGTACTAGGACATGATGAAATTACAACAGAGATGATTAAATATATGGGAGAAACAGGAAAGAAGATGTTAATAGAATTAGTGAATGAGGTAATTGAAGAGAACAAAATACCAGAAGATTTGCAAAAGGCCATAATCATATCAATACATAAAAAAGGAGACAGTAAAGTGTGTAAAAATTATAGAGGAATATCGCTACTAAGCACACCAGGAAAATATACGAATCTATAATGACGAAGAAGTTAAAAGATGAAGAAGAAAAAACATTAGATGATTTACACAATGGATTCAGCGCCGGAAAAAAACACAACAGATACAGTTTTCATAATAAAACAACTTATAGAAAGGATCGGATGAAAAAATATATATGTGCTTTATGAACATCAAGAAATCATTTGATTCTATCACACGAGAGGACATATGGAAAGTGCTGAATAAGAAAAATATAAAAAGAAGCACAATAAATAATATCATAACTCTATACAAAACAACGAAGAACTATGTAAGAACAAACAACAGAAGATCAGCAAAGTTTGCAAAGCAAGGATTAAGGCAAGAGGGTACAATGAGTACCTACTTATTTATCATATTAAAGGACGAAAAAATAAAAAAATTGTAATAAAAAGATAAGGGAAACAACTTGGGGATTCTATCAACTGAAGAGGGTAAAAATTGGGCATTTAGCGTTTGTTGGTGGCCTTATATTAATAGCCAAAACGAATCTACAATTCAATTCAAATGTCTGGAATGAAGAAATAAAAAAATGGAAAATATAAAATCAAGAAAATCATTTATAAAGATTAAAAATAGTAAAGGTTCTAGTATTGATCCCTGTGACACACCAAGGTCTACTGCAGCCTCACTCGAGTATTTATTATTTTATATCACACTTTGCCTTCGATGTTTCAAATATGAAAATATTAAATTACAGCTATTCTAATCAAAGTTATAGCATTTATTAGAATTTCGTGATTATTTAAATCGAAAGCTTTACTCAGATTAATAAAAGTTGCCACAGCAAAGTTCTTCTTTTCATATTTATCGATTACTATATCAACAAAATTAATAATTACATCAATAGTAGATCTATTCTCCCTGAAACCGTATTGACAATCTCTAAAAAAATTGTTCTCGTTATTTTTTAATCTAAGTATTTGAAGAAACAAAATTCTTTCTATAATTTTAGAAATTTTGGGAAGGAGCGAAATTTGGTTGATTTTATATGTAGGTATAACTTTTGCTAATTTTAGTGCACTAGGATAACTATTCGTTACAATTATCCTGTTTATTAGTTTGGTCAATGGAACTACCAACAAATCAACGATACCCTTAATCATGTTAATTGATAGATTATAAATATCACAGCTATTATTTGACTTAAAATTCATAATTACATCTTGAACACACGATACAGTTTTTAAAGAAAATTTTGGAATATCACAATTTACAGGTGTTGTAAATATGACAGAACTATTATCACATCTTTCTAAATCATCTAATAAATTTCTGGCAATTTCAGAGAAGTACTTATTAAAATCATTAGCAGTAACTTTGCAATCAACATGAATGGACTGCGAATTGCAATTTCTGTTTGATGTGTGCTAACAAGTTCAGTTGTATTTCAGCTGTCTGTGTCCAAAGTTACATCTAGCTAGTATTGAGTGTGCTGTTTATGTGAGTGTTTATAATGTTCAACAAAATAAACAACGCTGTCAATTGTATTAGATTTCTCAACGCAGGAAATATGCGACCTTGGGATATTCATCGAAAATTGAGGGATTTGTATGAAGAGAATATTAAGGATGCGTCGTCCATTCGGCACTACCACTGTTTTAATTTTAACTTAGGAAGAGAGAACACCCATGATGACGAGCGTTTGTACGACCGTCAGTCATTAGAGACGAACTTTTAATCATACATCCTACAGTCCAGACATAGCTCCATTAATTTGCCATCTGTTTACAAAACTAAAGAACTTTTTGGCAGAAAAAAAAATATTACGTATCTCACTACACTGGCGGCGAATGAATATAAAGCTGGGAACAAAAAATCCATCACACGATACGACAAATGCTTAAAGTTGCGAGGAATTATATAGAATTTAATGTAATAATATTTAAAAAAGGTTAAATGAAAATAATTTTTAAGTTTTTATACCACTATTTATTGTATAATATACACAAACAAAGTTTACAATATATTATATAATATTCCTTAAAAATTCATACCTCACCTATAAATTGTTAACACCCTGTATTCCTCTTCATTCAACACTTGATAATGACCTGCAAAGGTCGAAACTATAGTTGTGTCAAAATTGATAATATATTGTAAACTTTGTTTGTGTATATTATACAATAAATAGTGGTATAAAAACTTAAAAATTATTTTCATTTAACCTTTTTTAAAATGAACTACCACATAGTAACGGTCGCTACCATCATTTTCAGTAATAATATTTATTATTTATAGTAGAACCCTAAGAGTTTAAAAAGAAATATGTGAAAAAATCATTTTTTTATTTGATTTTCTTGTGATTGCTAATTACATAACATTCATAAAACAAAAACACATAATATCCAGCAGCACAGCACTTATATTAAGTAGTAGTAGTAATATACAGGGTGACTGACGAAAAACCTTTGGTGCTGTATCTCGCTTATTTTTTATCCGATTTTAATAAATAAAACATCAAATTAAACCATTTTTAAAAGACTTTAATAGGATCTGAACTGTTATTTTTTCTCGCACCCAGTTTTTGACAAAATACGATCAACATTTTTTTTTAAATTGCACTGTATATATATTTTTATTGATTCGCAAGGAGATTTTTTTTCTGAATATAAAATTGTAGATAAATTTATCCATACATCAAACTTAAGTCGAGAAATTGAGGATTAAAAAAATAAATAAAAAGTCAAGTATCCATTGTAAACAATATAAAGACCCTATTTTAAATGTCAAAAGTGACAGTGACAGCCATTGATACAATACTGCAACGATTTATAATTATTTCATAATTAAAATGTTGCAATATTTCAAACACTGTACTAGAATTTTGTGCTTCTACAGAAATCCTTGCGGATCAGTACAAAATATATATACAGTGCAATTTGAAAAAAAAAAGTTGTTCGTCTTTTGTCAAAAACTGGATGCAAGAAAAAATATCAGTACAGTTCATATTATAGTTATTTAAGGTACAAGTGTAAAAAGTGATGCTTTATTGCACGAACTGGCGTTTAAAAACACGAGCGAGGAACGAGCGAGTTTTTTTAAAGCCAGGAGTGCAATAAAGAAACTTTTTACACGTGTGCCTTACAAAATTTTATCTTCGATCGTAAAGGATATCAAAGAATATATTCTTATGAGTAAAATTTTAGTCATTTCAATAATTCAATTAATGAAAACATATTTTACCTGCAGTGCACTAATGAGAGCGTTACTTAGCAACCAGTAAACAAGTTGCACAAATGTCGGCCGCCATTATTATTTATGGAAAAAATGTTCGCTTTATTGTAATCGCTTCGACTTGCATTAAATGAAATCTTCAGAGTTCTTAAATCTGCCATTTCGTTTGTATTATATACTTTATTTATAGTTTATTAGTTATTTGTATAAATTAATAAAAAAATAAGTTTTTCGTCGAAAATTTGTGCTATTCATTCATCTGTCAAATTTGACATTTCTGTGCAATAAAAACAGTTTGACATTACCGTGCAATAAAAACGTAAAAAAGCACTAGTGCTTTAAAAAGCCACTTTTACAATAAAAAATGATGCAAAAAGCGTCTACTTTCTGTACGATCGTAGATAAAAGTCTTTTAAAAATCATTTAATTTGATGTTTTATTTATTCAAATCGGATTAAAAATAAGCGAGATACAGCACCAAAGGTTTTTCGTCAGTCACCCTGTATTAAGTATTTATATAATAATATATACAATTTTTAAATATTTAAAAAAACACTCAGTCACTTACAAACAAAAAACCTAAACTTACGAAAAAATTAAAATCATAATATTAAAATAGATAGCAAGAATTCAAATTATTTTTATACAATTTTTTTAATCACAAAAATGTGGAGAAACATAATTTAATGCATAGATATATAGATATTTGCCGTTGTTACACATATTACTTACGATTTTTAAAAACACAACAAAACGTGAATTTCTTCCGTCACAATATAAACACAAAATTAATGTCAACCCATTGATATTACTTTGAACTTGTCACACATTTTTAAAACAAAAAAAACCTATACAGATATTACTCTTTTGTTTATTGTTTTGTTTTCGATGACGCACAAAGAAGAGAGAAACAACAGACCGTTGCGAATCACCGTACGATACTGATGTGCGAGCGCTGCGCACCTGAATCACTTCTCAATCAGGTAAGGAGAAAGTTTGAGCTCACTTGCGCGCACCATATAACTGGTTTTGAGAAGAAAAAAAACATTCCTCGCCGTATGATAAAGGGGATTTAAAGAATTAATCGCCTCGAGGTTGCTTTGTCTTGACCTTACTACACCGGTTAATCTTTAATCTAATCAATTCGTTTCCACGAAAATGCTTAACTGCACATACTAATTAAATAATTCGAAATAATCTTATTTGTTTTATCGCTTTGTCAGATACTTGGAATATTATTAATAGATACTCCTACAATATAGCGATGGTTACAGGAATGATCATTGGAATCATATTAAATTAACGATGTTAAGTTTGTCTTAGAGGTACAAATGAATAATGAAAATTATTTTAAGCAGTGAAGAAATTAATTTGAATATCAATTGATTTTACCGTTTTTTTTAAGGTTATATAGTGTTGACATATAATTATTAAAAATAAACCTTTAAAAGTATTCAATGTAGTACTGTCAAAAATGGCAACAGATAAGATGCAAATCTGGCACTGTATTGTTTACGAAATCTAACAAAGATAAAAATGCTGCAAAAATGTACGAATCAATTTGTTCCTTCCTAGGCGAAGGTGTTGTATCCTATAATGTATGCGAATGTTGATATAAGCTATTTAAAAGCTATATTTTTTTCTGAACGACAAACAACGCTGAAAAAGTTTTTAGAAGAACTGGGAGTAACACAGGATTTGATTTCTAAACGCAGACACGAGATAGGAAAGACATATCAAAAAGTAAAATGGATTCGGCATAAGTTCACTGAAACCAACAAAATTCAACGCCTGTTTCTTGTAAAAAATCGTTATGGGCAATGAGAAATGGATACTTTATGATATTTCAAAACGCAAAAATTTCGCAAAACACAATCATATCTCATATCATCATATAAACTTGTTTATATTTATATTACACAATTGAAAAATTACTTATTTGTTTATTGTTTATTTTGGAACAATATTTGCCTAAAACTTCTTTTTTGCGTTGGTGTAGCTTAAGTCGAATAGTTAATTGGACGTGAAATCGATAAATCATATTAAACACATCAACCTACGTTTTTTTTTGAATTATTATTGAATAACACATCGACTAAGGTCAGGTACACCATTTCGAAGGTTATTAAAACAATATAGGCATGGGAAACCCGCTTGGTAACACTTACCTTTTCATTATTTGCATGTGAAGATTCGCGTGCGTCTAAAAAAAGCCTAATTGTTTTCATTGCGTCATCGTCGACACGGCCAACTGCGAAAACTACAATTGGATAACGAATGACTAATGTTATTTATAAACAATTGCCGCATTTCGGATTAACGAACGGTGCAAGGTGAAACCGAAACGAACGAAAAACTAATTATTTCATCAAAAAACGGCAATGACGACTTCCCGGAGGAAGATCTAACGCGATTCGTTGTTTGTCGGGAACTTTAAGGTAAAAAAAATGTATAGTTAATTAACTTAATATAAGGAATAATTGTTACTCGTGATTGTAATATCCAAGGTCATATCAATACCGATACACTACCTAAAATATATGACTTAAGTATTATAACGTTCATTAAAATAATTATTTTAGATAATTTTATTTTTAAACTTATTTAAAATAATTTATTTTAAGTACTTAAGTAATAATTGCAATAATTCACAGCAATTTATTATTTACTTATAATTAGGTAATTATGTCGGACAGCCAGATAGCCCTAAAAGCACTAGCCTCGCCAATAGTGTAGTCCAGGTTGGTCATGACCTGCATAAACAGGCTGGACGCACTGGCGACAACAAAAAAACACAGCTAGTTAGGATACTCAAGGATCAAGGAGTTATTGGACACTTGGTGGTCGATTTTCTAGCCAAACAAGTCGCAGCAGGTGAATTCTTAGGTCCTGTACCCGCTTTCGGTATACCCCACGAAACAGAAAAAGAAATAATCCGAAGCAAGCTAGCAGATGAGCACAAAAAGGCACAACCAAAAAGAAATTATGCATACGAGACTCTTCCTAGAGGGTCCGATACCTGACAACATACGGATGCTGTCAGGACTGAGCAGATTAAAATGAAAAATCACAGGACCAGTCACTGGGCACTGGGAAAGCCCCCTATGCTTTGAATGACTGAAAGAAGAGGAAACTCCTCAGCACCTACTGTATATATGTGAAGCCTGTGCTTCCTGAAAAACAGCTCAAATGCACCCCTGGCAGAAACTCCTGGACTTCATAGAAGACACTTTTATTAAAAAAAGTAAAATTAAACTCCCATAAATATTAAATATAGAACAACAAAAATATTATTAAAAAATAATATTAATGTTTGCATATGAAAAGAAAGATTGAATATAGTTGATCATTCTATAAAAAGTCAATTTAACATATCAACTAGATAACAGTTTTAATTGCAGCTACAATTTAATCCTATGCAACCATATATCCATGGATCAATGTGCCAAGGGTGTACCTACTTTATAAAATGTTTAAACATTTATCTACGATCGTACAGAAAGTAGACGCTTTTTGCATCATTTTTCATTGTAAAAGTGGCTTTTTAAAGCACTAGTGCTTTTTTACGTTTTTATTGCACGGTAATGTCAAACTGTTTTTATTGCACAGAAATGTCAAATTTGATAGATGAATATATTTCGACGAAAAACTTATTTTTTTAATAATTGATACAAATAACTAATAAACTATAAATAAAATATATAATACAAACCAAATGGCAGATTTAAGAACTCTGAAGATTTCATTTAATGCAAGTCGAAGCGATTACAATAAAGCGAACATTTTTTCCATAAATAATAATGGCGGCCGACATTTGTGCAACTTGTTTACTGGTTGCTAAGTAACGCTTTCATTAGTGCACTGCGGGTAAAATATGTTTTCATTAATTGAATTATTGAAATGACATTAAAATATTACTCATAAGAATATATTCTTTGAAATCCTTTACGATCGAAGATAAAATCTAGTAAGGCACACGTGTAAAAAGTTTCTTTATCACTTTTTACACTTGTACCTTAAATAACTATTAATAGACATTTATCTACGATCGTACAGAAAGTAGACGCTTTTTGCATCATTTTTCATTGTACAAGTGGCTTTTTAAAGCACTAGTGCTTTTTTACGTTTTTATTGCACGGTAATGTCAAACTGTTTTTATTGCACAGAAATGTCAAATTTGACAGATGAATATATTATAGCACAAATTTTCGACGAAAAACTTAATTTTTTATTAATTGATACAAATAACTAATAAACTATAAATAAAATATATAATACAAACGAAATGCAGATTCAAGAACTATGAAGATTTCATTTAATGCAAGTCGAACCGATTACAATAAAGCGAAAAAATTTTCCATAAATAATAATGGCGGCCGACATTTGTGCAACTTGTTTACTGGTTGCTAAGTAACGCTTTCATTAGTGCACTGCGGGCAAAATATGTTTTCATTAATTGAATTATTGAAATGACATTAAAATATTACTCATATGAATATATTCTTTGAAATCTTTTACGATCGAAGATAAAATTTTGTAAGGCACACGTGTAAAAAGTTTCTTTATTGCACTCCTGGCTTTAAAAAAACTCGCTCGTTCCTCGCTCGTGTTTTTAAACGCCAGTTCGTGCAATAAAATATCACTTTTTACACTTGTACCTTTAATAACTATTATCTACGATCATACAGAAAGTAGACCCTTTTTGCATAATTTTCGTTCCTCGCTCGTGTTTAAATGCCAGTTCGTGCAATAAAATACCACTTTTTACATATTTTCACATTATTGTAACAAATATGTTTCTCTTCAATAAATATACATCATAAACTCGTAGAACAAGATTAGCACGAATAATTTTGCAACATCTTACAATTCAACAAAGCAATAAATAAAATTTGTCAAATTTAAAATTAATTATTCTGAGAAAACCTTGGTTAGTATAATTGGTCAGACATTTTAGAATGCGACAGTTGTTTAACTCCTTACTTATATTTTGTAATTTATTTAAAAAGGAAATTTAAAATGAATTGAAATATTAAACATTTTTGTCTTAGTAAACATTTCATAGAGAAATGAAATTGTTTAAAATAACAGCGCCATCTACATACACTCACTTGAATACACAAATAACACGGCTGAAGGAACACGTGGTCGATTGCTTAACTACTACTTCCATTGTTTACATAGCAGACGTAATCTTTCTACCAAGTTATTTGTATATATCATAGAATATATATAATATAAACATTATTTTAAATTATACATTTCCCATGTATACAATCATTGTTATTCGTCATACTTTAAGATGGCGCTTCTAATGATTCTACCAATTATTATGGAAACCAACTTTTTGTATAAATTCTCTATTGCAAAAACAAATAATAATAATAGGACATTTTAAACGAAAGACGGCTAAAAAAATCAAAAAATTCTTAATTATTAACAACCCACACATTTGTTACTACTATAACAATCCCTGGAGATTTTTCATCTACATAGTTGTCGTTCCGTATTTAAGGTTCCAACGATCACGCAACCGAATAGTTTAGTGATTGTAATTTAAATATGCGTATGCCGTTTATTATCAAGTAAAACATTTTCAACACTTGCCAATTGTGTTTTAAACACGATAAGTAGTGCGGCTTGAGTTGAGTTTAAATTTAGCGCGCGTTTTATTTGAAGGGACAGCGAGCAGATGTCACCGGCGTCGGTTTCCTTTTGCGTAGATGAAGTAGCGTAAGCGTGGCTAATCAAGGTACAAAAAGGTAAATCTACCAAAATCACACATTCCCGGAAACCCGCCCGTCACGGGGCCAGCACGTTTCGAGCCCCGCGAGCGCCCCCGTCGTAAACGGTTCACCCATCCGCAGATCAGTTGACGTTTCGGCCCCGAGACGGGAGGACGTCAATAAAACAAGACAGGAGACCCTACACCCATATCACACACATACATACCGACACACACCATTCATCCGTTCACAAATCCCTAGTGCGTGTTCCGGTGAGTAAAAGGGGGCCCGTTTTTTTGTTTTGCAATTGTAGGAAAATGAGCAGCTCTGAGGAGGTTTCATGGATCTCATGGTTCTGCGGATTGCGCGGCAACGAGTTCTTCTGCGAGGTGAGTTTTCGACACACTTTTCATAACCTACCCCCTTTTTGGTAAAAATTACAAACTAAGAGTAGACATATATACTAACCGTATGACCTTGCTGTAGTTTCGTGCATCATATCGATGAAACCCTTTCTTCGATTAAGTAGGCATGTGCTTCTAATTTTCTAAAAATTGGTTAAAATCAAAGTTTGTTTGGTCTACTTAAACCACACATATTCCTAGAAAATATTATCAGTTTCTGTATATAGTAGCTAGTTCTCTGTAGTTTTTTCAAATCATGGTCAAACGCCAAAACATGATTATATTATGCTTAACTTATTTACATCTATTATTTTAGTTTATTTATATTTATCATTAAAAACATTTTTGAATATTGTTTACATTAGGGCTTGTACTTTATTGTGAATAAAACACTTTATTTTAATATATTTTTTTTAATCAAATTAGAAATCATTATCAAACTTTTAATTTATCAATTTTAATTAATCTCATTTGCCAGAGTTTTTATTATAAATGTGCTAAAACAACCTATATAATCCATCATTTTTATGGACATTAAGGTTTGTCCCAGTACTTTTTACGTTAGCATTTTTAACAATGCAATTGTTTAAAATACACAATACACAAACACTGTGTTTAATTTGTTGTAAACTCATACAATATATCATGGTTATTATTGTAAACTCGGGCCTATGTGATTCAGTATTGCATTTAAATAAACTTACATAGCTTGAGTTAAGTATTACTGCAATGGAAGAGTGTCCTGCACATATTTTCACCAAGATATAAGTGAGAAAATTATTCAAGAATTATTTATCATTTTCTGACACGTGTTTTGATCATACCCGATCATTTTCAAACCTTTTAAAATAATCGTGTATGATCGAAACGCGTGACAGGAAACTGAAAATAAACGTAATAATATGGAACATAACAAGTGTTTTTCTTCGCTAAAATTACTTTTCTGGTTCAATCAAGAGGGTAGCTAAACAAGTATCAACAACTATTTATCATGTCTAGTGTTCATTTTAAACTTTTGTGCATCATATAGAAAAGACTACTATGTTTTATATTGTCACCTTTATCATAATTCACATTATAGTTATTTATCAAATCTGTGAAAAGATATAATTTTTTTTACACATTGTTTGATTTTGTTTCTAATTCATATTTACTCATTACATTCGAGCTAAGAAACATCCTATAAAATCTCCTCTTAGATTATAATTTGTATTACTTTAATCTATATGGCACTAATTAATTTTATCATTACTTTGTTATCATTTTTATTTGCTGAGTTAACATAGATTTGTTAATCATCTAGTTGTGATTCATTGTAAAATATTTCTGGTTATTTGTTTTAATTTCATTTCCGTACTTGTTTCACTTTATAACTAACCCAATGTATTATTTGCTAGATATAATGTTAGTAAACACCCCGTTAAATTTAACAATAAGAAGTGCCATCCATAATTATAGTTTTTTTATGTGGCTTTTAATCTTTTCTTTTTTCCAAATTATAATAATATTGTCTGAAAATAAATGAGTGTGAAATTACAGTAATTATATTCTATAAAATCTCCTGTTAATAATATGTTGTTTGTTTGTTGTTGTTTTAGGTAGACGAAGATTATATACAGGACAAATTCAACTTGACTGGACTGAACGAACAGGTACCTCACTACAGGCAGGCCCTGGATATGATATTAGATTTAGAACCAGGTAACTAAGATAAATTTTAATATTTCTATTGTGTGAAATTGATTTAAGACAGAAAGAATATTACATTTAAAACCTGTCTTTAAATTCAGTAAAACTGTATCCTTTCATTACAGGTTATTTTTAAGATTTAAATCTTCGTATTTAAATCTAATTTAAGGACGTATGCATACATTTTTCGGCATAAAAATTTCGTTTACTAACACAAAGAAAACCAATATTAGTAATAGTAGTAGTGGTAGTGTTAGGCTATCGACCACATGGTCCTTCCGCCATGTGTTAATTATGTGTTTATGTGTGTGTTCGTACGGTTGCAGTAATATACGCACATACAGAACATATATTTACGTTTCTCTACTTTTAACCTGGTAAAAACATTGATTGAAAATATACTTTCCTCGGTCATAGAATCCATATATACAAAAATGTATACATACGTTCCTAGTCATGAAAGGATTATAAGTTAATTGAATTGAAAATTATTATAAATTAATTATAATACATAAAATTAGCATAGAAATGTTTGCTCGAAATATTTTTTATACATTACCTGTACTTCCTTTTTCCAGATGATGAATTAGATGATAATCCAAACCAATCAGACTTAATCGAACAAGCAGCTGAGATGCTATATGGTTTAATTCACGCTAGATACATTCTAACAAACCGAGGCATTGCCCAAATGATTGAGAAATATCAGTCTGGGGACTTTGGTCACTGTCCACGGGTGTATTGTGAATCTCAGCCCATGTTACCTTTAGGTAAATAGCATTGAATTTCTTATTTGATTAAAAAAAAATTCAATTTGTGGCTGCTTTTTTCAGGTTTATCAGATGTTCCCGGTGAGGCCATGGTGAAATCGTACTGCCCTAAATGCATGGACGTATACACACCGAAATCATCCAGACACCACCACACAGATGGGGCCTACTTTGGGACAGGTTTCCCACACATGCTCTTCATGGTGCATCCTGAATATAGACCAAAACGTGCTACTAACCAATTCATTCCAAGGTAATATTAAATTTATTTTTACATTTACTGATTACAAATTTAATTATGAAACTAAATAAATAGCATTTAGTATTTATTTTTGGTTAAAGTTATTTAATAATTATTATTGTAAAGTATTTCTTCGGAAATTTGAATGAAGCAATTCTTATTAATTTTAACACCTTTAGTTGTTTTAACTATTTTGAATTTTACAAGCAAACAGACTTTTTATTTATTTGTTTTTTTTTTAAATATTTCTACAATTGTTCAATATTGGCAATTTTTTACTATAATGTTGGAACATTTAATAAATTAGTAATATTAATAAAAATGTGTTCCACCTAGAAAACTACACAAACATAAGATTTTATATTCCAAATAATCAAACCAAGGAATTCTCGTATTTAAATAATTAAAAATTTAAATTAAGCCTATTTGCCTTGACCAATATTATAAACAGCTGTTTTAAATATAATACATTTGATCTTGGAAAAAAGAAAGCATAATATTTAGAATTATTTATTTTACAACCTATTTGTAAAAATAACACTTGGTTTGTTTTACTTATTGCTTTATTTTTCACCTTATTGTCATTATCAAGAAATGTGTATAAAACAACAATTTATAGATTAACTATTTAAATTGAAATTGTTTGTATATTTTCAAACCTTTTTACTGATTATTTGAATTGTTTTCATTCATCAACTTACAATAATACCAGTATATGTTTATAATGTATTTGTTTGCTTTGTGTTAGAAGGTCACTGTCTGGGACATTTCTGTTTTGTTTTCATTTGAAATACGTGAAATTCTTATTTTGCACATTAGTAAACATTGCCTAAATAATTTTTAATTTACTACAAATAATTGTTTAATATTGTAACATGTTTAATATGCTAATTTTGATTACAGATTATTTGGATTCAAAATACATCCCCTGGCGTACCAGTTACAACAGAATGCAGCGTCGACGTTTAAGGCACCCCTCCGAACCAGCATCGCGTATAACAATGGCAAGCGTTAACGTCCGCGACGGCCCTCTAACAAATATATCTGTATTTCGTAATAATAAACAAACAAAAAAACAATAATATGTTAATATTAAGTTAGTTAATTTATCCTTATTGTTAGGTTTATGTTGAGGGACGTTATTTGTACCAGATGCGATTATTTTCAATGGCGTACCAAATAAAGTTCTCTAATTATTTTACCCTGCTCTTTATTCCCTGGGTTATAAAATCCTGACAAAGAGGTAGTGTGGTGAAATATCCAGTATAGAAAAAATAAAAATGCCTGAACAGTTTTTCAAAATAAATGCCCAAACTTATCACTGATTGTCATAGATTAATCAAAATATCTATTGTGGTATTTGCCATATAGATAATTATTTCAGTAATTTTATAATATAACATTACAATTTTTATCTACTTTTTATTTAAAAAAAATATTGGCTTTATGTACCCAAACAAAATAATTAATTTGACACCACAAAAATTGTTACATAGTGCTGAATGTAATCAGACATGTAACAACTAACAGTTATGTAATTCAATACCTGGCGGTGCTATAATACGAGGAGTAGTTATTTTAACTGTTGGTTTTTATTTGTAGTTTTTACATTATAATAATATAAAACTACAGTGCAGAAACCCTCAAAATAATTAATTCAATTTATTACTTTTATTTTCATAATACTGCACCTGTAAAACAATATTTAATTTAAAATAATAAATATGTTATTTAGATTAATCACATCTATGCATTGTATTCTCTTTTGAATATTTGGTTGTGGAAGCGTTCACGTTGTATTACACCTTGAATAAGATGAAATTAATCTTAATAATTTGGTTTAACCACTATATTTGTAGAATAAGTATTAGTCACAAAATTTAATTTCATTCTATTCTGTCTTCTGCAACAAGTAATAAATTAATATAAAATACTTAGAGCTTACTGAAAATTAGTGATGAAAAAATAGTACTTATATTACCAGAAAGACTTATTATTTTTACCCTTTTATATAGTGTTTCTCTTTCTTAAATATCCTAATTCAGATCAAAAAAACTATTATATTTATCCATAGAAAATCATATAATAAATTGAACAGTCTTAAAGCTAACTCCTGAAACTAATGCTTCAAGTAATTATATCTGACTACTCAAACTATTGTTTAAAAACATTTTAACATGCTTATAAATTCACTAAACCCCAATTTATAATACATCGGGTTGTCCAGCAGTCTAATCTGTGGAAAATTTTCCATTCAAATGTAATAAACCTAATTATTGTAATGTTAATATAGAATTTAATTGACAATTTACTTATTTGTGGATTTTAAATAGTCGAAAATTACTTTTTGCAAATAGCTGTTGGCATAGATAAAATATGTAATATATTATTTTTTCCTTTATTACTATACAAAATACCACCGATTGACATTTCATGATCAAATCCATTTACTTTTGTATGAAGTTAGGTCTGTGGTTTGGTAACTGCAAATGATGGTCCCCTGGCTCAATGGTCATCAAAATGGCTTCTGGCTTAGGCTTTAATACGTTCGAGAAAGCGTCAGGTGTCGCCTTTTTGCAACTTGCTTTGTTGCTCTAGAAGCTGTTGTAAAGACTGAGGTGCTGGTCCACTAAATAGCGACTGCTGTTGTCGCATCTCTGAATTGGAAGCATTTCTTAATTGTCCTGGCAGTGTTGGGGTCCAGCTGGTCGTGTTGAAAAGGGAATAGCCGGGTGCATTATTTACCAACTGAAACAGATAACAAATAGTCATTAACACGTTCACCGCCACATGTACCGCCGGCGGTCATATAGTCGCCGTTTCTTGCACGCCGGGGAAATAATTTGTAGTTATTCCTTATATTAGCTATGACCGCCGGCGGTCACGCGGGATTCAAAACAGCACTTATGTGAAATATTCGCTTGGCGGCGAACGTGTTAAATGCTTATTAGAGACTATTATTTTATATTATTTATATAACGAAATTATTTGTATTTGCATATTTCAAATACTTATATAAAAAACTTATATAGAGATAGATTTAGTTTAAAACTTACATTGTTAGCACTATTATTTCCACTAAGATGTTTCGTCTCATTTAACATGGCCTGTCGCATAGTCATCCCATGATTCCCACCACCAAAACCCATCTGCATATTATTACTCCTTCCAGGATTTCCCCATGTATTTCCAAACATATCTCCTTGTTGCGGTGGTGGAGGGTTATTAATAACATTTCCCCCAAATGGCTGACTGTTGTAGCGGAAATAATCGGGAGCAGATTGCTGCTGGTGTTGATGTTGGAAACTCTGTCCCAACTGGTTCGGCCACCATGAATTTTGAGCAGAACGGTCCTCTTTCCCGAAATTGTACTGAGACACTCCGAACGAACACGGTTTTTCAATTAATGGTGTGAAGTTATTAGATGAGTGTCCGGATGCCATATTTGATACCGGTGGTGGAGGATTGTTATATAGAGGAGGTGGCTGTACAGCGTACTGTGACATTTTGTTTAATCCTAACATATCTGAGGATTGATACTGATGGTTGCGTTCAATAGGTGGTGGTGGGTTGAAGTTTATATTGAAAAAGTCACTGTTATCCAAGGATAAGTTTCCCAAAGCTGGATGGTTTTGGTTAAATGTTTGTGTCCGGTATTGAGGGTTTGCCGTTTGTTGTGGTGGAGGGTTGATTGGTTGGCGTTGTATTTGCGTTGGTTGGGGTTTCACCTTAGGGGATGTTTTCTCTTTTTCCTTGTCTGTAGTTTCAGCACTGAATTTTACCTAAATAATTATTTTTCAGAATTATAATCAATTATCATTTGTAATTTTTTTGCTGTCTTTTTCCAAAATTATTAAGAATTATCCAAATGATAATAAAAATCAAATATGTATTCAAGCTTATTTAAATGATGTAGCCATCATATTACTTTTTAACACTTATCTAAAAAATTTTAAATAAAAACTGGATAAACAAAAAATTGGCCTTGAGTAAAAGCTTACTTGTGTACAAAATTTTACTAAAAGATTTTGAGCTCTTCCAACAAAGAATAAAAACATTTTCAATTTTTGCAGCATGGCTGAAAAAGAACTTAAAAGCTTTTGATTGCAGGTGGGCTTTTACTCAAGGCCATTTTTTATTTATTCAAATTTTTACAGTAACATGTTTTGAATTAAATAAAACTACGATCATAATACTATTTCATACTAAATATGTAATTAAATTACCTGTTTGCTTTCCTCAATTTTTCTATAAATCGACTGTAACGCAACATTTTGGGTAATTCGCTTCAACTTATTGTCAACTTTGATATTCGGAACCACATTTACTGGATCTTCGTTTACAGACATCTTTACTTGCACCCTTTCTTCTCTGGACTTTTCCAAGGAACCCTGTGGTTTTAGAATTCCCCCTCGTTTTTCTGGACCTATTGTACAAACGTTTTGTAATTATAAAATCCAAAAAGGTTCATAGAAATTGTTTGTACAATAAAGATTATAAAGCATACCTTTAACTTTCAACTCATTATCAGATACTTTAAATGATTTCATCTCTTCCAGAAGTTTATCCGTGGGATCAGGTTGTATGCATCCTGGTTCAAAGTCCAAAACCTCTGAATCTTCTTTTTTGTTGCTAAAAATGAATTACAATCAATATACCAAAACATATATAATAATGTAATTTAAAACTAGGGAAACAATTTTAATTTAGCCCTCTAAAATCAGCAACTTTGATTAACGTCTGTATTTTTTGTTTTAAAAAATCTTTTTTCTTGGTATTTATACTTTAAGGGAATTTTTTTTCTAACTTATGTTACTTGTTAAACCTAATACTGTCTTGGTAAATATAAAAAAATATTTATTTACCTACCTTATTATTAATTTACCATTAGCAACATCAAATGTAGTCAGCCACTTTCCAAACTCCACCAACCTTTGAGCCCGAATGGACTTTTCTGTATTGACATCGACAGTGGGACTCTTGAAATCATAAGATTGGAAGACATCATACAGGGGTAGAAAACCTTGTAATTCTCTATCATAGGATAAAGGAACCTTTTCATCTACAAAAGCATATACCTTTTGAAATAGTAATAAAATGTAAACTCTTTTAAAACTTTTTCTCTATTTTATTATGACTTAATACAAAGTGATGTTTCATTTCCTTTGTATATCAGTCATTTTAATTTGACTAGCTTTGCTTTGGATAAAATTAGAATAGTAAAATTACTTACATTTATTGTAATCTTCTTCTTTAATATATGCCTGTATTGTATTCAATAATTTGCAATAACCAGGCCATATTTGCATCCGATTTGCAAACACTGAATCTGTCAAGATAGTTGGTTCATTGCGTATCCACATAGAAATCAGCCGGACTAAAAATAAACAAATTAATTGAAACCCATAATTTAAATACCAAATTTTTAAATTTTTGGAACCAAAACTAAAATGTTTAATTTTAATCCTCGAGGTTTTAGGACTGCAACCTTTTTCTAGAACATGAGTTGGTTGTATTATAACAGTAATAACATTATTTTTGTAAATTTAAATCTTTTTAAAGGTATTAATAATAAGAAAAATAATTTTTAACCAAAATATGAACATTTAATTTTTCAAAATATTGTTCCAACAAATTATTATTATTTATTTTGTATTGGGTGTTAAACGTTAAAGTATAGCCAAAGAGACTTAGTTAGGATATAAGACTACAAATAATTATAGAGTATGTAAAAATAGATTTTGATGACAATAAGTTGGAAAATGTATTCCTTCAACTTATTACCATTAGGCATAAATTATTTGTACAAATATTGGGTTCTTTTGTTGAGTAATTCTAAATATAATTTCATATAAATTTAACAGGCGTCATTATACCAATTAATAATCAACTAAACACTTACTCGCAGGGAGTGCATAGTAATCGATTAAACTCTCTCCAGTTTTTAAAGTGTAAACTGGCAGAAGAAATGCACTTAGTGATCCAGCCAACAAGTCCAATATTAACTCTCTGGTCTTCTTCTCATCAACTGTAAGTTCATCTGTTTTCATAATATCATCTCCAACAACATGTTTCAATGCGTAGAGGTTTATGATGGTCATCTTTATCAACTTGTCAGTTGTAAAACTTTGAGTTGCTACAAGAGCAGTCAGTGTTGAAGTTATACTTTTAACACATAACTCAGCTTGTGGTAAATCTGTTGTGCTATGCAGTAGTCCGTGTGCTTTTAAAAAAATTGCAATAAACTCATTCACGGACATTTTAGTCTGCACCTCTGTTAAAGGGCTGAAAGAAAAAAAAAAACACACTTAAAAGTAAATAAATAAAGAAATCGTGCAACTATAACCTACTCATCTTTATCAATGGCGAGTGATAGTGTATGGGATAAATTCGCAGTGGCAGCAGGGAATGGATTTTTTACTGAAATTCCCCTAACATAATGAAACACTGTGGATAACTTATCTCCTTGACTAGCTTCCAATAGTGCTAACTGATTATATGGATGCCCACTATACGGTGATACCAGAATTGCGTGCCTGAAGTAAAATAAAAATTCAGTAGTTTTAGAAAAGGTTTGCTCAATTTTTACCTCACTTGTAGAAGCTCTCAGCCTGCTTGCGTTGATTTCTGTAGCGGGCTATATCACCTAGGTGGACCAAGCAGTATTGGCAGATGTACAGGCATGACGATGACTGAGGTAGGGTGCTTTGTTCAGGATAGGAAGTATTTTTAAAAGTGGCAAAAACAGCGCCTCGCTTTCTAAAAGGTAGATCTAGATCATAGGTTGAACAAAGTTCTTGGAGTAGGGTCAAATAGAAGCCTGATGCCGCCTCTAGGCACCATGAGAGCAAGGCTTGGGATTCTGATCTTCTTGGATTCTGAAATATTGAAACAAAATGTAACATAACCTAATTAAAATAAAGTATTGCAATATTTTTACAAACTCTGACTTTATTAGTTATTATATTTTGTAATATATTAACTTTATCCTTAATAAAGAATACTCTGTAAGTCCAAAATAAGTTTCGTAGTGTTTAATTAATAATGTACCTTTTTATCTCTAGCTTGTTCCTGCAGTGTCGATATATGATTCTTAAAGCCTAGCGTCCACAACTCCTGCTCTACCTTCTTATCAAGTGCGTATTCCAAGTCCAAAACAAGAACCTGATGGTAAACAGTTTGCAACTGCTGTTGGTCATTCCAAGCTTGTGAATCATTTAATAGGTCTGCTTGCCTCGATGAGACTTTTGCTTTCAACACATCTGCTTTCCTAAAAAAAAAAAAAAACTATTCAAAAAAGAAGAAAATTAGCTTAAATTTATATAGTAATTTAAATTAATCCTCAAATTGCCAATCTAAAAAATACTGTTTTAATAATTAAATAAATAGAGAAACATAACATGTTGAATTTTATTTTAAAGTATTATTACACATTTCTTTTTTACGATTTTTATTAGTAACAGTATTAGGAAAGAATAACTGTTATGACACAAGTTGAAAATTAAATGTTTTATCTACTTACTTCAAAACCTGCACAGCCGCTTTATACCCCATATTCACATACTCCAAATGTAAGGTTAAGAAAAGTGAGGTTACGGTATAATAGCGTAAATAATGGGGGCCTTATGGGGTGCATTCGTCCTTGTTCTGATCAGCATATAAAATCGTGTATTCATACAAATATCGCAGATATTTGAACTATCTAAAAACGTAAATTCCAAAATGAAAACACAAATTACGACACCTCCGTAATGTTACGACGTTTCAACTTTCTTTGACAACGTACACAAAAATTTAACTTTTAAAAATAATCTATTATTGTGAAAGGTAGAAAGTGCGTCGTTCTTAAATGCTGATTTTAAACAATATTCAGGCTTAAAAATCAAGATATTTAATGCAAATGCTAAATAAGACGATTGCATAATGATCTTTTTAATTTTTGCAATATTGTGATTTAAAATCTAAAAATGCGTACGCTTTGTGTTAATTTGAAGAATTTTATACTGTTGAATAGATTATCGCATAGATTAGAAAATGTAAGTAAAAATTAATATTGAAATTGTTTTTAAGGTTATATTTGGCGCCGATTTTAAATTGTAGGTTCGAGGATCGCACATGCAGCAGGAGAAGTTGGAGAAAAGAAGGGCAGAGATTTTAGCTAAAGGATTGCCGAAAGTAAAACCAATACCTGACGTTAAAGATATAATTTTAGTATCGTCTGGAAAGGGAGGTGTTGGAAAAACTACAACAGCTGGTAATTTGCATTCTTAATTTATTATTATTATTAATATTTTGATTCTAGTGAACTTGGCGGCAGCTTTAAAAACAGAATACCCTGAGAAAAATGTGGGTTTATTGGATGCAGATGTGTTTGGTCCATCTGTGCCACTGATGATGAATTTAGATGATACACCCATCTTGAATGATAATAATTTAATGGAACCATTAATTAATTATGATGTTAAATGGTTTGTTTAAAAAAACTAATGCATTCATGCAAAATAATTAAATTTGCTTTTAGTATGTCCATGGGATTTTTAGTCGGGGAAGGTGCTCCATTGATTTGGAGAGGTTTAATGGTAATGCAGGCTCTGGAAAAGTTAATGAGGCAGGTACAATGGGGACCTACTGATTACCTAATTGTAGATACACCTCCAGGTACTGGAGATACTCATTTAAGTTTGGTACAAAATCTTCCTATTACAGGTAATTAGAAAAGATTTCATCAAGGTATTTTAAACTTATAATAAATAATGTTTTTATTTTACTGCATACCCAAATTAACCACAGAAATACAGTGAGAGTATACTTAATCTTGTATTCTAATATTTGTTTATATAATAAATTTATAGGTACTATAATTATAAATTATCTTTGTTTCTATGAGTACTTATTGCCAACCTTCAAATTAATTGAGGCAGGTTTTATATGTCTTGCTTGCCTATAGAAGGTCTTGACGAGATTCATCTAACTTAATTTTATTATTATTTTTAAGGTGCAATATTAGTAACAACTCCGCAAACTGCTGCAATTCAAGTAACAAAACGTGGCGCTGTAATGTTTGAAAAATTAAAAGTTCCACTAATAGGAATCGTAGAAAATATGAGCTCCGTCAAATGTCCAGCTTGCTCCAGTGATGTACAGCTCTTCGGTAATGGTGTTAAACTTCTGGCCGAGGAAATAGAGTGCCCTATACTTCAGAGAATCCCTCTTGAAAAGGAGATTAGCAGTGGTGGTGACAAAGGTGTCCCTATCATAATTTCTAAGCCTCACAGCAACGAGGCCACCATATACAGAAATCTTGCCAAGCTTGTAAAAACATTCATTGACGAAAAAGAGAATAAATCGTTGTAAAAATAATTGTTTATTGATCCTTATTATAACAACCCAACAAATTAAATACACACAAAAATTTTACAAAAAAATAACAGGTTCGTCACAGTTTACGTGTATCTGGTATGTATGAATAAATTTCTCAATTTTTATAAATATAATACAATGATGCAAATATTATTTTAATTTAATATAATTTATACATTAATCTATGAGAAATAAAAAAATAATGGTATTATGCGTAAACAAAATGTAGGTTAAAAAAATTTGTGGTTTTTAAGAATCAACACTATAAATTCAATTGAAACAACTACAACATTAAAATTCAAAACCTTAACAAACTCATTGGTGAAATTTATTTAGACATACCATACTAGGAATTGTACAGTATTTTTTTATTGATTGATTTTTATTGAGTTTCCATATAAGTACTGACAATTATTCTTTTTATAATTGTGCAGAGAATAAATATTTGGAAGCCTATAGTACGTATGGATTATCTTCTGATAATAAAAAATACTGTAGTGAATTAACACTTAATATTAGATGATACATAAAATGTTTTAATAAATGTACATATAATTGACTGTTTGATTTCATTTAATTCAAGTCATATGAAGTGTCAAAATTGAGTATAATAAAATTTTAAGTTATAAATTAAAAAATATATCCATGACAATTCACTAAGCATTTTCTTTATAAGGATATTACAGAAGGGATTCCAATTTTTACTCAAGCTCAATTCTTTGTCATGCAGAAGAAAAATGTATATTTCATTTATGAAATTGTATTAAGTGTTTAAGATTGTTACATTCCAACTCAATTGACATTCTGATGTTGGTTGATGACTTAAAAACAAAGTACACTCACTCTGTCTTACGTTTATAAATAAGTACATTTATATCGTAAAACATACAAATTCTTATAAGGATTTTTGACTTATTAACTTTCCATATTTTTTATATGCGTTTTTTTTTTTAATTGTAAAAATAAAAGACGAGGGGGGTGAAACAGATAGAGTTCCTATACATTGTCTCCTTTACGAACGATCAGTCATTGTGTTTAAAAATATAATGATAAAACTGCACCTGACGACAACACTAAAAAATAAACTGTCCCCGTTCGATGACACACTCACTCTTTCTCTTCCTACCACCGCTTTTTGTGCTCGTCCATTGACACTCCACCAGGTCCCAAATAGACAATCATCAGGAGACCACCAATCACAGATAATGTCTGTAAAATATAAACATATTAATGTAAAGTTACACTTTTATTGGCAATAACAAATGTTATTCATGTCTTAATTCATTTGGTAATCTTAAAGAATGAATGAATAATTGTAATAATTAATTAACTTAATCTAGTAACACATTCATATTGTTAGTTAACTAGTGTTCAACATTAATTAAAGTTTAATTTGAATATTATAAACGTAATATTACATAATAATATAAGTAATTTATACAAAATTTTAATAAGCAGTCAACTTATCTTAATTATAGAAAAATAACTAAAACTTTTAATAATATAAGTAAAACTGAAATCAATTCCTATTAAATATCAAACTTTGTATAAATATGTTGTATGAAAGTAATTTCTAATTAAACAACTTAATAGTTTTTTCTGGTTTTATCTTACCTGGAAGAAGTCATACTTCAGGAAATCTCTGAGTGGCTTATATTCAGGAATGTTCCACCATGCATTATAATAGAAGTTGAGCGTGCTCAAAAGGATTACAAGAATCAAAGCAGAGAGCTTTGTTTTATAACCTATCGTCACCAGTACCATCAGTGCCGATCCCACCAAATCCACTACCAACTAAAACAACATTTTAATGATTATGTTTTGTTAATATTCAATTTTCTTTGATAATGCCTATTGTAAGTTTTATATATACAGGGTTATTCACGCTATACGGCACGGAATATTGTGGCCAAAATACGTGACTTTCAAAAAGTTTCATTTTGGGGATATATGGGGGTCTATTAGGGCTACTTTTTAAAATTATTTTCATAATATACAGGGTGTCCCAAAAACCCTAAAAGTATCAAAGTTGTGTTTTTTTTAATGAAACACCCTGTATTTTATTGCATTTTTGGATCCGTCTATAAAAATAAGTATGTGTTTTAATAAGGTTTTTATTACATAAACCTTAAGGTTTTTGAATTAATTTGAATTTTGTAAAAATGTAACCTAATTTTCATGTGTTAAATACTTAAAAAATAATTAAGTTATGCATACCAAATTTACACTGAAGTGTAACAATAGATCATATTTTATTTTCCAAGTATAATAAACTTGACATCTTATGCCGGGTGTAAAAAAATTGGAATTAAACAAATGAGAACTTTAAATGACTATAACTTCATTTATTTAAATGGAACGCTATATTTATTAATTTATCAGCAAATGCACGTTTTAATTACCTATTGAATGGTATTTAAATCTTAAGTGTTAAGTCTTCTCGTTTTTACAGAAAACGCCAAAATATTGTTTATTGCACCGTTTTAGTACTTTTAAAGTAAAAATTTTAATGTATCTAGTTTTCTATTTATTTAAAAACGTCAGATAATTAATTTAGTCTGTTACTTTAGTTTAAAAAGGATGTCTTTTGTTATAGTTGTGTTATTTTGCGTTTTTGTGTTAGATCGTTAGTAATCGTTATTGTTTGAACATGGTTGTTGTATGTCATAGTAAAAAATGAAAATTTACACAGATTTTCTTATACTGAGGTTTTTATAACTGACACTTCCAATTTCTTTAAACTGGTTTAATAGTCTCTCAAAAATGGCTGGCTTAGGGTGATTTCTTTCGGGAAACCTTTAAGTATAAACTCGACAAGCCAATAAACAATTTTGATGACATTCTCCAAGCATAAAAATAATGCCAATAACCCCTTCTTTTGAGTAAATCTTCATTTTTTTACCAAAAAATACAACAGCGATGTTCAAACAATAACGATTATTAACGATCTAACACAAAAATGCAAAATAAGACAACTATAACAAAAGACAGGCTTTTTAAACTAAAATAACAGACTAAATTAATTATCTGACGTTTTTAAATACCATAGAAAACTAGATACATAAAAATTATTACTTAAAAAGTACTAAAACGGTGCAATAAACAATATTTTGGCGTTTTCTGCAAAAACGAGATGACTTAACACTTAAGATTTAAATACCACTCGAAAGGTAATTAAAACGTGCATTTGCTGATAAATTAATAAATATAGCGTTCCATTTAAATAAATGAAATTATAGCCATTTAAAGTTCTCATTTGTTTAATTCCAATTTTTTTACACCCGGCATAAGATGTCAAGTTTATTATACTTGGAAAATAAAATATGATCTATTGTTACATTTCAGTGTAAATTTGGTATGCATAACTCAATTATTTTTTAAGTATTTGAAACATGAAAATTAGGTTACATTTTTACAAAATTCAAATTATTTCAAAAACCTTAAGGTTTATGTAATAAAAACCTTATTAAAACACACACGTATTTTTATCGAAGGATCCAAAAATGCAATAAAATACATGGTGTTTCATTAAAAAAAACACAACTTTGATACTTTTAGGGTTTTTGGGACACCCTGTATATTATGAAAGTAATTTTAAAAAGTAGCCCTAATAGACCCCCATATATCCCCAAAGTGAAACTTTTTGAAAGTCACGTATTTTGGCCACAATATTCCGTGCCGTATAGCGTGAATAACCCTGTATATGAATACTTCACAAGACGATTGAGATAGATAAAAGCAATTAAATAATGTTGATTTAATCATACTAAACATTTGCAAGTATTTAAGAGAATAAATATAATTAAAAATAATTTGTTATTTCTTACCTGGAAGAAGTTGAAGTCAAATCTGATGATTGTGATGAACATAAATGCCAAAAGGACACGGCCTGTCAACTGAAGGTAATTTTTAGGTTTGTTATCTCCCAAAGAGGGTACTCCAGCAAATAAACTTTTTGCCTCCCCTCTGCTTTCAGCTAACACCAACAGTAGTGCCCCAATTAATGCAAGATTTCTTAACAAAAACTGCAAATCCCAGAGTATACTATACGCTAATGTCTGAAAGAATTACAAAAAATCAAATACATAATATAATCTTGCTTCAAAGTTTTACTGTTTTTAAATATTACTCATTTTATATTTTGCAGTATAGAAAATAAAAATATTATTATATACAAATCTTAATAATTACCTAATAATAAAAAAGACCTTATATCTTAAACATATTTACCAATTTATACGAGTTTCATAAAGCCACAAATATTCTCATTTACCTGTGTACTTAAAGACAAATTTTTTTCTTCTAAAAAACTAATTGATTATGTAAAATCGTGCACAATAACTCAATAAGACAAAACGATTTATAACAACAATTATATTAACCAACAGTAAATCTAAAATTAGAAATTGTGCTAATAAAATAATCCAATACAGTATTCAATTTTACTACAAATTTAAATACGTACAATTTGTAATAACTAAGCACAATTTACTCTGGTACAAATATGGATTTTTTAGGTGTTTTCAATAAACATGAAATCATATTTTTTAAATAAATAACATGACTTGAATAATGTTGATTTATTAAAAATAATACTACTGGTACTAACAACTAACCATGAAAACATTTCTTAGATAAGCAGAATATTTAGAGAATTACATTTTTAGAATTATCCCTTTCAACTAATTGCAAAGTTAATAGTAAACAAACTAAGTTCTAGTTTGAAAAATAATGAAGAATTATTTACTTATGAAAAGACTGCATCAAACAGAAACAATTCATTAAATACTCACATTTTATAAAATCCTCTGGTTTTCACAATATCAAATGTTTATGGGTATAATATGGATAAATTAAGACATATAAAATGTAAATTTTATATAAGGAAAGGTTATTTTAATTTTTCTGTTGAATTAAGCAATGAGCTTTTATAGATAATTAATAAAAAGTAAACAAAGTAACTGCTGTAAAAATTATATTTATATTACTTACTTGTAAGACTACAATGAAGAATAAAATGCCACATGCAATGCCGACTCTAAACCGGATGATGACCATGACACACCCACCCAGCTGGCCCACCAGGTTGATAAATACAAAGAGTGTGGCTAAAAATACCCCACAGCCCCACGACATATTCATGTACTCCCTCTGTTCCGACCATTGGAACCACATACGCAGGCCATCCTCCAGGAATGTTGAAATCAGACATAGCCGAGCTACTGTAGGCAATATGTGTTTACCCTTCCTAATAGCCTAAAAAAAATAAAAATATTAATTTTTAACATCCAATAATTATTAAATTAAAACACTTTGTAATTTCCTTCCTTCACATTTATTGACATATAAAAATAAATGTGAAGGAAGGAAATTACAAAGTGTTTTAATTTAATAGTGATAACTTCACACAACTCAAATCAAACCGTGAATATCCAATAATTACTTATATTTGTGTGACAACATAATGGAATATGCAAATAATTGTTGGAGGAAAATATTTTTTTTTCATTACTATTAGATTTGTTTGCCTTTTAGAGTACACTGATATATTGTACAACATATTTACTGACTTTAACACTAGAACTACCAACAGTTATAATATACCTATTTCTCCCAAACTGGTCATTTTGACCAGTGTGATATTTAGTCGGAAAAATATAAAAATTTATTTAAAAAGAAAGTCTCATTAACAATTTATGCACCCGATCATTTTGACAGGTTGGTATTTCTAGTGTTGATAATAATGAAAATTTATGATTAGTTAAAAATAAAAATAAACCTAACATCTATTATTGAAACATTCAAATATTAATTAAGTTCTTTGATTTACAGGGTTTTGAGATTTCATATTTAAAAATATTATGAACAGTATTGCTTTGGATTATTATTGAAGACATAACAAATTGACACCTATTTTTTCTAAAAACGTTTATTAAATTTTATATAATTTGTCATAATATATAATAAAAAATGTCTATGTTTGCTCGGACACATATTTTTTTTAACGCACATTTTTTGAGATAATATTCAAATGTGGGTGTCCCAAAATTAAGTTGATTCTGAGTACTTTTCATGTAGCATACCCTATCTTTATTTATGATAAATAAAATACAGAGTAAAGTTGTGTTTATTTGTTTCCTTAGTAAATTATACTTTTATTCATTTAATAAACATTCCAATAAGATCAACAATTTTGAATTACCTAATTTGTTACTTTCCCTATATAGTATATATAGGGGAAGTATTGTTTTCGTGCGTGAAAATGTCTGTGGGCGCTGTATCTCAAAAATGAATGATCCAATTAAAAACTGGAACTGAAAAGCTTTTGGTGAATATTCAAAACCCGGAAGTGGATGTTTACTCGAGGCCGTGTTTTGTTTTTTTCCAATATTTTTTTAAATATGAAAAATATTATAAAACTTTTCAAACAAAAGTTAAAGACAATGAGAAACTGAATAAGTTTTATTAAAACATATTTTACATAAAATTCTTAACTTTTGAGAAAAAAAATAAAAGTTGAAAATTTTTAGATTTTTTGCCAATTTCTAATAACAACAAATAATTGTAGAGAATTCAAATGTGAATAAATTACTAAGAATAGCTTTTTTGCGTAAACCTCATAGTTTTCGAGTGAAATATAGAGAAAGTACTATGATGGTCACATCACCATTTTCAGTTTTAGTTTGACGTTTTTTATTTAATAACAAATATCCAGACAGACCAATAAACCGGTAAATAAAAAATTAAAAAATAAAATATATCTTTATTTCAGAGTGTACATAATATAGAATGAAATTGCCGTCAGTGGTCTTAATATTAATATTTATTCTAATGCTTATACTAATTACAGATAGACTTATTGATACTATAATCCTAAAAATAGTTTTACATACTAGAATTGCCTATATATAATGAGCTATTACTAAATAATGAATTCCGTAATGGAGTATGGTTCTCGCATAATTAAGTACTTGCGAAGCGCAATTTTCAGTTGCTTTGTGTTATGTTTTAATTCTTTAATTTCATTTGGTAATGAATTAAAAAGTTTAATTGCGGAATAATGTACTCCATCCTCAGTTCATTTAAGATTGTGTTTGGGGTATATGTAATTGTTGGTCCTTGTTGTATACTTATT
Source organism: Ontholestes murinus (assembly GCA_963969525.1). Lineage (NCBI taxonomy): Eukaryota > Metazoa > Arthropoda > Insecta > Coleoptera > Staphylinidae > Ontholestes > Ontholestes murinus. Next base: position 47,882,572 of record OZ018394.1, on the reverse strand, counting down.
TAGTTTGTCATCCTGCCCTTTGATATGTCTGTGGTAAAACATAATAGTTTCCAGAATATATATACTTTTGAAGTATCCGCGGCAGGATTGACGGTATTTTAAACCAAACGTGATTCTGATTGCTTTCTTTTGTGCTATGAAAATATTGTTTGCACGAGTTTTGCCTCCCCAGAATACAATTCCGTACCGTAAAATACTTTCGAAATTGGCAAAAAAATATGCGGCTTTAATCACTGTACTGTCTAGGTATTTTGATAGTTGTCTTAAACTATGAATGATACTATTTAATTTATTTTCTGTACTATTTATATAGATAGATCCAATTCATTTTATTATCTATAATAACTCCTAGGAATTTTGTTGAATTCGTTAATTTTGTCACTTCATTATCTAGTGTAATAGTTTCGGGAAGAGCTGCATTTAGTTTGTCAAATATAATGATATTGGTTTTATCCTTCTTTATTAGTAATTTATTTTTAGTGAACCACTCTTTTACTCTAAGAAATAGTACGTTTGAATTGTTTATTACTTCATTTATATTTGAATTCGAGATTAAGAGATTGGTGTCATCTGCATAATTTATTATTTTCTCTTGGCCGGTATGGATTGTGGTGATGAGGTCATTTATGAAAAGGAGGAAAAGTCCGGTGGTTATGACAGATGTTTCGGATTCAGCAAGCACGCCGTTTTTTTGAACCACCACCCGTTGTGTCCGCTCGTATAAATAGGACTTAAACCAGTCGAGTGCCGTGCCTCTAATTCCATTCTTTTCTAATTTTAGCAATAAAACTTTGTGATCTATTGTATCGTATGCTTTCGATAGGTCGATAAAAATGACCATTGTAATTTCTCGTTTTTCTGAATTTTGTAGTATGTTGTCTATGAAATTGAAAATGGCTGTTGAAGTTGACTTGCCTTTTGTGTACCCGTGTTGCATTATATTAATTGTGGCACAAGATCTAAAAAATGTTGTAATTCGATTTATCATAGCGTTTTCAAAAATTTTTGAGAACACCGGCAGAAGACTGTTAGGTCGATAGTTTTCAATATTATCTGCATTTCCTTTTTTGTATATGGGTTTGATAATGGCAGTTTTTAATTTATTAGGGAATATACCATTTGATAATGAATTATTTATGATATAAGTTAGTGGAGCTACTATTTCAATTGCAGTCTCTTTTATTATTATACTTGGTATATCATCAAATCCACAGGACAGTGTGGTTTTTAATTTGGAGATTATATTCAAGCATTCTATTTCGGTCAAAGGATTGATAAATATACTTCTATTGTTTTCTTCAATTTTATCGTCATAATTTATTGAAGTCTGAAGTTGTGCTGTTATCTTGGAGCCCTTTTGAAAATGTGTGTGAAATTCAGAGGCAATTTCATCTGCGGTTTCTGGTACTTTTATAACTGATTTTTTATTTTGTTTTCCCTTTATATTGTTTATTACTTCCCAAACACATTTATTTGAATTGTTCGAGTTTTCGATTTTAGATTTGTAATAATGTGATTTATTTTCTATTAGAAGTTGATTGTATTTTTTTTGCGTGAATTTGTAGGAATTTATTAATTCCTGATTATGACGAGACAAGACGTATAGAATGTCGAGCTCCTTTTTACATTGTATGAGCTCCTGTGAAGATGGTATGCTTTTTGTTCGTTTTGATTTTATTTTTATATTTTTTACGGGAAAGCATTCATTCATTAAATTAGAGTACAAATGATTGAATAGATCAATAGATCCCATTGTGCGTTGACGTCTGCATTAGAAATATTGTATAGGTAGTTCCAGTTAATATTACGTATTTTTTCTTTAAAATTTAAAATATTATTTCTATTGAATAATCTTTTTTGACACACATTGTTTGTAGTATTTTCTATTATTGGGATTTCTATTTTTTGTCCAAGATGATCAGATACATGCATGTTAATAACGCTGCTTGCATAGGTGTCTGATTTATTAATAAATATATTGTCGATACATGTTTGTGATGTTTTGTTACTCTTGTTGGACAATTAATTAGATATCTAACGGGTGTCCAACAATTATTGCAGTCCCGGGTGGCGTTGTAATAAAAAACGTACGTCGATTCTTACATGTGCCAAATAAATGAACTGACATTTTTAATGCACATTTAGGTTATGTTTCAAAATTAATATGTCAGTTCATTTATTTGGTACATGAAAGAATCGACCTACGTTTTTGATTCCAACGCCACCCGGGACTGCAATAATTGTTGGACACCCGTTATAACCGTAGCTATGCAATAGTTGTGATAACATTTGTTTTGATATCGTGTTTTCAAGGAAATTTATATTAAAATCACCTACTATTACCGTAAATTTGTTTTCGATTTCTACTGTATTTAAAGTTTCTTCAAATAGTTTTAAAAAGTCATCAAAGTTTCCATTGGGTGGTCTATATACAGCAATTATAATTAGTGTACGTGTATTATGAGTGAGAGTTATTGCAGTGCATTCAAATACATAAGGCTTACTTATTTTAGTTATATTCGGTGTGTTGTGGCAATTGATTTCTTTTTTCGAGTAAATTGCTACTCCTCCATGTTGATTTTCCCCTCTGCAGAAAGTGGATACCAAGTTAAAGTTATGGAGAGTGATATTTCTAAGTTGGTCCTCAGTTTTCCAGTGCTCTGTAGCGCAGAATATGTCACAGTCAAATATTTCTAGTTCTTTGCCTAGTAGATCAGAGCAGTTACCTATTGACTGGATATTTTGATGGATGATTGTTAATGTTTTTTCTGAGATATGTTTTGATTTAGAGGGTGTCGATAGTTCCTCTTTTTCAGGCGGAATAAAAAATTATCGATAAAAACATTTTTAGGCCATAGTTCTGGTTTTATGATGTCACCTGCCATATCAGAGGGTATAGATACCTTGAAAGATGCGTACTCTTCGGGATATTTTGATTGCATCACTTCACACTTTACGTTTTTAAAATTTTTCGAGTTTAGGTAATTTTTTAGTTTTTCTTCGGTGACCGTTGGATCCTAACGGCAGACATGAAAATGCGAAAATTTTATTCCACCCTTAATGTCTATATCTTCTTCATTGGTACCATGTGTGCGATGCAATTTCCTTCGTTTAGGATTTTGCTGTTGCCATTCTCCTTTTTCTTCCTCCTGCGCAGGTGTGGAAAGTGGGATTTCTGGAACGTTTTTGTCATTTTGAATTTCCGGAACTTTTTGTATACATTTGTTTTTTCTTTCTAATTGGACTTCACTTTGTATACATTTTATATCCTTTGGCTTGTTTGTGGCTGTTTCATTTGATTTTGAAAGTAACTTAATTTCACTTTGTAGTTCACTTATGACCCCTTTTAATTCGCGTATTTCACTGCACATGTATTTAGTTTCATGTTCAACTGCTTTTTTTATAATTAAATTAAACTCCGCACTTTTTAAAAAGAATATTACATCTTCGTTTCAGGAACGAAGGTCGGGGGCCATTTTATGGCTTTTTATTGAGGGTTGAGATTTGAGCACGGTACTAGGCACGTCCGTTCGGTATGGAGGCTAGTTTACTACTTAAATAGTCAGCAAAATTGAGAGGAAGTTTCGAGATTCTGGTTCTGTAGAAGATAAGCCAAAAAAGGACTAAATATTTTACTAACTGTAGAAGAAAATCCACATATTAGCATTTGTCAAATTAGCCGTATCCACGATACCCCTCCTTCCTCTGTACATAAGAAAAAGTGGCATCCTTATTAAATAATAGTGGCACACGAATTTAATGAAGATGATCCAGACTGACGAATGCAATTCTCTCAAACCTTAATGGATATGTGTCACAAATTCCTGGTCATGTTGAAAACATTTTGTTCTCAGACAAATCAACTTTTACATTAACCAAGCAAATTAATAGACAAAACTCTCAGTATAGGGCAAAAGAAAATCCCAGGTGCATAAGAGAATAATAAACCCAATATCCTGAAAAAATTTATATTTAGGCTGGAATTGACAAAACTCAAATCATTGGGCTTTACCATTTTGGAGAGACATTGAACGGTCCAAGATATCTTGATTTCTTAAAACAATTTAAGAAATTTATTTCCCTGTGCTAATGATCTGATGATACAAATTTATAGTTCATGCAAGATGGTGTACCACCACATTAGGCAATTGAATTGAAAGGCGTGGACCAATTGAATGGCCACCAAGATCTCCCAATCTCAATCAGGATTATTTTTTGTGGGGTCACCTCAAAAATGATGTATACAAAACTTTTTATTATTAATTTTAGAATAATATTGTTTTGTATCTTTATACAGGGTGACTGACGAAAAACCTTTGGTGCTGTATCTCGCTTATTTTTTATCCGATTTTAATAAATAAAACATCAAATTAAATCATTTTTAAAAGACTCTAATATGAACTTAACCGATATTTTTTCTTGGATTCAGTTTTTGACAAAAGACGATCAACTTTTTTTTTTTCAAATTGCACTGTATATATATATATTTGGTATTGATCCGCAAAAAGATTTTTTTCTGAATACAAAATTGTAAACAATTTTATCCATTCATCAAACCAAAGTCGAGAAATTGAGGATTTTCTGAAAAAAAAAATTAAAAATCAAGTACCCATATTAAACAATATACAAAGCCTATTCAAATGTCAAAAGTGACACTGTCAGTCATTGGTACAATATTTTTAATAAATTCAATATTAACCCTTTGCACTCCGTTGTCGCCGCATTTGCGACATTTCGTATGTTAGTAATAAATCTGTGGTCGCCGTATTTGCGACACGCTTGTTTATCTCACTCAGCGCTCATAATTTTTAGATAATCAAAAGTGTTTACTTTTGCGTTACAATGTGTATGATCTGCATTTTATGTTTATACAATGGTAAGTGTTTTATTTTGTTTCGTTATAATTATTATAAAAAAATGGCTGGAGTGCAAAGGGTTAAAATGAATAACGAAGTATATTTTTTACCTTTTCTTAAAGAAAATTCTTTCGAATACGTAAACATAAACAACAACTAAAAATGTATTTTAATATGAAAAAGGCCACAAAAAATAATTAAAAATATATTATAGGTGCTCAAAATTACTTCCGTGCTGTGACAGACACTGCCGGCATCTTCTAGAAATGCTTGTCACTGCATTAAGTAAATAATTTTGGTATATTTCCTGACAGTCCTGCACTATCCTTCTTAAAACTTCTGGGGTATCTGGAGGGGTCAAGTAGATATTATCTCTAATGTAACCCCATAAAAAGAAATCCAATGGATTTAGGTCTGGAGATCTAGGGGGCCATCGAATTGGACCGTTAGTTCCAATCCACCGATCGCCAAAATTTTCATTTAAATATTGAACATTTATTCATGCGTTGTGATAAAACACGATTTTGTTCAACACTGCTATTGGTAATTCGTCCAGAAAATGACTTATTTCGCTTGATAGCAGAGAATAATATTTTTCTTGATTGAGAGTGCCGTCAATAAAAAAGGGGCCCACTAGTCTGTCTCTTAAAATACCACACCACACGTTAACACTAAATCGTCTTTGGAAATTATTTGCCACAACAATATGATCATTTTCCTGGCTCCAGTGGCGATGATTGTTTCTATTAAATAAACCATTTTTACCGAAAGTGCACTCATCTGACCAAAGCACGCGACGATAAAAAATAGGATCGTCTTTTAACTTATTAATAAAGTAAGTACAAAATTGAATCCTCCGTTGAGGGTCATTGTCATAAAGAACATGTACTTTTCGTGGTATGTATGGAAATAAATTATGTTTCTTGAGAATATGGTGAACTGTTTGCTGAGAAACTTCCAGATTATGGGCAATTTGTCGGGTAGACGTGTCCAAGTTTTCTTGAACTTCAAGTAAAACATTTAATTCCAAATCTTTATCTTGTATTACACGAACATTTCTTTTTGGGTTTTTAAACGACCCAAAGTTTTTTAAGTTACGTACCAGCCTTCCAAATTTGTCGGCACATGGCATTTTTCTATCAGGAAAACGATTTTTGTAGAGGCGCAAAGCTCTTGTACCACTACTTCCGCTTTCAACATAAGCTTACAGCATGTCAACACGTTCTTTGTTGTTCATTTTATTGGTGAAATTATTAAAAATCATTACAGTATTGTATCAATGTGACACTGTAACTTCTGACATTTAGAATAAACTATGCTAATTGTTTACTATGGATACTTGATTTTTAATTTTTTTACCATAAATTCCCCAATTTCTCGGCTTCTGTTTAATGTATAGATAAAATTGTTTTCATTTTTATATTCAGAATAAAATATCATTTCGGATGAGTAAAAAATATATATACAGAACAATTTGAAAAAAAAAAGTTGCTTGTCTTTTGTCAAAAACTGGATGCAAGAAAAAATATCAGTTTAGTTCATATTAAAGACTTTTAAAATTGATTTAATTTGATGTTTTATTTATTAAAATCAGATAAAAAATAAGCGAGATACAGCACCAAATGGTTTTCGTCAGTCACCCTGTATACAGGGTAATTCACGCTATAAATACCACAATATTCCGTGCCGTATAGCGTGATAACCCTGTATATTGTTACCCTCACTTTATTAATATTGTAATTTTCCTATGTAATTAGGCTTCGGCCTGTAAGGAAATTAAATAAATAAATAAACCTGAAACATGTAACAACTTAAAAACTAGAATTAGAAGAGAATGTGCCAACATTATTCAAGAAATAATAAATAGGGTCCAGCATGAATTTATCGATCGTTTGGGTTACAGCCAAGAAGGGTTTCAGTTTCAGCATTTAATTAAGTAAATAATTATTGTTCCTTATTAATTCCAACGTTTCAATGAAACCATGTTACCTTTTATCAGAAATAAAATAGTACTTTTTTAAACGCCATTTCTTCGAAAACAGTTGAATATCGACATACCCGATGTACTACATGAAACTTACTCAGAATTTTATGTAGCATCCATAAATGCAACAAAAAATAGGGGTTCTTATTTGAAAATTTCAATTTAGTGATTATGAAGACTTGGTTTTCTGTATTCTTCATTATTATTCATTGTCGATATGTGAGATCGATATCTTTTTATGTATTATTCATAATTATGAATTTCTTCTCAAGTTTTGTTCCAATTATGTTGAACATTTTTTGTAAAAATTCATCCCATTTATGTGGGGAACTGGGAAGTTTTAAGTGGAGGTCGCAAGCATATATTTATAGTTCGAAAAGTTTTTTTGTGAAGACCAAACATTTAAATATTTTATTTTGAATACTTGAATTAATTGTACAAATTTACTGGAAAATATTGATTTGTCACAAGAGGAACAATTGGTGGCATTTGCTATTTTTCAGCATCCCAATTGATGATTCGTTAAACATTTGAATAAAAAAACAATATACCTACTGACAAAATGAACACATATATAAACTTAACTTAAAGTGTTGTTAACTTTAATAAGTAATTAGAATATTACATCATTTACATTTAAATTATGTTCGATAATTAAAATGTCAGTTCAATTTATTTGGCACTTGTAAGAATTGACGTACTTATTTGATTCCAACGCCACCCGGAACTACAATAAATGTTGGACACCCTTTATATAAATTACCAACGAAATTATAAATGGAATCAGTTAACTATTGATAATGAACACATAGTGTTTTTAAATGTACATAAAGTGGTGAAAATAAAAGAGTAAATTAAGAAATATAACTGTGCTTAATTATCAAATCTAACTGACCATTATTACATAGTTCAGATTATGTACTATTTATTATAACCAAGTGATTATTAATAGTTGTTATTCTAATTTATATTAAAAGTAGTGTAATTAATAATGAGAAATTATTATATCATGTATATTATTTGAATTTTTAATTAAAGATATTAAATACTATTAATGTATTTCCACTGAAGCATGACAAATGGAACATACCATTATCTAAAATGGGAATTAAGGTTGTATACTCATTAGAAATAAAGCAATGCCAAGGTAAATTTATAAATTTAATATGCAAATTATTAAACGTAATGTATATTTTCAAAGTCGAAAATATTCACATTTACGATACTTTCCAATAGAGAAAGTAAAAAATACTGGTCAATGCACAAATTTAATTAGGCAAACAATTCATGGTAATCAGTGAAAATTTCTATTAATTGGTTGTTGTTTTTACAATAATATTGTCTTTATAAATTAACGTTTTTATAAATAATAAAATGAATTAATTGAAGTAATAATTAAGACTACAGATTAAAAAAAACGCAATTGCATAATTTACTTTGGAGATATTATCAATATATTTCACAATAAAACTCTCAGCCTCTTAATAAATTGAATAATACATGAAAAATAAAAATATTTTAAAAAGCAGTGAGTATTAAGTTATATATTAACTAAAATATTTAAATATATATTACAACTTAACGATAATAAAATTTTACTGATTTTGGAAAACTCCAATATTGTTTTAATTAACTTTTTTAAATGAACTGGTGTATTAGATTATTAAAAATAAATAAATAAACAATCATTTAATGTGTAGTTGTTGTCTGTAGTCACTACGTAATTATTAAATATTGCCTTGGTATACGTTAATAACAACTTGGAATAAATAACTTTTAAGACATTACATAATAAATTTAATAATGATAATGAGAAATCTAATGTGTGTCAATCTACTAAAACACATCTGGTGTACTGATTTTAATAAAAACATTATATGTTTACTAGTCTTGGGTGTTTACAGGAACATATGGATGTTAACCTGAAAACCTTTACACCAACTTAATTAATGGGATGATTCTGGAAGGTCCACGACAGCGTTTCGTATTATCTAGATAACAAATAGTGAAAAACCTGTTGATTTTTCATTCGCGGATCTTTCCGATTAGGGCTAGCGGGTGACGTGTGACGTTTTGGTGGAGGATTCCGAGGGGTAGGGACAGTGGAGCGCGCCCCTATTCGCACGATACGTGCTGTTGCACATTTCACGAACTAAATTTACCTGATCGGCTATATCCTCTGCGCTGGACACGTACTCGTTGGGGATGTTCATCCTGGCGGCCCCTCACTGAAAAACGAAAACTGCACACCGCCGTGTCCACGCAGACAGTTGATTTGTCGCTGAGTGTACACGTGCGCCTCGTTCACGGCGATGATGGCACTGACGTCACCGGTGAAGGCGAGAGGGAAAATATTCGAAAGTCCATTCATTGCGTGTGTGTTATCGGAGTTATTGCGTGCTATAGAGAGAGTATGCTACTTGAGTCGAAAATCGGGGGGCGCCGACGGATTAAAATGCCAACCACGAAAATGCATTGAAAATCCTTTGAAAGAAACAGAACGCGTTCGCTCGCTCTAACCAATGACAGCACTACTAAGTAAAGTACACGTTGCGTGAAAATCAGCGTGTAATTTTGCATTACTTGGTCTAATTTTTAAAATTTAATTATTTCTAGATGTTTGACTTCAGAAATCCGTACCCAAAAAACAAATTAACTATATCATTTTATTCTTGTTCAATTTTCATTAAACCAAATTTACTTTACGACTGTATAGTTTGTAATTTTTTTTCTAATTCTATTGTTATTATCTTTTTAAAAAATCGTTAAATTATCTAGCGCCCCTTTCCATAAAATTCAAAATTATTTTATTGGATTCTCATGGTACGTATGTATGTTCAGTATCTGTAGTATACTGAAATTTGCAGCTTTAAAATAACATAAATGTGTGTTATTTAAAATAAAAATATTATTTGATGCCTAGTTATACTGGTAGTCAGTGCTAACTTTCTTATTATGGATACTATGAATAATATTGCAAATTTCATTAAATACTGTCAAAAAAATCATAAAGTTACAAAACTTTTTATTGTCGTAGTAATGTTATCCTCTTAGTATTCCACAAGAAACATTAATGAACAAGGAGCAAACCTTCATATTCTTAAATCTAACTTTATTGGAAATTTTATATTTACATATATAGCTTATGGTTGTATATTTTTAGACTTATACTGCTTTCTTAAGTTCGGTATATTAATTATTGTTAGTACTATATACTTTCTGGCTTTTATGATTTACTTTTACAATCTTTTATATTTAAAGCCTTTTGTTTGTGATGTTAGTTTACTATTGTATGTAATCTCAGGATTTTCCAATGGGCTTGATATTATAGTGAAGTTCAGCTTTAATTTAGTGACAGATTTATGTTGTCTTTGAGTACGGAAAATATGTAAGGAATATATTGTGCAATACTAGTAGTAGAATACTGGTGAAAATAAGAGTGTGAAGTAAAGAAAGAAAGTATGCTTAAATATTTACTTTACTTTATAAAAAAAAAACAATGTTTTAATTGCTTTTCCTAAAAAAATACATGTTTTATGAAAAAAGAAATATTTCTGAAAACAGTAAACATAATTGTGAATTTCGGATGAAACAATTTATAGTTACCAGGAAATATTTTAAGATAAAATTCCGAAACATATAATCATCATCAAAAGTGTAAAGATTAGCGAAACATATAAAAGTTGTCACCAAGCAAAACAAATAAAAAAATTGACAAATAACTTTTGAAAATTGTCAAGAAAGTTGAGTTTTATTGAAAAATTCTGAAAAAAAATAATTGTCAATTTTCAAATTGTAAAATGAAAGTTCCCAAAATATTTTTATCAAAAAAAAAAAAACAAATTACAAATGAACTATTTATTTTAGGTCTTGTAATTGCTAATCTTTGTATTTTATAAATTGTTTATAGAAAATTGAAAAACATTTAATTTAATTTTTTTATAAAACTTTAAATGCCTGAAATACTTTACAACTTTAATTTGTACATACACATAACAGAAGAACAATACACATAAATGAAATAAAACAGACCAGTACCATTCGGATACAATTAATGGGGCTTTAAAATGACGGGGGCGATCCTTTAAAGTAACAAGCTTATCACGTCAATAACCAAACACTACTGCTACAAAAATTTAAAAAAATGAATTAAAATTTAGAGTAAATATGAACATTAAACTCAATGCCCGCACTAATTCAGAAAAAACCCTAATTAATGACTAGATTGACATGATGTATACCCTTATTTTTACAGCTGTAAGTTAAACTTATTTCAAATATATACCTACAACATGTAGTTTAAAATTACGTTAAGTTTTTTTTTGATAAGTTGACTTGACGAAACTATAGTCAACAAGAAATAAACAGTGTTATTCAAACAAAGAAATTCTAAATTTAAGTGTTAAAATCACAATTCTATTTGATGATAGACTTTTCTTGAGAATTTCCTGCATTTTTTCACTAATATCAAACTGAATTATTTAACATTTTTGTATTAATACATTACGTTACTTTCTTTGCTTGTATATGCCCTCTTACTAAGCCTTTTTAATTTTATTTTGGAGGCAATTAATTAATAATACATAGGTTATTTAAAAATTAATGTTTATTGCATAAAAAAACAAAAGTATAAATATTATTTAATGTAAAACCTCAGTTTACTCTATTGATAATATAATTCAATATTCATGCCATCGTGGATTTCATCTAAAAATAAATTAAGGAAAAAGTTTACATATTTAGTTCATAATATTAGCATTAAAAATAATATATAATATATGTACATAATAATAATAGAAATAATGATTTATAATACATTTACCCTTTCAAAGCAAAAACTAAACATATATGCATAGATTCACACTCCATACCATTATTATTTTTTATTAATCTGCATAAAATTATCTAAAACTTTGTCCTTTACAGTTTTTTTCTATCTGTTATAATAACTGAGATATATTGATTTGAAAAAATTGACACTTTTTTCAAAATATCTAGTTACCCTTGACTTTTTTGAAAACTTTGAAAGTGGAATTTTATTCGTCTCGTAAATCTACACTTCTTTCCCCATTTAACCGTTTCTCTATCTCTTATAGTTTCCGAGATCCCCATAGAGAACATCGAAAAAAACTCACCCTGTATATATTCAGAAAGTAGTTCTTTTGTAATTCATCTGATTGGTTTTCGATTCCAACAAAGTGGGCCCACAACACGTATATATTTAATGTCTATTTAACTATGGGATCAATGCACACATATCGTGGATTGTAAGAATAGCAAATTGCCTGACAGGCAACACCAATTTTAAATTGTTTTCGAATAATATTTCTAATTTTAAATCTATCTTATCTTAGATAGATCTTTCAAAATTTGTTTGTAGCTGAATCTAGATAATTCTTACAGTATTTGCTTAGTTTATGTTTACCGTTGTGTACTGTATTTTTTCTACAAGTATTCTAGTTTTTTAGATATTTAATTTTGCTTTTTAATCTCAAAGTTGTCAAAATTTTATATTTTAATAAAACTTTTTTTAAATATACAGGGTGAATCCTGTTAATAAAGGAATTATTATTAGTTTAACAACTACTCATAATTTTATTATTGTTAGTGCATGAAATTTTTGTAAACGTCCTTTAAATACATTTATCACAGCTAATAGTTTTGTAAAAGGATACAGTCTTGTAGTTGAATATGATCTTTGAAAGTAGTGTACCATTTCTTCAAGACTATCTTGTCCCACTTGGTGCCAGTTTGGGCGGCGATGAGCTTTTTTAAGTCCCCAACTGTGTCGTCTGGGTTGCATTTAACACGAACTTTTTTCCCAAGACGATCGTTGCAAGTAATCTCCAACATCTAAATACAACATTCAATAATTTTACAGTAATAGTTAAAGGTTAAACATACACATATCTTACAGTATACTAAACTTATATTAATAGTTATTATTTATTCTACATTAATTAAGAATTGGATTATAATAATTTAGTGCATAAAATTAAGTTTTTGATTGATACAAGTTTATTGGTTATGTTATATTACTTACGATTTCAATACAATGTAATCTGCTTAAGTAGAAAGTTGGTTAAAACCTTGATCCCTTTCAAGGGAATAGATTGTTGTTTTTAACTAAGAAGCTGAAAGATGTCGAGCTGAAAATTATGCGATTCAAAAACAGTATGAAATCAGCTGAAGATGTACGTTAGTAAGGTTGGCAGCATTGATTTAATGTCTATATTTTCCATGATTTAAATCATAGCGATCATAGAAAATAGCATTATAGATACGCCGGTGGTTGGTGCATGCGGTTGCGGCCAACCTAACGTTAGCGAGAGTGCAGCAACGTTAGTTCGGGTCAGCAATTGGAACCATTCACCATTGGGGCGGGGGAGAACCTTTCAAGTAACAACCACGTGGTCGACAGCCAAACACTACTACTACTAGCAGGAGAACGGGAAAATACAGTAATTAGAAATAGTAGAAAAAAATGTCACACTTACAAATTAACTTGAATAGAATACTATCCTTGATTGAAATATTATATAGATACCTCACCTTATGGGGAATTGCGAGTCACTAAAAGATGCCGAGAAACAGATGGAGCATGAGTAGTGAAAATGCTGACTCACAGACGGCGCTAATTTGGTTCTGCATACTGCAATTTTCTGTAGCTTTAGGCAGTTTTCCATAGTATTGAATTATCCGTATTGCAATCAGCGTTGCGACGAACGTGCTCGGGAATTTGCGGAAGAACATGCTCTCGACTGAAATTTTACGGGAACCGAGAACGATGCGGCACGGCGCTTATTCATAAATGTCTGCGGCGACTATAAAGTAAATTAACACTCCAATTATACTCCAATTTTTTTAAATTAAAAATAAGATATATGTATCTCTTATTCGATATTTCAATCAACGATACTATATAAGACTATATAATAAATTGTGATAGAGCGTAAACAATACTAAATATAATACAGTAATAAAATATGGAGCAATAATTAGAAAAAAACTTGAAAATATTTCATAAATCTACAACAAATGAGTCTTATTAAGACTACAAAACAAATCACTTCTCTGACTAATACCTCGACAGATATTGAATGATACAAAAGTAATTTGTGTGTTACAAATAGCAAGGCTATCAAAGCAACATTAGTTTGATCGTATTTATTTCTGTAAAATAAACTAAAAATGGTTGAATGACCGTTAAATAGTTTGTCAGTGACTATGGTATGATAAATTTGGAACAAGGAATAAATTTAGGTTCATGTAATTAAAATAAATTTGCAAAAGTAATTAAATAATTTAACACTTAAGTTTATAACCATCTGCAGACACATGTTTCAATACTCATAATTAGTCAATTTTCTACAATTTAAAGGACTTTATTATATATTTATTATTAAAATATGAAGTAATTTTTAATAATAATTCTAGTTTTGTGCTAAATCCATGGACAATATAAGCACAGTACAATCTTTTTTATACTTTCGAAATTGTCTACACCTATGCGTGCAAAGGTATAACAAGATTTTACTTTGCTGCTGTTTTTTAAATTACTGTTGATTTCGAATATCACTAACCATTTGACATATTTATTTATAATGTTCATAATTATAAACTCAGGGCATGATTTAAAAACGATTGTAGTAATATAAATAATAATGTTGTATCTTTTCTTCACACCTTATTTGCCATCTTTAGCATATATATTTCGAGTGCTAGGCACTCATTATCAATAACAACTGTTGTTATTAGAAAATATAGAAATATATATCTAAGGATAGTAAATAAAGTGTGAAGAAAGAATACAACATTGTTATTCATATTGATATACTCTTCATGAAACCCAAAACAACATCAACGATCATAGTAGTTCATTACGAGGAAAAATACAGGTATTGATAGTGCCATATTGACCAGTTTAACTAAAAATTATTATTCAAAAATAAAATATTGTGATTTGGGATAAATATATATGGTATATGAAATCAAATACAATTGAATTTGTTTAAGGTTTAAAGTAAGCAAAATATATTTTCTATAGTACAACAGGAAACGTCTCTAATTCCCTTTTGTGGCCCCCTACATAGAAATAGCATTAATAATTATAAGGCTGCTTTAGAAATCTAGACATGCAAACTTAAACTGAAAATCTCAAAGTTGGTTTACTGAAAAATATAATATCAGTATAATAGTTACAAAAAATAATTAAAGCTGTAAAATCCTATATAATATTAACATGTGTATTTTAAAATATGTATATTGTTTAAAAGCTGTAAGAGTACTTTAACAACGAAAGTATGAAATAAGCGATTGCAAAAATGTATGGAATACATTTATATTCATGCAATCCTGCCCAATATTTATCTCAAATTTTCCAACAAGTTTTAATCCTAATCCATTATGTTATTTTCATATTGTGAGCTTTATATATAAATTTTATTTTCATTCGTAATCGCTTAGGCAGCATAAATATAATGATTTCTTACATAATTTTGCAATCTACTGTACATACAAAGTCATCTAATTCTATTTGTAATTTTTTAACTATAACAGATTTAACATTGTGGCTGATATATTCAATTGTAAAAGATGATGATCTTGATCAGTATTAACTTATAATGTCATTAAGAGTATTCTATTTAATCATTATTATTACACTTAGTTAACACCTAACATATAATCTGTTTTTGTACATTTGTCATCCACATGGATTCAACATTTTTATTTTATATCTGATTGAATTTGGGTATGATAATAATATAAACTCAAAAAGAAATTGGTTTTATAATAAAATTATTGTTAAACATTTACTTGTTGAGCTTAATAGAAAATTAGAATGACAAATGACGAAACAGAGTATAGTATGAATTTAAGCAAATCCATCAAACTAAAAATTGTACCATTTAAAGATTGTACGAGTATTGCCACCAAATATTCTACACGATCGTATGCTATTGGAAGAAATGTGAGTTATTATATGGGGCGCATGTTCGGGAAGACGAACTAGCTGCTAAAATTATGTACAATCAATCACAATTGTCGAGACCGTCATTTCGTTCATATCCTTGTTTTTTTTTTCAAGTTAATATTTTGGTAACAGCTTAAAATTTCTCACTTTTAGGTAACTAATGGTAGGGATTTATTGTGTTGATTGTGTCCTGATTTTTCTTAATAATAATTTACATTTGAGCAAGTATATGCTAATAAGTAAACATATAAGCATAATTACAGTGCATTATAATTTAGTGTTCAATAAAATATGTATATCACATTTGGCTAACTTCTCGTGTCATTTGCAGTGCATGAAAAATTCAAGGCACAATCATTACACACGACACTTAAATTACGAAATAAGTTAAAAACATGTATAAAATATAAAAACAACTGCAACAAAACAATCCAATGGCGATAACGTCGCACAATAAAACTATCAGTTCCCAGCATCTACAATTATACATCAGCAGTGTTTAAACTAACAAAATCTTAACAGTTTTTGTTGATGGAATTTACAATGCTGTTAAAAATAAAAGATAAAATAATTGTATTGTTTTGTTACACTTAGCAGTTGAATGATCCTCTTACAAGAAGCTAAGTTCACTGTGACTGACTAGACTTATCATTGATTAATGTAAGATGATTCTTATTTCTACTTTTTAAAGTTCACAGCATAGATGAGCTTTAATTACATTATTTTTTTTATTGAACAAAATAGGACGTATATTTTACATAAAATATCTTAGTTTTATTTATAATGGCTAAAAATTCTTTAATATTCTAACATATAAACACGGTTTAATGTACTTTAACAAGGTGGCTAAATTTTAATACAAAAAAAATTATATTAATAATTTTTAGATAAAAATTTAAATTTATTAATCTATTGTTTTTAGTAGAACACACTGTATTCTACATAATAGAAATAAGTGAAAAGTACTGGATAGTACATTTTAAAGCTTTATGAAATTAGACAATGTAAAATATATAACAAATAATTATGTTAACAATTATTTTATAGTCGAGCCTTTGAGAGCTGACTGTGACTCATGCATTTTCGTACTATGAACTGTATAGCAATTAATGACCGGGACAAAATAAAATGAAAGTCGGAATATGTGTCGAATTCCTCCAATATAGAGTGATGAGTTACTGCCGACTCGACTTTATATCTGTATAATAAGCATAGACTGGCAAAGATAAATAACATATAAAGTATTTTTTTAAAAACAAAATAATTTAAATAGTAATATTTGATATATATTATTATGAAGATAATCTGAACAAATATATAGAATGGTATATTACAAATCTATCAATATTGAACTTTATGTGGTCTTCAAATTTATATTTCAATTTATTTTTTATATTTACCTCTTAAGCACATCCTTACTTATTTGAAAGTACATTATGAATTCCGTTTAGAGTGAAAGTCGAGCAAAATTTTAATAGTTATATTATCAATCTGTATAAAATATTAAAGTTACTGCTCTAGCCATAAAAAGTGGAATAATTGAAAAAATATATGGTTATAGGGAACAATTACGACATTGTGATATATTTGCATATTTAACCAAAATTCCATCATATATTTGTGTGTTTTGTTCTAAAATATTAATTTACTAATCTTAACAGAATATTAGTTTGAACACTGCTGGTTCTAAACATTCATATTTAAAATAATAACTTTGGTAGCCTTTGAAGCATCACTAATAACACAAGTTCCACTCTGCTAAAAATATCAATAACAAGACTAGTGTGGCCTCTTAAAGTGTCCATCACCTGTCGCCAACCTTCTACTGTGCGTTGGAGTTGAATTGTTGCTGCTGCTCTCGCTCTCCACTGTAACCACCACCACTCGCTGTCTGTCATTTAAGAAGTCACGAATGTGCTGTACGATCAACTCGATAGCAACTGAAAAAAATGAGAGACTAGAAAATTGTAGCACATAAAAACAGACAACTGCAACAGTTAAAATATAGATACTGAATTCCAGGCAGAGGCAATTCCCCCAAATGTAAAAAAGAGGAAATAAAAAATTACAAGGCTAATAAAGGAATTTGGCAAGTTGATAATCAAATATAACAAAAAAACATGATTGGACTATTAAAACAGAAAAACAATATTGGACTATTTGACTG
Source organism: Ontholestes murinus (assembly GCA_963969525.1). Lineage (NCBI taxonomy): Eukaryota > Metazoa > Arthropoda > Insecta > Coleoptera > Staphylinidae > Ontholestes > Ontholestes murinus. The sequence goes on along the minus strand of OZ018394.1, from coordinate 47,864,591 downwards.
TTAAAGCATATATTTGGATTCTAAGAAATGAGAAGAACAAGACTATAATTTTAAGGTATACAATTGATGGTAGAAATTTATAATAGATCAGTGGATGTAATAAAAAATGCTTAAATATTGGGTGAAGTGCAGAAATTTTACAAAACAATGTTAGTAGTATAGTGTTAACCCCTACCATTATATTCCATGTGGTGTTAATTGCACTGAAGGATTCACTTTTGCAGTAGGAATTTAAGAATTAGCAATGTTAAAATAAGGCTATAGATAAGATAGACTGCATAATTACTAGAATCAATTTTCTCTATATTAAGATTTTAAATATCACAATGTAAGAAGAATTATTGAAGACAATATCACCATAGGCTAGTGAATAGCAATAGAGCTATATGGTGGGACAGTGAAACAGTAAGTGATTTGCATGATATAAATACTAAACTAAAATACTTACTATGTTAATATATATTTGGGAGTTATGTGAAGTAGATTAACTAAATAATTAAGCACACTTATATTCCTTATTTCACTCCTTTATTTTCACCACTATATGTACATCTCGAAAACTATGTGTTCAATACCAAAAGTTAACTATTTGAAGTAAGTGCTTAATTATTTACTTAACATGATTTTAGTACTAAAATGTTTTATATGTTTTAGTGTTAATAATGTTACTTAATTGGAAATGTTAGTATTTTTTCTAAGTTAAGTATTCCTATTAATTACTCCATTAATAGAAGCAGTAATAAAAAATGACCATTGTATAAATCCATTTGTATTAGAACTTTATGTTTAAAGTATGAAAATAAAAAACTAAATTTAAAACTGGTGTAACTATTTGCGCATGCATATCAATCTGGAATTACAATACAATTCAGTAAAAAAAATGTTTTCTTTTCAACTATGCCTTTATTTCCTAACACCTATTACATACACTGGATTATAAACAGCAAACACCAAACAATATAAAATGTGTGTGGGTGTGTGCGAAAGAGGGAGGACAACGCGCGCGCATCCTGGTGTATAAAAAATACGAGATTTCAATAAAAGGTAAAAAAATATTTTTATAAAAAACTGGACATCACATTAATTATATGTATAAATGCTTATCAGTTATTTCTACTCATTTATTCCAAGGTCTGCAAAAATATAAATATCTTCGTTAATTGATATCAGTATTTTTTTGTGCTTAGCAGTCTCTGTTTTTTTAAGTACTTAAGAATACTCATAGGTGTGTGTAACGGGACATCTTAGAGTGGCCTATCATCTGATTAATTTATGACAATAAACGGTATTGGTTCAGATCGGTCATGCTATTAATAAGGACTGTACATTATTTAATACATCAAGAGAGTACGACAATATTCGGGTATAATTTTGTCTTTATACATAATCACAATTCATAAATCATAGAAATAATGGTTTCTTATATGAAATAAAAAGGAATTAAATTTTTGGAGGGTATAAAAATAACAAAGCACAATTTATACATTTAAAAAATAAGATCAAGTCTCAGAATCATTCCATGGTGTTAAATTTTTTGTAATTTTATAATTCATTAATACATGTAAATAATAGACCACCCTAAGAAATTCTATTGCATAATAATACTACATGTCTTCTAAACATATATATAACACAACTATCTCTATTTACTTAAGGACTTAAGGAATTTATCGATCGATGGGTTTTTAAAATGTGTGTATTCAATAGTTGTGCGCGTGGTTCGCCGGAATACGAGTGTTCATTGGTGGACGTTCCTATCGTGCGATTTTAACGACAAGTTGCTCGTCACCCTCAGAACCCGTGCTGAGCCTCAAACCATTTAGATGCGAGTTTCCGTGTAAAATGTCCCAGATGTGATGGACTATTAGGTCTATAGCCACTGCAACATAAAACATTACTCCATTTAGCTTCATCATTAATTAATCTCGTAACGAGCACGCCGTTTTCCCGGGCTCTGTGTCTTCAAGGAAAAACTGTGCGCTCGCAATAAAACACATAAGAAGGGAATCACGCAAACGATAGTGATGCAAATAAAATGGTGGTAATGTTCTTGCAGTGACTGTATAACCAAGAAGCACACACCCGTACACGGTCTTGTATGTTCTGAGTGTCTGATTGGAAATGTAGAGGCAAATAGTTTCAGGAAAAGGTTTCAAACATAGAGTAGCATACTACCATTTGCTGAATTTTCATTTGTCAAACAGTAGCGAGATCATTTGATTTTGTGGTTCTTACCTGTATTATCTGCTCCTCTTGGAATTATTACGTCAGCAAACTTTTTAGTCTATAAAAGAAATCAATAATTGGTAAAATTATAAATATGAATTAAGGGTTATAATTCATTAAAAAATAAAAAGTAATATGGTAATTCACTGAAAATGAATACTATAAATATATGCTATAGTAAAAATAAAGATAAGATTATTTCTGAATTCATAGAACTTGAGAAAAACTATTGTGAATATAAAACACAACATTCAGAGATTGAGAAAAATATTGATGACAATAAAAATTACACACCATACACACACATACAGACAGAGATAAAAATTCTAGACTTCAGAATTCAATATGTTATGTGAAAGTAAGTTTAATTGAGGGTTTCTCAAATTTTTGAAAAAAAAGACAAGATTTTAGGTAAGTTTATAATACTCTCTCCAACTAATCAACCAATAGATTGTTAGCGGAGATTAATTTGTGATAGGAATCTGAATTATAACTAATTAAAATTAGTTTATTGCTAAAAATTAAATTCATACAGGAAACATAATATCTGACACAGAAACGTATCAAAATCTAAGGCATATTGTATAATCAAACCTTAGATGGCAAGATGGCAACAGAATACATAGAATTAATGTTAGAAATATCAAAAATAATTGGCCAGCTCTAAAGTATCGAACTAAACAAAATGAATAAAGTTCTAAAGTTAAAGTTAAAAGAGACCCATTCTAGATATCTATTTTTATATACCTTTATACCATAACATGCATATTTAGAAAAACTTACAGGTGAACAGAACTCCTCAAAGGCTGGTTTCACAAAGTTCATGTACTGGTTTAGCACTTGGTCAAGATCCCTGCCTCTTTCTATAATGTCTCTAGGAACTGAAGCAAAAAATAATATTTTTACAGAGGAAAGTAACATTTATGAATTTTTTAACACTGGTATTAACTTCATGATTAATATCCCATGATTATTTTTATTTAACAATTATAATTCCAATCAAATGCTGATTTAATAATTTACAAATTGTGAAAATACATATTTCCCAATGTTTTTTGCTATGTGTTATCTCTTTCTGTAAATTGTTTTTAGTTTGATTAAGATAGCAGTTGATCAAAACTTTATTTGCTAAATAAAAACAATTTAACATATTAAAGATGTGATAACAAGAAATTTTTTTGTTTTATTTTAAATTGTTTTGCATAAAATGATAGTAAATGAGTCAAATATTATTAATTACCTCTTCTTGCTAATCTCGTGTCCGAGTCTGTATCAACAAAGAGCTTCATGTGGAATAGATTTCGGATCTCGGGAAAGTAGAAAACAAGAATGCCCTCGAAGAGTACAACGTCTGCAGGGTATATTGTCAAGGTTTCATCTTTACGCCTGAAAATTAGAAAAAGTAAAGATGCACATAATCAACTAATAAAAAAATAATAGATGTAAGTTTTATTTATATAAATCACACTATAATGCATAGGCATATTACGAATTTTTACAATATTTATTTAATTTATGATGTATATATATGTACTTACGGTGCGTGATTTTTAAAGTCGTATATAGGAATGTCACACTTTTTCCCTGCAAGAATGTCCCTCAGCGTTTTTTCCATCAACTGTTCGTTGAAGGCATCGGGATGATCGAAATTAAACTGTCCCTTTTCGGCTTTGAATTTTTCCGCTTGAGATAGTTCCCTGTAAAAACTGTCCTGGGATATGCAGACCACCTGCCTTTGTGTCTGGTCCATATCGACTTGTCCTAATTTTTCCATGATTCTTTTACATACTGTACTCTAAATAAAATATTAATAGATAATGATAATGATTAAATCACGTTACTTAATGATTTATGTACAAAATAAAAATGATGAAGTAAAATTTAGTGTACAATATAATGATTATAATATTTGGTGTCTTTTACTATGTATTCAATAAGAAATTAGTATTGTTATATTCCTAATACATATAGGAAACATTGCTACTAGCTGATGTTAGACAACTATCAGAATGCCAATATATTTATTTATTTATATAATTCAGTAGATAAGAGATCAAATCTGGTCTTTTTCTTAGTGGTACAAGTTTTGTTTAAATTTTAATGTTCTCAGTTATAAATAACAAATTGTATCTTAAATTTATATAAAATGGGTAAAGTTAATTGTAAATAATTATTATTGTTTCAATACAAGAAATTAGTCTTATTTAAAATTACGTTATAGCAATTCATAGATACTTTAAAACTAATGTAACCAATCATATTGTATTAGTCGAAGCCTGCTTAGAATCTATTTTTTTGGATCTCATAATGCTTCATAATTATTTTATGTGAGACAACACCTTACTTTATTTTTAGTATGTTTTGACCTTAATTATGACTATCAATTCCAATCAGTATGTTTTTAGTAGTAGTAGTAGTGTTTAGCTAACGGCCACGTAGTCCTTTTGCCGTGTTATTTGTGTATTGGTAAATGAACAAAGATGAACTAAAAAATATATATAATTAACACGTTAACCGCCACATGTACCGCCAGCGGTCATAGTCGCCTAAATTCAATATACATACAAGATCGCTTGGCGGTGAAAGTGTTAAAACACAGTGACTTTGTTTTACCAATATATTTTTAATTTTTAACTATAGTCACTGTAAAAATTATAAAATAATGTTAAAACAAAATCACTGTGTTTTAATTCCAAGTCAATCAAGATGTACATCAAATAAAACGCCTCTACTATCGAGGAAGTAAAAAAATATATTTATATCAACCTACGAAAGTTGATCTAGAAAAATAAGATTAAATTAGCTTTTTATTAATCATTAAAAAGCCAATCTGATCTTTTTTAATAATTCTAATAGAATGGTAACTTTGTAAGTATTTTCGTGACTGCAGTTTCGACAAATTTATCTTGTCAATATCAAACTAATCATATTTAATTTTTACTGTGGATACATTATAACGAATTATAGAAAGAAGAGAGTCTCTCTGGTTGTTTGTTAAGGGAATAACTGTCTTACTTTTAAGTTTGAAAATAAATAATCGCCATATTGAAAAAGATGTGCTGGAGGTTACCTACTTCACAGAAAAAGGCTTAAAGATGGATTTACTAGCCGCCATAGAAATCTTCACACTTTAAAGTGCATTTAATCATTTATTAGTTTATTCAATAGAAATAAATACATTCAAACTAGTGTTGCTTTGATAGCTGTGCTATTTGTAATACGCAAATGAAATTTGAAATTTGAAACTTCCTTAACCACCTCCTATTACAGTAAAGGATTGGAGACATAATCGATTTTACATATAAATATTTAATATAAACTGCTTTATCAATATAAATAGCAGCATGCAAACATTATTTATGCATACTCTCAGTAAATAAAAAAATGCTTTACTGCATTTAATTGAATTATTTAGTGACTTAATTAACAAAAAATCCAAAATTTTAATAAGTAAAATATAAATTTTAACATATATTCAAGGATATAGCAAATTATTTATTATTATATCTCATTTATCCCATGGTAAAAAAATCGTATTAATTTAATTGTAGATTAAAATGTTTGGTTTTGTTTCACTTGTTTTTATTTTTCTCTAACAGTGCAATTTGAAAAAAAAGTTGATCGTCTTTTGTCAAAAACTGGATGCAAGAAAAAATATCAGTACAGTTCATATTAAAGTCTTTTAAAAATCATTTAATTTGATGTTTTATTTATTCAAATCGGATAAAAAATAAGCGAGATACAGCACCAAAGGTTTTTCGTCAGTCACCCTGTATACTATGTTGTTAATTCAAAATAATTTTGATCAATACATATTTTGACTAATTTTTACATTTCTATTTTGTGAAATTCAGGGTGTTGTATATAATTAATTAAATTGTCAGGATTATTTTTATTTCTTTTGTTGGGATTGATGTAAACAGGATTTTAATATCAAATTATATTAATTTTGCATTTGCTGGAATTATAGAATCTATGGAATTTTTAATTATATATTCTGCTTTGAAATCAGTCAATTTTAATAATATTTTGGTGGAATTTTTGCAAAGGTTGTACATTTCAGCAAACTTGTAAGAAACAAAATATTTGTAAATGTTGTATATACAGGGTGAGTTTTTTTCGATGTTCTCTATGGGGATCTCGGAAACTATAAGAGATAGAGAAACGGTTAAATGGGGAAAGAAGTGTAGATTAACGAGACGAATAAAATTCCAATTTCAAAGTTTTCAAAAAAGTCAAGGGTAACTAGATATTTTGAAAAATTTCATCTTTTTCATGGCTATCCATTTTTTATTTATAATAAAATTTAAAATGACTATAACTCACTCATTTTTAGAAATAACTATGTCGTATGCCATATTAGATTAAAGAGAAAAAAATTACCTTTTGAATGAGGTCACAGCCAACTATGGTTTCCATTTAAAAAAATGTAAGTTTGCGTCATATCTCAGAAAATAATGGAGATAAAAATTTTCTGATTATTTTTTATTAATCTGCATAAAATTATCTAAAACTTTGTCCTTTACAGTTTTTTTCTATCTGTTATAATAACCGAGATATACTGATTTGAAAAAATTGTCACTTTTTACTTTTTTCAAAATATCTGGTTACCCTTAACTTTTTTGAAAACTTTGAAAGTGGAATTTTATTCGTCTCGTAAATCTACACTTCTTTCTCCATTTAACCCTTTCTCTATCTCTTATAGTTTCCGAGATCCCCATAGAGAACATCGAAAAAAACTCACCCTGTATATACTTGTGAATGACAGATAGTCAAAACTACTCAGAGAAAAATAAAAACAAGTGAAATAAAACTAACCCTTTTAATCAACAATCTAATTAAATAAATAGTGATTAATTGTTTGTACAATAATTTAGCTGTTATAGAAAATATAATTAACTTTGTCTTCTTTCTAAAATGTTTGGATAAGCAAACAATGAATAAATACGATTGTAAATATTAAATCTCTATGAACGTTATTCTACACCTGTTCAATTAATGACAGGATGTTATTGACGAAGTGACATTACAATGCACCCACACTTGTAAAGCCATAGTAGAATAAGAGTGAGTATTTTAAATTTCAGTTTATGAAGTCAAAATAATCTCATTTGAAAATATATGATAAGTATTCATCGATGATAGCTCTTTCAGAAATCAATATTAGATATTAAGCAACTGTAATATACTACAATACTCCAGATTTATAACTTTGATATTTAATATATTACCTTTGAAAAAACTAAATGTAGTATTTATTATCAATAATAAGAATTATGTTTAAATGTGGAGTTCACTTTGTGGTATATTTTGAATAAGAATTATTATTAGAAAGATCAGTGACCTATAATATAATTCTTGCAGTTACTAAATTCATAGTAAAAATGATAATTTCACTCTGTAACTTTGAATATTTTAAAAAATAATCGGAAGTACAGTAAAAATATGCAAATATGAAATTTCACATTTCATATCAGCAATGCTAACAACAATTTGCTTTTGTGAATTATTTAACAAATGATAAGCATATTTAAATAGCCGACCACATTTATTTATATTGCAAACACTTAATAGACAGAAAGGCTGAACAGAAATTAAACCCACATTATAAATAATCATAAAATAATATTAGTAATTTTCTTAACAAACAAAACTGATAAGATATAACTACACGAGAAGAACAATTTACTGGAAAATATGATAATACATAGTAAAGACACATTAAATTTAAGTACACTGAAATAATTACTGATAAAATCATCTAATGAGATTGTAAATAACTAAAAACATTGTTTTCTTAGGTAATACATAACATTTTCATTGAATATCAAGTCATTAGTTAAAAGAAAAATAGTTGTGGATATGACATTCTTTAACTTAATAAACATAATAATTCAATTGGCTTAAAGGCTAAATCCGTTTGAAAATGATCGTGTGATCAAAACTAGATACGGAAGTTGTATAAACATTTAAAAATAAATGGCAAAAGAAGTAAAACCAAGTGATTTTAAGTAAATTTACCTTAACATATATTTGGGGTTATTATTTATTAATTAAGAGTCTTGTTTCTTTATGATAATGTATGTCTAATGAAAACTAAATCACTACCATTGAGAAGTTTCCATTATTAGCTTATGTGAATATGTATAAATAGCCAATTGACATTAACAAAAGATTCTATAAATACATTTTTCTTTAAAAATGAGTAAGACTAACATGTTTTTCTAATATCAGGACACAGATGTCATATAAAATTTTCACAAAATGTAAGACATAATTTAATCTTTTAGATTCTAATATATTTAATTTGTAATAAAATAATGAGAAACCTATAAATTTAATTTAGTTTTAAAGCAGCAGTAAGAATTATATGAAAAGGAATGATGATGTGGTGGTAAATTTAATTATCCTATATTTTATATTAATAAGAAATCATAATTTCCAATATGACTTCCAATTAGAAGTTAAATATAAATTTTATTTATAACGAATATTCTTGTGTCACATACTTTTGATTTCTTCTACTATTTAACACAATAAAAATATATACTAAATATGAAAAAGTAATTAATTATTCTTGTAATCAATAAACTCTATGATATAATTCAAATATGTTCACCTTTGACATTTGTTCAATTTATGAATCGTTATGGTAAACAGAAATGATTAGCACTTTAGTAATATAAATGTCGCAATATTGATTTAAGTTTTTTTTTACCTTTCCGCTAGCTGTCCCGCCGGCTACTCCAATTAAAAAAGGAGATTTTCCCTCGATTCCATTAACTTTTCCATTAAATTTGGATGTGTCGCCCATTTTTCCAATGCTTGTTGCGGTTGTGGTTCTTTGGAAATATCACATTTATTTCTGGACACGCGTTTTTTTTTGCGAACACTTGTCTTATTGGAGGTTAAGGAACTTTTGGCAAATGACATCTGATGGACAATTGGCAACTCAAAAATGCTACCAACATTAATCTCTATCGACACCATATGCAACTGAATGTACGAATTATCATTGATAAACTGGAGCAAAGTGAAAATAGAAAAGATTACGCAAAAAACTATTATTGTTATTAATACACTTCTATAAGAAATTATGTTAAAAATCAATAATTTATATTTACATAATGGCATTCAAAAATAGTTAGATCATACACAGAAAGAAAATTATGATAAGTTGGTATGAATTTGATTTCAAATAATAGCGGAATATAATTATTTCTTCACGACATTATTATTCCTACAATCACACAGTTGTATCATTAGTAAAATTTATGAAAATATTAAAGGTTTTATAAAGTAATAATAAACAAAATATAGTTACAATGAAAATTTAAAATATCAAGAAAATTATATATCATTTCTAAAAGTTTTCTTGATCTTGCCTACTGGGCCAACAGTAAAAATGGTGATGTGGCCATCATAGTACTTTCCCTTTCTGGAAATTAGTGTTTTGGGTTCAGGGGGCCCCAAAACGGATATTTCCGCAAAAAAAATTTTTGAAAAAAAATCACGAAAACAATAGTCCCCCTGTATATACTATATAGGGAAACTAAAAATGGTGATGTGGCCATCATAGTACTTTCCCTATATATTACGCGAAAAGTATGACGTTTACGGAAAAAGACTATTCTTAATAATTTGTTCAGTTTTAAATTCTCTACAATTATTTCACATATAAATTTCATGTAGCTCCAACAGTTAGTAGCAATTGGCAAAAAATTTTAAAATTTTCAATTTTTATTATTTTTCTCGAAATTTAAGAATTTTATGAAAAAAATATTCAAATAAAACTTGTTCAGTTTATTATCCCCTTTAACTTTCGTTTGAACCGTTTTTTAAAATTTTCCATATTTAGAAAAATATTACCAAAAAACCAAAAAACGCCTCGAGTAATCATCCACTTCCGGTCTATGAATGTTCACCAAAAGCTTTTCAGTTCCAGTTTTTAACGATAAAACCTTAAGTTTAAAGTTTCATCTCAATCGGATCATTCGTTTTTGAGATACAGCACCCACCGACAGACAGACAGACAGACAGACAGACAGACACACACACACACACACACACAGACACAATTTTTTTCCCCAGAAATTAGTGTTTTGGACTCAGGGGACCTCAAAACGGATATTTCCGCAAAAAAATTTTTTCAAAATAAAATCACGAAAATGGTGATGTGGCCATCATAGTACTTTCCCTATATTTTTCTCGAAAACTATGAGGTTTACGCAAAAAGGCTACTTTTAGTAATTTGTTTAATTATGAATTATCTACAATTATTTGTTATATAAATTTCATTTAGCTCCAATAGTTTAATAGCAATTGCCAAAAAATCTCAAAATTTTCAATTTTTATTTTTTTTAAAGGATTTTATGAAAAATATATTCGAATAAAATTTATTCACTTTTTCATTCCCTTTAACTTTTGTTTGAACCGTTTTTTAAAATTTTTCATATTTAGAAAAATATCACGTAAAAACAAAAAACGGCCTCGAGTAAACATCCACTTCCGGTTTTTGAATATTCACCAAAAGCTTTTCAGTTCCAGTTTTTATCGATAAAACCTTAAGTTTAAAGTTTCATCTCAATTGGATCATTCGTTTTTGAGATACAGCGCCCACAGACATTTTCTCGCACGAAAACAATACTTCCCCTATATATACTATATAGGGAAAGTAAAAACAATACTCCCCCTATATATACTATATAGGGAAAGTAATTACTATTATATAAATTTGTATTCTCTTGTTTATAATAAGCAGATAAATTTATGACACAGAAAACATTTAATTGAGAAGTCCAAATCCATCATAACTATATAAAGACGATATGACCCTTTCTGATTCTATCTTTGAGAATGAAAGAGTAATTTGGACTTTAGGCCGATATAAAAAATCTTTCTAATGGCTGATCAATAATAATAAAGTACAATCAGCGCTAAAACATAAAATATTTAGCAAAATGTTGATCAACCTTACGAAATTATACACTGATTTACTATTTCTTACATCACTGGTAAACTACAATAAATGACCCTTAGGTTATTTGTTATAGAATTAAACTATTTAATGAAGCAATATTCTTTTATTTAAAAAATACAATCTTTTATATACAACATATAAATATATACAGAGAATAACAAATGGCATTAAAAGCTTATGTAAAGATGATTATGAATGTATCAACACATTTATATGAAAATAAATAAAGACCGCTTTGTACACCAACTTAAGCAGGCAAATAATTATGTGTTAATGCTAAGTCTCAACCATATCACAAGAAAAATCCTAAGTCATTTTGCCCTTCAATCATTAAATTTGTGTTGTAAATAAAATTACATTTTCTCTAGAAACTTTCAAGTAATGAAGAGATATAAAGCAAATGATGGCAAACATACTGTTATTATTTTGTTGTATCTAATTTAATTCTAAGCCTCTTTTTAACATCAATAATCAGAAAATGTATATTTTTAAATCAAATCAAAATGTTATTAACATTTTCCATCAAATAACACATTATTACTTCTTATTATTATTATTTTAGAATAAAATCCTTTAACAAAATAATAACATTTCTGATGTTTAAACCATCAACACAAGATTTAATTATAAATAGTATCAAGATATCTTTACCTTTTAAATTGTTAACAATTAAATTATATTCCAAAATTTAAAACTACAGAATAAAATTGAAATAGCATGGATAAAGTATTATCAATTGTAATAATTACCCAGAGCTTGTCGTATAGAATAATTTTGGATTTATATCAATTATAAATTGGTTGTATGGGCGAACTTTACTTTTTTATTGACATACACATGTTCAACGGTCTCACTTTCGGTATCCGAGCTACCATCCAGACTTCGCATCAATGAGCTCGTGAAACTGAACCTGTCGGAATTACTCGCATTATCGTCTAAACTTTCAGTAATCACCGAAGAAGCGTCATCATCCAAATTTAAGGCATTTAAACAACGAATCTGTTTTGCAGTCAACAAATAGATTCCCTGTAGACTGTTTCCGAGATAGCGTGGATTGTTCAAGTCAACGCGTATTGGTTCCATCTTGTTACAACTCAAATCGTTCATTTTAAAAATTTCTACAGCGTTAAACTGTACAACATATAAATAGGGCGCATAATAATGGAATGCTGTAGGAAGATGTGACCACGTGATATCCTCGTTCCTTGTGCTTCTACCATACTCATCTACAAATGTGGCAAATTCATTAAAACAAACCAGAAATTCCGTGGGTGTTGAGGGTTTTGACACCTGTAGGATTGATAATGGAAAAGACTTCATGTTGTAGCATTTTACGGCGTGATTCAATTTGTTATCTGAGGCGTCGAGGAACTCATCAGCTTCGAAGGTATTTAGGTCTACTTCGAAAAATTTGTCAGCACCTATAATCAGACTATGCTCAGCAAACAAGACGCAACTAACTGGCTCAGCTGTGTCTAAAATCCGCAACATGACAAACTCTTTCCTTCCAAAATCATATTTCAAAACTACGAGTTGTTTTGGTGTAGCCACACACACATTCCTGTTTTTAACAAAATCAGAAGCTTTAATTATATGAAAACCATCAAGGCCGTTGATTTGTAAGCAAGAAAACTTTAATGATGGTTTGGTCACTGGTGCACACTGACTTAATCCAATCAGGTGTTTTAAATCGCATGAAATTAAAACGCGGCACTCATCGACTATCATCAAGACTGTGTTTATTGATGGAATGGGGAGGATTTCGAAGACTTGCAATGGCCCAGATATATGGACGAATTTATTATTTTTTTGGAGTGCATAAAGTCCTGTCTCGGTGCCAATTACACGAATTTCTTTCGTGAGTTCTGAAATACAGTTTACTTCAAGGTCTTCGGTGTTTTGAACGATCAGATCACCTGTATATTTATCGTTGTGAAAAATGCTATAAAGACCTAAAAAAAAAAAAACTAAATTAAAATTTTATTAATAAACCATATTTGCTAGTTAACTAAAAGTTACTAAATTATTTATTTGTATATATGTAAATATTTACAATACTATTGAGAGATATATATTTAGACACTACTGGTCAATTAAAAATAGTAGTGCAAGAACAGTTAGAATAATTATTAATATTCTAGTAACAATATCATAAAAACAAATAAATAATACAATTAGTATTAATACAATTTTAACTTATTATATGGTTTTTAAAATTTGATTTAATTCACTATTTGTGGTATAATTAAAAACAACATACCTTTAAACCACCTGTCTTTCTCTTCAACACTGAGTGTCATAAATATAATGCATTGCGAGGGCCAACAGGTACTATTAGGGCTTGTTTCAACTTTGATGACAAAGGGTAAATCGCTATTAGCAACTGGAATTCCTATTTCAGATGCTAACGGTTCTAGAACAACTTTTCCGTGTTCATTAATTTGATGCAATTTCAAAGTTTGTACTGGTTGAATGGAATCACTGTTGGGCGGCTCGCCGTAAATACTAAGAGACGTCGAAGTAAGACAAGCGTAGTGTTTTTCCCAACCGTTATTTCTAAAGATAAATTAAAAAAAAAATAGTATTAAAATCAAAAATAAATGAAGAAAAATATACTACTATTTAGAAAACTGTAGTTTTATATAACAAATAAACATTACTCACATAGGTATTTTAACCCATCCTTCTATGTTAATCTCTTCCTTAATTTGTTCTTTTGTTGTTGGTCGGTTGCTTTCAGTTGAATCTGCTGAATTTAGTTTCGATAAGCTTTCAGAATAATGTTTAGCAAAAGCTGTTGGTAAACCACAAGTCCTTGGTAAGGATGAAGCACAGTTTGGATGTGCAATTATGGAACATTCATGACAAACACTACTGTTTCTACCTAATAATATTTGATGAGAACACTGTGCACATTTCACTGGCTTAGTGCACAACTTTGTTTCAAATCTGTAATAAAACATTCATAATTATTTTCCAGACTAATGATTATGAAAATAAAGTAACATTGAGTAAACATTCTACAATTGGATCAGTTTCCTATAACACCCCAAAAACACTCACAGTAAATATATTAAATTACACGGCTGAAATATCTTGTGGCTGATAAAATTTTATTACCATAACAAAAATTGAATTTTGATTGACTCCTTTCTATTATCAAATGACAATTATTTTCAAGGTTAAATATGTCTATACATTATTTAAAATATGAAAAAATAATATACATATAATCCCTTCTACGAATTAAGAGTATAGGGTTGTAAAAATAATATGAACTAAATATAATAAAAAAAACATACCTATGTGGAATATTGTGATGCATCCTCTGCACAGAGTTCTGCCTATACAAGTCGTTCTTTTGTGATGCAGGACTTTGTACTATTTGTGAGAGTACTTCATCTTGCAGGTCTAACCCTTTCAAAGTTTCATTTTTAATTACTTCCTCAGTTGATTTGTTCAATTCATATTTCAACTTTGTAACTTCCTGTTGTAACTTTTTCTTTTCCTCCCTTTCCTTGCTTAATTGTAACTCTAAATCTTTGTAGTTAAGTACAACTGACATTGGTGGTATATTTTCCTTTTTAGAAACCCCAAACAATTTATCAGACAGGGTTTTTTTCTTTTTGTTGCCATCTTCAACCTACATGTAATATTAATAATAGTGTTAAGAAAAAACAAATTTAATTTACAAAAATTATGCATAAGTGCCAATGTATAAAATTTGTAGAATTTTTTGATTTATTAAGTTTTTCAGTTAGAAACTTGGAAATCAAGTAATCAATAAAAAATAAGTTATCAGTTATTAAACAAAAAAAAGTATGTTATTAATAAACGTAATTGTATTTTTAAAAATAAAAATGAAAGAAAAATATTGTTATTATTGAATAAATAACTTACCTTCGATTGAAGAAAATCAATGAGTTTAGTTTGCTGTTGTGTTATAGATTCAGATTTTAATTCACGTTCCTTAAAGTACCTCGTCTTTTCACTGAGGAGATTCTCTAGTTCATTAATTTTGGCAAACAAAGCCTTCACCGTAGCCTTAAATTCAGCTACGCTTTGTCCCAATTTATAATTAGATTCTTTCAAGTTATTAATAAAAGTTAACTGTTCTGAATTTTCTTCCTTCAGGAAATTATTCTCAGATACGTACTCTCCAATCTGCCTTTCCAGTGAGGTTATGGTGGTTTCATACCCAGAAATCTTTTGCTCAGCTTTCGTTAATTCCTGAGACAGTTCATTGGAGTAATTTTTAAACTCACTTGCTTCCCCTCTATAAGAATCTGATTCTTGTTGGAGATTTTCCAAGTCGTCAGTTACACGTTTGCATTTGGTTTCGGCGAAAAGCCTTAGGCTCTTTTCCTCATTGGCTGCCTTTCTTGCCGCTTGTAAGTCAGTTTTCAAAGTTGATAATGAGCTATTGAGTGTTTGCACTTTCTCTTCTAGTTGACGCCGCTTCTCTTCTGAGCAATCCAATACATTTTCAAATTCAATTAGTTGATTTTCCAAAATTATACAAGCTTCACGAAGTGCCTTATGGTTCTAATAAATAAGAAAATGAATGAAAACATAGAACTTTACCTTCAACTAATTTTAATAGAATTACTTAACTGTTACTTGAGTTTTATTCAATTAAATTCTTTAATCCATCATGTTTTTAAATTAAATTCAAAAGTATTTCTTGTTTCATTAATATACATACTAGTAAATATGATTAACCCTTTCGTGACGGGTTATTTTTAAAATAGTAAAGTACATAAACATACTAGTAAATATGATTAACCCTTTCGTGACGGATTATTTTTAAAATAGTAAAGTACATAAACACTTACCAAATGAGCGTTTTCCAATTCTGCCTTGCATTTTTCCAATTCATTCTTACGGTTATTGCTCTCCTTTTGAGCAACCTCACACAAATGCTGCAACTGCTCCTTCTCGGTCTTCAACGTGGATAACTTTCCTTCTAATTCCACATTATCTTTCTTCACACCATCCAAAGTTTTTAGCACCTGACATATCTGTAGCTCCTTCTTTTCCACTGTTTGTTCCAATTCCTCATTGACCTTACTCCTATTAACCTGCTTCAATTTTTCACCATCTAATTTGATACCCAACTGTTTAATATCATCCTTCAGCTTTGATATTTCTGTGTGCAGATTCTCGTTCAGTTTACCTAGTTCTTGGATGGTGTGCTCATTGGAATTTTTTGTGTCAGAAATGGTTGCCTCAAGTGTGGAAATTTCTTCCTGTAGTTGAGCTACTTTCAGTTGTTCCTCTTTCAAGTCACGCTCGACAATTTTTTTGTCCAACTCTGCGTTCATCAAGTCTTTCTCTAAACGCCAAAATTTCGATTTTAGTGTAGCATGTTCTTGTTTTTCCAATGCTGCATTCTCTGATACCTATTAACATTATAAACATATTAGTATAATATTAAATTCATTTCCATTTGAACAAAAAATAGTAAAGAAATTAAATTGACTTATTAAATTAATATTATCAATAATTCAATGTTGCAAAAAAAGTTACGAAGAATATTAAGTTTTAGGATGATAACCTATTGTCCTAATTTTTATTAAAATCAATATATTTTCACTAAAATTGTTACCTCAACCAATTGATGTTCTAAGCGTTCAATCTGTTCCTGAAGGACACCCTCTCTTTCTGACCCATTTTCTAATTTAGCTAAATCTTCCTGGAGACGGTTCAAGAGCTCCTCTAATGCTCCAGCCTTTTCTTCCTTACTCTTTAAACTCAGTTTAACTTCACGATATTTAACTCCGAGCTCATCTTTCTCTCCCCTAATTACCTTCAGCTTTGCTTCAAGTTCCTTTACCTGACTCTCATACTTGTTCTTAATTTCATCCACTGCTGATAGTTTAGAACTAACCATTGAGTTTAGTTCTGTTTTTAAATCTTTCACTTGCTTCTTCAAAACAGCATTAGTCTCCACTTGTCTAACTAATTCCTCATCTTTTTTAGCCTCCTCCAATTCGTCTTCTAGCTTTACTATGACCTCCTTATATTCATCCAATAACTCACTATTTTTAGCCATTTCATTTAAATTATTTTCAAGGTGTCTAATGGTTTTTTCATGTTCGTCACATTTGAGAAATAAATCACCACATTGTTTTTCATACTTTTCCAATTGAGATTGTAGAGTGTTTTTAGCTTCCTTTAAGCTGCTTAGTTTTTGTTCAAGATCATTATTTTTCTGAGATTCGGTGGTGAGCAAGAGCTGGAGATGCGAGATTTTATTTTGAGTTTCTGATGTGACTTTTTCTAGCCGGGATTCTAACCCAATTACACTGTTACGTCTCAGTTTTTCTACATTTTCTACAGACGCCTAAAAATGTTATTACTATGATAAACTATGTCCTTAACAGATCGTGCAAACTACAAATTGTTATTTCAAACAACGAGCCACCATTAACCAAAACATATAGTATCAATAATTGTTAGTCAATCATATATTGAAGAAATTAGATGAAATTTAATGTAACTAAATGTATTTATAATCAAATAATTAATAGAAAAGTGATAAGTGAAATGTTGAAAAAAAATTTGTTATAAAAAAAATAAAACTAGTAACATTGGAAAAGCAATAAGACTTATTTCATCTCAAGATACATATAAGATTATAACATAGGAAAATATTGTAAAATATAATGTACTTGTTACCAAACATATTGAATACAAAAAGGTAATAAAATACTCTAATTTCTTTAGCAAGTGTTTTAAATTCCTGTTAGAAAATAAAACCACTAATCAAAACCATTAGTTTTAATTTATATTTAGATTAATTAATACTAAATAGTCAAACAGGTAAGTTGATGATCCAACTGTTATTTTAATAATTCCTTTATTATATTAAACAGATTTAGTAATAAAATAAAAATGTTTTTCCTCAAATTAAATTAAGAAATTAAATTATATAATCCAAGTGAATTAGTGTACAAAATTATTTAATATACAGGGTGAGTTTTTTCGATGTTCTCTATGGGGATCTCGGAAACTATAAGAGATAGAGAAACGGTTAAATGGGGAAAGAAGTGTAGATTTACGAGACGAATAAAATTCCACTTTCAAAGTTTTCAAAAATGTCATGGGTAACTAGATATTTTGAAAAAAGTAAAAAGTGTCAATTTTTTCAAATCCATATATCTCGGTTATTATGACAGATAGAAAAAAACTGTAAAGGACAAAGTTTTAGATAATTTTATGTAGATTAATAAAAAATAATCAGAAATTTTTTATCGCCATTATTTTCCGAGATATGACGCAAACTTACATTTTCTTAAATGGAAACCATAGTTGGCTATGGCCTCATTCAAAAGGTAATTTTTTTCTCTTTAATCCAATATAGCATACGACATATATATTTCTAAAAATAAATGAGTTATAGTCATTTTAAATTTTATTATAAATAAAAAATGGGTAGCCATGAAAAAGATGAAAGTAAAACAATTGCAGAAGTTTATAATAATAGCAATATTGTAATTATTAGTTTTACAGAGATAAACCAAAATTAAACAACAGCATAAAGTAATTCTGTAATTATCAATATACTTTCACCTTTTTCATGGCTACCCATTTTTTATTTATAATAAAACTTAAAATGACTATAACTCACTTATTTTTAGAAATAACTATGTCGTATGCCATATTGGAGTAAAGAGAAAAAAATTACCTTTTGAATAGATAACTATGGTTTCCATTTAAAAAAATGTAAGTTTGCGTCATATCTCGGGAAATAATGGCGATAAAAATTTTCTGATTATTTTTTATTAATCTGCATAAAATTATCTAAAACTTTGTTTTTTACAGTTTTTCTCTATCTATTATAATAACCGAGATATATTGATTTGAAAAAATTGACACTTTTTACTTTTTTAAAAATATCTAGTTACCCTTGAATTTTTTGAAAACTTTGAAAGTGGAATTTAATTCATCTCGTAAATCTACACTTCTTTCCCCATTTAACCGTTTCTCTATCTCTTATAGTTTTCGAGATCCCCATAGAAAACATCGAAAAAAACTCACCCTGTATAAATAAAATTAGTAATTACAAAACAACAATTATTAACACTAATCAAACAGTAAATACCTTGTGCTTGTTAGAGATTCTTAATGCGTCCTGCAGCTGGGCATTTAACCTGGAGACTTCGTCAACTAGCAACTGATATTTTTCCTTGCATTCATCCAACTCCCTATTAGCATTATCAAGCTTGATCTTCTCAGAAGCCTCCCATTTCAATTTTGCACATTTTATCAGTTCCAAGGCCTTCCTTTCTAAATCTGATCTATCTTTCTTCTCCAGATCTAAAGTTCTCTTTAAAGCCTTAAAAATAAATACGTTAACAATGCTAATAAAAATAATCAATTAAACACACCCACTTGACATTCAGCTATGCTGGTAGACAAATCCTTTTCCAACCGATCTCTGACACTCTCAACACTTTCCAGCTTCCTACATTTTTCCTCCAATTTCCTCTCCAGCGCTTCTTTCTCCTGCAGTCCATCTTGAGTCTTCATTAACTTTCTTTGCAATGATTCTACCTCTTTCTTCAAATCCTCCGTTATCTCTTGCTTAACAACAGCGGTAGCTTTATAAGCTTCTTTGTAATCCTCTGGTTCTGTTGTATAAGTAAAACCGATAAAAGGTAAGTTTCTGCCACTAAACTGTGTTTTTGCTTTAAAATTTTCCATATTTGGCTGTTTCTTCTTCACCTGCACATCCGTGAAATTACTAGTATCGTCCACTGATGAAATTTTGGGTACAAAAGGCGGGACTTGATCTCTTAATCCATTGAAGTTTGTGTTCTTGAAGAGAGGGTGTTTTATTACTTGTGCATATGTAAGTCGACTGTTTGCATCTGTGAGCAGTTCTTTGATGAAGGATATAAAAGCTTGTGTAAGAAGTACATCAGGGGGGAATTTTAAAGACTTTGCATAGTTGATAATCTTTGAATAAGTCGCTGTAGTGCTTTGTCCGGTGAATGGAGTTGTACCAATTGTTAGTTCGTAGGCTAGAACGCCCAAAGACCAATAATCACACGGTTTCTGCAATGTAATGATCATGATTATTTATTCTTCATCATACTTGCTTCAAAAATTATTATTTATTACAAAATAGATAAAAAACATTGAAAACATACAAATAAAATTTTGTTCTTTAAGTTATATTAAATAAATAAATAATCTAATTAAAGTTGAAATAAAAGATTAAGTATACCTTATAAACATTAACAAAATTAAAGAATTAGTTTAAAACTTACACCATATGAACCATTAGTTTTTGAAGATTTATTGTCGAGTGACTGCAGAGCCTCGGGTGCAATATAATCGGGTGTACCAACTGGCATTCCACCAGGAGCTACTGTTCCTTTAATTGTTAACCTAGCTGCTGAGCCAAAGTCGGCCAGTTTTAAATGCCCACATCGATCTAATAGAATATTGTCGGGTTTTACATCCCTATGCACAAATCCCATTTGATGCAGATCATTAACGGCAACAACCTAAAATAATAAAAAAAGGTTACAATCAATAATTTGTTACTGCGCCTGGTCGACAAGGCCTATAAAAGGTCATTAAATACCATTAAAGAAGAATAACTTTAATTTCAACAACATTTATATTGCTGCTATATTTTATTAATTGAAGACACCTTAATTTAGTTAAAAAAATAATTTATAGTGTGCATTTTTATGTATTAATTAATACGAGTACATACTACACTAAATACTTACAAGTTCAGCTATGTAAAACGTTGCTGCACTTTCTGGCAATGTACCTCCTTGTCGTTCCAACAACCCTAACAAATCGCCACCCGGGTGATATTCCATAACAAAATAAAGATTAGTATTATCTTGAAATGAGTACTGCAGTTTTGTGATCCACCCCGACACGGCCTGAGCCATGATGTTTCTTTCCTCTTCATACGCAGCACATTTATTCTCCGATCCCTCATACTTTCTCACAGTTTTCATCGCGTACACATCACCAGTCTGGCGCTCTTTAACCACGTGCACCTCTCCGAAGTGCCCCCTTCCAATAACATTTTTAATTTCGAAATCAGACAGATTAACACGCAACTGCTTTAGTTCCAGCAGAGTCCTACGGTATCTGTCTACGAAATTGAGTATGTTTCGATCGGAGGTTTTAAGGCAATCCGAGTTGCACTCGTCGTACAGGATCTGCAGGGCGTCCAAGAGTCCATCGCGTGTAAGTAAATTCGGTTTATCTTTATTCTCCGACGGTTTGTTCAGCAGTTGCCCATTTAGACGGGAAACCCGAACACTTATCGCGTCCTTTAAGGGCTCCATGGTGTGTAAATTCACTGCATTTATAAGTTTTCGTTGTGTATTAGCGCGCGTTAACAACTTAACAGAAAAACGGTTACCGGTTGCCACAGCTGTCAATGATGCGCGCCAGCTATTGGTGGGAGAGAATTCAAAAGGTTTATTCTGATTGGTGCGTAATGTAAACAATGGAAGTCAGAGAACGCGGGACTTTTAATTATTCAATTTTATATTCCTAAAATTAATAGCTTTTTTTAGATTATTATAATAAGGATACATTTAAAGTGTTTATATCTTCTAATATGTCGTGTGTTAATTTAATTTTACCTAAATATTAAAAGCAGGAGGTGTTTTTATTGTAATGGTAAATAGGCTCATATAAAATGAGCATAAATAAGCCAATAATGGTCAAAATATTGCTTAATTGGCTAAAATCTATTGCTGGTGAGGATACAATCTTCTAGAATTAAGGGTTTGAGTGAAAGAACACTACGTGAACTCCGCCCCCATGCCTTCTGCTCTAAATTGTTGGGTAATTTGTATAATTATGTATTTTTTTAAATTTTAAATATATGTAAAGTAAAATAAATAATAATTTTAAATAAATAAACGTACCTTTATTTGAAATTCGTTAAAGAACTAATATGTTTTTACCCTGACAAAAATATAAATGGGTATTTTATACTAATCTTGGCTTAGTTTTACCAGAATGCATAATTGTATTTTAATTATTTTATAGGCCACTCACAGCACCCATTTATAATTAGCATAACTTTAGTATTATCAGAAATTCTAAATTAAACTATTTTTCAAGACTGTAAAACAATTAAAAACTAATCCTCTGTTCGTGGAAAAATGCTAACAGAATTGTCTAATTGATGCACATTCACTGATATTTACTTTTTTAATTTTTGTCCGTTTATTTTGAAATAGATATTTATACATACACTGAAGATAAATTAAGTTATTACAATTTCCTGGCTGAAAGACCACCGGTCTATAGCCGTTGAGCAGAAAACCAATGTCTTATATCAGAATTTATTTTATCCATTGCAGGTATGTATTATATTTTTTTTTTCTGTAAAAGATGTTTAGTAGTAGTATAATTTTCTTCATTTTCACAATTTATATCTTTATAATTAATAACCAAGAAAAACTTAAGGAAGTACTATAATTGCACAATATGGTTGTATGTTTACAAGTACAAATTTCATTTTGTTTATATCAAGTAACAACAAAATTCTTACTATAATAATTCTTTTATTTACTAGTTCAGGTTTAGAAATTTACATTTATCTGACCATGAAAAACCTGGAACTTATGTTGTGTATTTTTATCTGGATATAATTAATATAAACAAAAATTAAGTGATACAAACATGTTTATTGATTTCTAACTGCATAAATATTTGCTTTTGTTTGTATAAAATATTAAAAAGATATTTCTGTCTATTTCGCCTTTTGTACATTTGTCTACGCGTCTATTTCATTCGGACTTCTCTCTTTCAATTTACGATTATTTTTTTAAATTATTTTTTTTAAATTCACATTACCCAACATTTTGTTAATCACTGATTTAAATGTGGAGATTACATAAGAAGCATATAAAATAGCGGATCAGAGGGAAAATATGTTTGAAATAAGTCTGAAGACGAACGCTTTGATCTATTAAACGCAGAGTGGATTTAATCCCGCGGGAACAAACAGTGGACGTTTGTTTTCATCCCATACACCTGTTATCGCCCCAAAAAAAGAAATATCTATATTTAAATTTGGCAATTGATGTTCTTTCAAAAGGACATTAACTGTACAACAATATTTATATGGTTATATAATATATATTACTTGTAATCAAATCGTAAAGGATCACAAATGAAGAGTTCGGTTATTATAATTTAAAGATAAAAGATCTAAATCTCATAAGGTATTTCGAATAAGTTACTAATTCTATTTAGTATTAATACATTTAGCCTACACCGAAATGTAAATGGCATTTTTGATAATTTATATACATTTATTAATACATTTAAGGTGTGTTACTTATTATAAACATACCAGATGTAATCTACCTTATTTAATGGATTTAGAATCGACATGGTGGCGAGTTAGGGATTACAGATCACGGTAAAAAATCTATTTGTAGAGATTAAATCGATTTACCCATTAGGGAGATTAAGGAGTTGATATTTTTTTCTGTGAATTTCGTTGGTTTCAAGAAGATTTCATTTAGGACAATTGGGTAATATTTATATGTAATTAATATCTGGAATAAATTATATAATAAATTAATATGAAATAAACGAGATGCTATACTAAATCTTTAAATAAACTTTCATGCATTGTTAATCAATAACCAATCTTTGTTTACCAAATTTGATGGATTATCAATTCTAATTCAGATAATTTCAATTGTTTTCTGTTTAGATATTCAACTGCTTTGGCCCTTTATATATTTTAACTGCTAAATTAATTTTGAATAGTTTTTATCACTGTTTTTATTGATTATATATATATTTTTTAATTCTATTAATTTTAAAGGCTTTTTAATTCTTTTCTAATATTTTGTCAGTTTTTTATAAATGACTAATAATATCAATTGATTTCTAGAATGATATGTGAAATTTTTTAATGCTTTTAATATAACTTTTTTTTTTCAAGTAATTTCAATTTTTTTCTGTTAAGATATTCATTTGTTTTTGGTGTTCGTAAATTTCAAATGCTTTCCCGTTACTTTAGAAATTGTATTAATATTGTGAAACATTTTTATGTTAATTAGAAGGTTAATCAAACACTTGGTTTTGTTTCACTATTTTATAAAAATAACCTTCTAATCATTCTAAACTTACTTTTTTTTCTAGCGTACTTTTGACCTACTTCAATAATCAATATATTGGTGTACCTACATCAATAAATTATTCTTAATGTTAATTCATTGGCAAATTTAAATTTTCTTTGATTGTTTCACCTTCATTTCCAACTCAATTTTTGATAGATTGAAGTATTTTTCGATTTTTTTAAACTTACTATAATTTTTTAAATTGTTAAAATGGTATGTATGCAAACTTACATTAAAACAAAATTCACGATAACAATACTTTCACATACTTTGCACATGGAAAGTGAATAAGAAGTGATATTGTTTTAAACAGTATTTATTGTTTTATACAGTTTGCGCTAAAAAGGGGGGCAATTGTTAAGGGTGGCAATTAGAAAATGAACTCGATACGAGTTTAACTTTTGCTCCGAGGCATTTAAATCCAATGCTAGATTTCTCTATTTACTGCTCATACTTTAACTCATAATCGTATTATTGAGGCTAGTTATCAAATTTCTTTATTCATCGCTAAATCTGGAAAAACATCATATTATAGGAGAGAATTTAATAAAACCGTTAATATCAGCATTTCTTAAAACGGTTGTTGAAAAAGATCACAAGGATGTAAAAGCTGTGCCACTCAGTAACAATACTGTTACTGCAGAAGAACGAAATGAGTGAAGAAAGGCTAAAAAGAAGAAAATTCTCAGTGCAAATGGATGAATCAACTTTGAGAGACAATGAGAAGAAATGCTGTAAACGATTAGAAAGATATGAATATAATACTAAACAACTACTTAGATGTCAATAATATACCAATGAAAAATATAACATCTTGTGCTGCAGATGGTTCTCCTAATATGATGATCGAGAAAAATGGCTGCTTAAAATTGATGAAAAATGAGAATCCAGAAATGATTATTGTGCATTGTGTTATTCATAGGGAAAACTTGGTAGCTAAAATCATCTCGCCTGTACTAAATGAAGTATTGCATTCAGTAATAAAGTGTATCGATACTGTTAAAGCTAATGCCAAAATGCAGAACATGTGAGATTTTAAGATAAAACCTCTGTGCAGCAAGGGTCTCACTAAATTAAAATAATAAATTAATATAGAAAAATCTTTATTAAAATCATTTCGAATTAGAATTTCAGTTTTTTTTATATATTTTGAAAACGTACTTACTGTTTATCGTTGACAATTTCGTAGTGATTTCTTCCCAAAACCTATCATTTAAGTTTCTTAAGCGAACAATTCAATTTTTTTAAATTAAAAATTATGTATATTTTACATAGGGGGCATAAGAATTTTAGAAAAGCTTAAGTGGGGTATGACACAAAAAAGGTTGCTCTAAAATAATTAACAGTGCCAGTATTTGAACATAGAAATCCTTATGATGTGTGAACCAATTTTACATTCCTTATAAGAATATTTTAAAATTTGTCTAAACTACGTGTAGTACCTGAAATTTAGAAATTTATATTATCTTTCTTAGTTACATATTACTAGACCTGCTTAAAAGTCTTTGGTACATATAGAGCGCCGCTAACTAAAATGACTTTTACTTCTTATAGAGAACCAATCTCAATATAGGTGCTGCCAAAATTTGATAACATTTTGTTCACGTATGTACCAGTTGTGTATAGCTATCAAAACGAATTATTTTTACTATGGAGAAAAGGGAATTTCCTGTTTTGATTAAATATTGCTTCCTGGTGGGAAAATCACTGTTGAAGCAAGGGTATGACTTGATAAAGCTTACGGCACATTTTCTCCACTGAATTTTAACCCCACACGTACATTCAATCATTTTTAGTTCATTTTACAGAAAGAAATACGTTCAAACTAGTGTTGCTTTGATAGCCTTGCTATTTTGTAACACGCAAATTACTTTTGTATCATTCAATGTCTGTCGAAGTATTAGCTAGAGAAGTAGTTGTTTCAAAAGTGATTTGTTCTTGTAGTCTTAATAACTCATTTGTTGTAGATTTTACGAAAATATTTTCGTGTTTTTTCTAATTATTAGTAAATATTAATTTGCTGAGTTTTAGTAATCGTACGAGCGCAAATGATGTACTAAGTTCTGAAAGGCTAAATGAGGCAGTCTCTCCAGAAAATCATTGAAATACTGTTGAATGAAATTGTGTGAGGTGGCTAACATCATAGGCATCCCAAAAGAACGAGTTGGTTATAGCATTAATGAATATTTACATATGAAAAAGCTTTGGGTTTTTTGACAATTGGCCAAAAAACGGAACGTGTTCGACTTTCAACGCTAAATCTGGCAGCAGGAAGGAGTTTTTGCGTCGATTTGTGAGTCCAGTCGATAATCAGCAAAGTGGTTATTACTTGGCGAAATTCGTTCGAAGCGCCTGAAGACAAAACAATCAACCGGCCAGGTTTTTGCCAGTATGTTTTAGTATGTGCATGGTACAATATCCATTGATTGGTTTGAACATTGTAAAACTATCAATATATTACTGTGCATTACTGAATCGATTGGACTACGAGGTTAAGGTCAAACGGCCACATTTAGCAATACATTGTTTTCTCTGACTGAAGTAGTGGCTCGATGGTGAAATGATTTGACTCGAATGAGAACATCAAGTTGAAAAAAATACATATTTTGAGGAATTTAACACCGTGTACTAGAAGACCGCCATTGAAATCTTAGCGGACTGTTACTCTAAATGGATTATTCAAGGAATAAAACTATAAATCGGTTTTTTATTGTAACGTTCAATTCAATTCTGACTTTATTTACTTAAGGAAAATCAGCATCCAAAAACTTCAGTTTGAACACTCGTCTTGAAATAGGTTTTTCTGTTCAAAAATATCCTCATAAGTAAAGTTGTGTATATGAATGAATTTATTATATATTTTTTATTGATTTACTTAATATTTTTTCACCGACAATTCATCTTCATGGGTGATATAGTTTTAATTTTATGAATTTATTGTATCTGTTGTGTTTAATTGTTTAATCCCAGGGGTGTACTTAGTATACATATTCAGTTAATAGCCAACAATTTACATGAATAAAGTCATATATTCTTTATTATTTTAATATTTGTTTTTTTATATATTCTTCATCATCAATCATAGATTTGCTTTCCTATTTTAATATATATTTTATATATAGCGTTGATTGAAATATTTCAATCAACGCCTATAGTTAGTTATAAGATTTTTTTCGCCGTCATTCCCCGTCTTCTTTCTTCGTTCCTTCTCTATCATTTAAATACAACAAATCCTTTAATATACAACTATCATCTCCGTAAAATATCTCTCACTACTACTACATAGAAAATGAATGATATCCATAATGTGATATTAATATGATAAAATATTTAGGACCGCTGTCTTATCGATTGGCCAGTGTCTCTCTTTCTCGCACATCATCGAATCAAAGAAAACTTTGTACTTATTACATTTCGAATGCATACAAATGCAAATATATATCATCCCACAAATATCCCTATTTACATCAAATCCCCAAAAGGGATTTTTCACGCCTCACCGATCCCCGATTTAAACTCCTATAAAAGGCACCACCGGTCCGGGCCGCAACAGTAGTCCACCACTAAACTTCCACCTGAGAACAAGGCAGACTTAAGCTGAAGAGATGGCCTACATACATAGGTATGTGATCAAAATGTAATTATGTATATTAAATATAAATAATTACCCTTCAAATAATTTATATTGAAAATAAATACAGCTAAATTGCTAAAATACATTATTTCTGTTAGAAATTTAAATGGTATTTTATTAATACTTATAACATATCTTACTATCCTTAAAATATTTACAAGGAATGCAATTATTTGATTAGTAATAAACAAATGGGTTTTGTAATGTTACTTTTTGAGTTTAATAAAAGTAAAATCTATAAATACTACTTCCAAATTTGACTGTCATTCAACATAACTAAAATTTACATTTTGGTGACTTACTTAATAGAATGGCCAAAAATAAAACTGAGTTTTATTTGTTATATAAACAATAAGTTATTTTAAGTGTCTCAAACTAACAAATGTCATATTACAACAGCATGCGCAAGGGTTTATATTATGACCCTTGCCTTTCCTAATATAAGTCAACAATTTACTAAACAGTGTTGCTTGCTCTATAAACATTAAATAAAATAGAATCTTGCAATGATTCATTTCAAATAAATTATTCTGAAAAAAAGAGTTAATGTTATCTTTTTAGTTAGGCATAACAGTGAATCATACATTAGAATCTTCAAAATTTCTGAGAATAACTTTGAATAAAAACATGTGGTTAATTGTTTCTTTAGATTGGATCTAATTAAATAATTTCTTTTCCTTCTATTTTCAACAATTTTTTTTTATACTTTATGAAAATATATTATTTATATGCAAATTTTAAAAATTAAAATTTTAATATGTCCTTGCCATTTCCAAAATGTATCTTTGTGTTTGTATTTAAAAAAATTGACAGATGTTTTTTTAAATGTAACCATACTTATTTAATTTAAAAAGCTGAAAAGTTTTTTCTTCTTCACCAAATAATTTAAGATTGAACAATTTTATTTATTAACAAATGTTAAATTAAAAAAGTTAATAAAATCACCTAAATGAGCGAAGAAGTATCAACGAATCGGATACTTAACATCACATCTTTTTTATTGTAAGTTATTTTTTTTTCTAGTGCCAAAGGTGAGCAATGCTATACATAATTTAATTCAGAATTAAGTATGGCTATATAACAAACATTCTTTATAAGAAACATGATTGTGCTGACCGTTACTATGTGGTATTTCATTTTCAAATGTAGGATGAAATAAAACACTATTTTCTATGTTTTGTTCTGTAAGTACAGTGGTAAAAGACATAGAAAATAGTGTTTTATTTCATCCTACTTTTTTATAAGTCTCATTGTTCTAAAATAAAAATTAAATTTAAAATGAGTTTTAATTGGAGGATTAGAATATTGAATTATTGTTTTACTGTCAACAACAGCCACGGACCGGTTTCGATCGATTTTAAATTTCATCAGTGTAGGGCACCCGAAGACAGAAAGGTTCAGATATTAAATCACCATCTATCAATTCCTCATTTCACAATATCTTTAGTTATCATGACGTTTGAAGAACATAGAGAGTTAAATCAATAAGACATTAGCTATTATGACGCTTGTATGACAGATAATTCCAGAAAACTGAAAATCGTTGTCTTACATCAGAATTTTTTTTCTGTAAATAAAGATTTTTGGTAGTACTAATTTGTCGAGATTAAATTTAACATTAATAAATAATGCATAATTCTCTTTAATTAATATAATATTTTGTTCACATGTTCTTACCCATTTTATAAAAATACCCGACGCAAAATGAGTGAGAGAGTATGATAGTGATTTGTTTTAATAATACTCTAAAATAAAAGTGATCGACTATTTTCAATACTTATAAATACACAACCTCGATTTGAGTAGTTAAAAATATGCTAACCTATTCATTCGCCTTACAAATAGAGTGAGTTTAACTTTCCGGACAATTTAGGCATTATATATTTCTTATTCAAAACAAAATTCACTAATATGTTGTGGTAAGTTATGAACTGTTGATTGTTATGCATAAAACCATGCTGATGTTCCAAGAAATGTTTCAAGTCAGTTCAACTAGCTAGCGAAAATACAAATTTTAAGACAAGATACAAAGACCACAGTTCCACACGGACTTACATCATTTATTTATAATGAAGATGTTCGTTACTATATGGTAGTTCATTTTAGAGAATAAATAAAACACTTTTGACGTTTTTATACCATTATTTATTGTATAATGTACACAAAGTTTACAATATACTATCAATTTTTGACACAACTATAGTTTCGACCTTTGCAAGTCATTGTGAAGTGTTTAATAATGAAAAAAATACAATGTTTTAACAATGTATAGGTGGGATATGAAATTTTGATGAATCTGACTGGAATTTTTTTACAAGGGATTAATAAAAGTTGATTAAGTGCTGCATTACTGTGAAAATCGAATTAAGGTGCAATGTCTTCAGAAGTGGTTTATAACATGTATAAAACACTTTTGTTTAATCATACGTATTTTGTTGGATAGGAAGCTAACGTCTAATAAACATAAACATAAACAGTATAAGAGCTCAAAAAATGGTTAAGAGATTAAATCAATCTGTTCGTTAAACAGTTTATTGCTACATTATAAGAGCTTAAATAATGGTTAAGAAATTACATCGATCTGCTCATTAAGCAGATTATTGTTAATATTCTTATTTTTATGTGATGTAATGACTCTAAAGATATATTCTTGGGCTTTATTTAAAATCGTTAAACGATTAACGAGTACCAACCTTTTAAATTTCATACAATTCATATCACATGTTCTTTGACGGCGTGGACAAGTATATGCAATATACTTTTAAAAAAGCATTCGATAGCATTAGCCACAGTCTTGTAATTATGAAACTATCTGACCTTGGGGTTTCTCCTATATTATGTTCCCTTATTGAGTCATACTTAACTAATCGCACTCAATACGTGGAACATAATGGTTTTATGTCCCCTAAATTTGTTACTTCTGGCGGTGTGCCTCAGGGGTCTAACCTGGGGCCCTTAATTTTCATATGCTTCATCAATGATATTGTTTCGAATATTAATTCTAAAATACTATTATATGCTGACGACATAAAATTATACTCTGAGATTAAATCGGAGGATGATTGCCTAATGATAATGAGGGACTTGCAGACAATTGATGCCTGGTGCGTTGCTAATGATCTGCAACTGAATCTTAGCAAATGTACACATATTACGTTTAACCGAAAGGAGAATCCCATATTATATAGCTACTCTATTGGCAGTCATCTCCTCTCTCACTGTAATGTGGATTACAAGGATTTAGGTGTTTTGCTAGATAATAAATTAACTTTCGAAGCTCATAATAATGAAATTTGCAGTAAAAGCTATAAAATGTTGGGGTTTATCATGAGAAACTCCAAAGATTTCAAAAACATTGCCACTCTAGTTAATATTTTACGCTTTCATTAGATCTAAATTAGAATATTGTTCTATTGTATGTTCGCCTTTCCATTCTTGCTACATTCAACAAATTGAATCTATTCAGCAAACATTTCTAAAGCTTCTTTATTTAAAAAAATACAAAGAGTAACCGGTCCAAAATTATGATTATAATCTGTTGCTTTCGGAATTCAATATGTCCTCATTAGAAATGCGTAGAAAATTGGGATCTCTCATATTCCTCTACAACTTGATTTATAATCGAGGTTAAATGCCAGGTATCCTAATTCTTTTACGCTTCCTACTGCGAGAACCAATGTTTTATACTATTCGCCTCTTTTCGTTATGGTAAGGAACTGCAACAGTTTTTCGGATTTGGACATATTTAATACCTCTTTATTAGAGATTAAGACACGTTCACTAAACT
Organism: Ontholestes murinus; assembly: GCA_963969525.1. Lineage (NCBI taxonomy): Eukaryota > Metazoa > Arthropoda > Insecta > Coleoptera > Staphylinidae > Ontholestes > Ontholestes murinus. Next base: position 47,832,828 of record OZ018394.1, on the reverse strand, counting down.
GTAATTAATATGTTTTCTATATTGTTGCCCGTATCCTAAGTTACTTGTATTTGCCTTTTATTCATAGTTTTTTATTTCTAGATTTATAATATTTGTATTTTATAAGGTTTGAACTTTTTAAAAATTTTTGTGTACTATGTTATGTTTAAGTTTTGTTTATATTTCTCTGTTAATGGATGTTGTATCTGTTGAGAAATAAATAATAATAATTATTATTATTATTAATATTGTCTAACTCGAAATGCTCTATAATGTCCATTGAGTTTCTCCCAAATTGGATTTTATCTCTAGACTTAAAAAAAATGTTTGAAAGTATACTTGCTGGTTTAAAAGTAATCTGATAATTTTGGTTGCTGAAGATATTTGATATTTTATTTGTTACTTTCCCAAACCAGTGAATGTTACGATTTTTTTATTTGTCCGTTCTATAATATTTGGATAAACCTGAGCCCTGATTGATTCATAAAGTTTTTATTAATTAAACCATTAATTATGTTTAAAAAATGATTTGATGACGTGCTGTATCACTAAAGAATACGATGATATTATTTACATATCTTAACTACAATGAGATGTATATTTGTGAAATTTTAATTAGAGATTTTTCTTATATATTTGGCAAAAAAATACCTGCTAACAAGAGGCTTAGAGATGATCCCATTGCTAATTCGTTACTTTGTTGAAAATATTTATTATCAAATTGCAAGTAATTTTGATTTAAGCAAATTTCGAGTGCGTCGGATAAGTGGATTGGTCTACTAAAAGCTTGTCCATTTTGAAGGCATTAATCTATCCGAATATTAGAAAATATGTTAATTGCATCAAAAGAAACTCATTTCTAGTTCTTGGGTGTATGGTATTGATAGAAGTTAGCTTTTCGGATAATTCAGGGGAATTTTTGATTTTTTTGAGCGTTTATGAGTGAAATTCGTAAATTTTATAAAAAGCTAGTTAATTTTAACTGCTAAAACCCTTGTGTTTTTAAAACTATAGTATACATAATATAAATAAATGGTGTTATTTAGCTATAAAAACCTCATTATACTAGGAATTAAAAATAATGTTTTATTAAATGCTTAATTGTTGAGACGTCGATTTGGTTGTTAAGCGCGGAAATTCCCGGGGTTGGTCTTGGTTTAAAAATTTCAATCACTCCATTCACCAAGAATTTTGATTTTTTAGAAAATGCAACGTCAATATTTGTTTCAAATGCCATATAAAATTTTCAACTAAAAAACGGAAATAAACATAATGAATAAATCTGGAATTTATAGATTAACTTGTACTCAAAGTAAAAGCATGTACATTGGCCAATCTGGTCATAAATTCAAAATTAGATTAAACGAGCATAAACAATAATTTTTCCATAAACAGAATAATTCAACCTTTGCAAAACATTTACTAGGAACAAATCACCCTTTCGGAAAAGATGCGCTTTCGGTAACCCATTTAACGTATAGAAGACGTAAGATGAGATGCGATTGAAATTTTTAAAGCCAAAACCAACCCGGGAATTCCTCTGCTTAGCGACCAAATTGTCGTAATGTACACGCCGCTATTTAACTATTTTGTATAAATAAGTTTTGCCGAAATTTTAAAACACTTTATGTTGGATAATGACTAATTTAATTTATTTACGGAAATCTCCTTTTTACAGAACCAATAAACAAAACTTTTACAAATAAAATGTGAAAATACAAAAATCTTAAAATAACTTATCGATACGGAACACATGAAGTACAAAAATTAAAAAAAAGAAAAAAAAATATATATATTAAATTAACCCAAGTGGCTCGTTATGGCAATATCTATAAATTATTAAATAGATAAATATATAAAATAGACATAAATAAATAAATATAACAAATAGATAAAAGCGAAGTTTAAAAAATAATAATAATAATAATTGCAAGAGTAGCAAGCATAATTAAATAAATAAATACATAGTAAATAAATAAATAAATAGTAAATAAATAAATAAATAAATAAATGGTAAATAAATAAATAAATAAAAAAGAATTAAAAATAACATAAATATGTACATAAATGAATAGATTAATAAATAACACATGATACATACGTGAATAAATAAACATAGAGCGAAAACAAAGAATAGAATAAAAAACTATTATGTCTAACACAAAGAAATGACATTAAAAAAAAAAATAATAAATAAATAACTAGTAAATAAATAAATAAATAAATAAGAATTAAAAATAACATAAATATGTACATAAATGAATAGATTAATAAATAACACATGATACATACGTGAATAAATAAACATGGAGCGAAAACACAGAATAGAATAAAAAACTATTATGTTAAAGAAATGACATCGGATAAATTAATGGAGTGGAGCCTAGATTTAAAAGTAGCAAAAGACGGATGAAATAAAACAAAATTGTTGTCCTTAACTAAATCGTTTGCATAACGCATCATGCGAACAATGGGGTTAAACATGCCATATAGAGTAGGATGGAAAGCAATGCGGAATAGTGGTTTGTGACGTGACTGAGGGCCACGTGGTATATTAAAATCAAGGCATGTAATTAATTCGCTGCACTCAATGAGACCGTTAATAAGTTTGTACAAAAGTGATAAATCCAGGAACGTCCTCCTATATGCCAACGACTTGATATTGAGCTGGATTAACATTGCACTATGGCTAAAATTTGTGCATCTACCACCCATTCTATAATGCGAAAGTCTTAAAAACTTGCCTTGGACTCGTTCTAATTGTGTAATAACATTATTTGTATAGGGCGACCAGACGCTTGAGGCATATTCTAAGTGTGGTCGAACTAAGGACACGTACAGTTTTCTAATCGTACTCATTTTAAAAACACTTTAAAATCTATTAATAAAACCCAACAATTTTAGCGCTTTATTACATATATATGATATATGATTAGAAAAATTTAGTTTGGTTGTAAAAATAATGCCCAAGTCCTTGATCTCAGATTTTTGTGATAACACATTACCATCCAATAAGTAGTCGAAATTCCGCATCTTACCTCGACAAAATGAGACATAGACGCACTTATTTAAATTCAAGTCTAACATATTATCTTTACACCATAGTGCAACACTATTCAAATCATTTTGAAGTAGAATTTGATCATTTATGGTTTTAACGCTTTTGTAAATTTTCAAATCGCCAGCATAAAGAAGAAAGTTGCTGTGTTTAATTTTTAACCCGATGTCATTAATAAATAAAAGAAATAAAAGGGGACCACAATGCGAGCCTTGAGGCACCCCCGGCGTGACTTTTATGAAGTTAGACAAATGTTTTCCAATGCGTACCCGTTGATTTCTGTTTTGCAAATATGAGCGTATCCACTGGACGACATTAGTGCCAAACCCCATTAATATCAATTTATGAATTAAAATATCATGCTGCACACGATCAAATGCCTTGGAGAAATCAGTATATATTGAATCAACTTGTGATCCATTCTCCAAGGCATGTGTCAAATGGACTTGGTACACCAACAGATTCGTCACAGTTGATTTGCCTTTCCGAAATCCGTGCTGTTCATTTATTATTGCATGCGAACAAGCCCTCATTAATTGTTCTGATACTAAAAGATCTAAAAGTTTTGGGATAACGGATTGTATAGATACTCCTCTATAGTTAGCAATATCTCTCCTGTCTCCGTTCTTGAATATTGGAAAAACATAACTGTCCTTCCAACACTCGGGAAAATAGAGATTTTGAAAACAACGCATGAACGGGTACGCACAGCGTAAAAATGCACTTTTTAATAAAATACGCAGGGATGCCATCAGGCCCTGCAGTACATGACTCGGGTAGTAAACAAATAGCATTAAATAACTCTTCAACAGAGATACTAAAATTACAAAGATCGAACGATTCGTTTCCCTGATAATAAGGCAGTGTATTAGTTTGTTTATTATTGTATGACTTAGAAAAATGTTTGGCAAACAAGTCCACACTACATTCAATGTTATGACTGACCTCATTATCTAAGTGCATATCTTTGGGAAACCCAGTAGTTTTACGGCGTACATCGACATAAATCCAAAATTGTTTGGGATTACTGTCTAATTGGGTTTCGACGCGAGCAATATAGTTTTTGAATAACATATCGTTTAGATCTTTGCACTGTTTTCTTAAATTTTTAAATAATTCGTAATTAAATCGAGAGCCATAACGTTTATAGTTTATATGCGCCTCCTTTTTCAATTTAGTTAATTTAATTAATTCAGTATTGAACCACTTGGGATAATTTGACGTTTTTACAAACATAATAGGGACAAACATCTCAAACACTGAACATAAAATATTATTAAAAGTAGAAACGTTCTCCTCGACGGAGGGACCAAAAACTTGGTCCCAATTAATATTCGCTAGGTAGTTATTAATGGCATAATAGTTAGCACATTTAAAGTTGTACACCCACTCAGAATCATCATTGATGAAATCTGAAATTGCGAATAATGTTAAATCCAACGAATATGGAATATGGTGTAAACTTTCTTCACACAATGGATCACTGGCAACTTTCACTTTTACATCACAAATGCTACAAAAAAATAAGTCTACATAAACACCTCTGTTGTTTGGGATATTGTTTATTTGTTGTAGTTGATAGTAACTAATAGCATTTGCAAGAATACTTGCCGGATAACTGTAATTATTAATCCCTAATAAGTCTACATTAGTGTTATCCCACACCGCGTTGGGAATATTATAGTCGCCGCAAAACAGGAACTCGCAACATGAATTCTCAGAACAGATTTTTTCTAACTCATCAGCATGCGAAATATATAACGATATATTAGAAGCAGGCGGAATATAAGTAGAACCAATAATTAATTTGTCCATAACTTTTACAAATAATTGTTCTACATTATCGCTCGATTGTAGGACCATGCTTTTTAAATTTTTCCTTACGGCAATAAGAACGCCACCACCACGTGATTTATTGCTGGTAAGAATGGATCTGTCCAATATGTATATTAAGAATTCAGTTAAACCCAATTCGGCGTCACATACCGTATCATCTAACCACGTTTCTACCAAAATAATTACGTCGTAAACACATAGATTTGCACTGAACATAAACGATTTGATTTTTCCTTTCATACCGCCAACATTATGATAATAAATATTAAAATTAATAATCATAATGATGGTTGCGACCGTTACTATGTGGTAATTCATAATGAACAATGAATAAAACACTTACTATGTTTTAACCACTATAATTTATTATAATATATAAATATATTACAATTTGTACGACTTAAGTTTCGACTTTTGACGGTCATTATCAAGTGACTTCACTTGATAATGACCGTCAAAAGTCGAAACTTAAGTCGTACAAATTGTAATATATTTATATATTATAATAAATTATAGTGGTTAAAACATAGTAAGTGTTTTATTCATTGTTCATTTAAAATTAATAAACTATAGTCACGTCTAATTTTAAATAAAGTGGTAAAACAAAGTCATCGTATCTCCTTCTCTATTACATTGAATGTTTTATTAATATGAATGTTTTATTGTTGAGAAAAACTTTTTAAACTGGACTATTTTAAGAATATTTTGTTCCTTGGTGAGTTTTCAAAACCCGCGTTGTTACGAATATATAGGGCGTTTCTTAATCTACAAGAACTTTTGAAAATGACTAACCATAGTTCTATAGTTCCATACATTACTTTTTCAATGTACTTAGAATATATAACAAGTTGATTTAAAGGAATACATTTTATATTATAATTTAGAACACGAATAGGATCGAGTTCACTTGCAAAATGATCTTTCACTCGTACACTTGTTTTCTTCTTTTGTCAGTCAAGGCATTATTATAAGGAAGATTTCCAACATAATATGAATATGATGACCTAAAATAGGGAAACTTAAAAATATTTATCAAAATGATATATTCCACTCTTGCTTAATAGATCCAATTTCGCAAATATTTCACATTTTCTACTGGGGTAGTATAAAACAATTACTTTAAATAGGTCTATAGAAAATAATCCAGGGAGTCCGGAAACAAGCAGACCATGAGTGAGGTCCACCTCGACCAATTTGGCGATCTCCTTATGTTACTGTTATAAACTCACAAGCAACTATACAAAAATGAACTTGTACACCATCATGCATAAACCAGATTGCATTTTTTATTGCCAGTGGTACATCCTCCCAAAACTGAGTTGGTGTTTGTTTTAAAACATTGGCATACACCTTGCCAGTAAGTCTCCCTGGTAGAAACACCAGTCCAGTTAGCCACAATTCCAACCCAAACGTTCAACGAGAACTAATGTTGAAAATGATCTTCAAGAATTTTATATAAATGTTATTCAGCCCACACATGGTTATTATAAAATTCTTTATTCCATTTCCTGAAAAAATTGCTTCATGGATAAAAAAAATCAGCGTCAATAGTTGAGAAATTTGAACCACATTTGTCACACAGAATGTAATACGTGGAGGAAAATTAGCAGGAAGAAGTCAATGAACTCGTTACATGTGATAGTACAACAAATGGCCTCTAAGAATTGTCTAGTCCAATTACTTAAAATTATTTGCAATTTTTCGATTAGAACTACTTAGATCTTCCTGTACTATTATTATGGTCCATTCATGCTTAAGACAGAATATAAAGATCAAACAGCTAAACGTCACTTGGTCTCAACAAATTCGACAGATACCAAATGATCACACACGAGACGTATTCAAATGAAATCGACGCTTAAACTGTACTTCTTTTCGATGTCTGCACTTGTAGGCAAAATATTCATCTTAGATTATCCCATGATATGGCTTCTTGAATTTTTGCCGTCTGTTTAAAGTATCGATAGGTACAATTGAAATTATAATGATAAGACGAGATGAGAGAAGATATCAGTGATTTGCTTTGAAAATTAGCACCAGGCGTCAAAGAAAATAAATAATCTCTAAACTTTTTTGAAAGCTAAATTATTTTCTGCTCATATTTTATTTCTTTAAATCATAATGTTTATATAAAATAGATATAAACACTATGTATCTCATAGTCACTTAAAATTCTCAATATTTGAAGTTTTAAATGTATTTCTCAAAAAGAAAAGTAATAAAAATACTTAAATAACATTTTAATAAAAAACATATTTTCATTATTGTTGCAAAAAAAATTTGCATACATCAATTGTTCAATAAAGTTGTTAATACACTGACGAGCATAAAATTAGGGCCACTTCGTTATTTGAAGTTTTAGAAATTTTTAGTTTATTACGTGTTTTTTTTGGTTGTAACAGTTCACTAACTGATTGCTTGATTAAAAAAATAATATTTGGTTGTTGAAAGTTTATGGAAAGTAATGAAAATGAACAATTTTAATTTGATATGCTAAGAAATGAAAATGAACAAGTTTACTTTGATATGCTTTTTTTGAAACAAAAGCAACTTTAAGGACAGAATAGTTTTTGGTTCTATGGTGTCATCTGTTAGTTGCAAATTGTTTGTGTATTGTTGTCATTGTTAGTGTTTCGCAATGAGCATAAATCCTGTTGTTGCGTCACGAATTGTGGCGGCTTTAGAAGACAGCCGCGGTCAGCGCGAAACTGCACGAAAAGTTGGTGTCGCTTGTGCAACGAGTATGGTGGCGGTACGAAGAGACTAGTCTGCTCACTCGAAGACCTGGTTCAGGGCGTGGCAAAACTACAACTGCTAGAGAGACTGCTTTCTCGTTTCAAGTGCTTTGAGAAACCGAACAGTCACGGCAGTTTCCCTTTGAATTCATCTGTAAGAAGTGAGAAATGTAAACATAAGTCAGTGGACTGTAGGAGGAGCTTTCAGGCTGTTAGATTATTTTCTCGAACTAGAGCTACTGTACCGCCGCACTTGGCTTGGACAAAACCGAATTGGAGTTGCATATTGTTTCCGATGAATCGCGATTCTGTCTTACGGGCTCAGATAGACGTGTAAGAGTGTGACGACGGCAAGGCGAGAGATATCCTCAAGCGTGTATTGCCGAGCGACTTCCATTTGGTGGAGGATCAGTTATAAAGGGTCCGCCAATAGTGACGCGCGAAGTTTGCCGGAAGGGTGCGGCCATGTTGTTCGAGGTAGAGCTGTCAAAGTTGCTGTCATTTGTTCAGTATATAACCCCAAATCACCATGGCAAGTTTGAGTGTCGAGCAGCACGTGCAAATTATTAAATTTTTTACGAAAATGGGTCATCAGTTTGAGCAACGTTCCGCGCACTTCGCCCATTTTACGGTCGCGATGATCGGCCTGTAGAGTCGACTATCCGTCGTTTGGTGGGCAAATTCGAGTCGACTGGTTCAGTAAACAACCAGCCAACACTGACACGTCGACGAAACGCCCGATCGAACGAAAATATCGCTTTTTCGAGAACGAAGCTGGGGCGGCCATAACCGTCAATGGGGAGCGCTACAGGTCGATGATAACCAACTTCTTTTGGCCTAAACTGGATGATATGGACACGGACGACATGTGGTTCCAGCAGGACGGCGCCACGTGCCACACAGCCCATGCCACAATGGACATTCTGCACGAGCGATTTCCGGACATGGTCATCTCGCGCGGAGGCTATATAAACTGGCCACCGAGATCGTGCGATTTAACGCCTTTAGACATTTTTCTCCGGGGCTATCTCAAGTCGCTGGTCTACGCCAACAAGCCTCTAAACACCGATGACCTCAAAGTCAACATACGCAACGCCATCGCTCAAATTGAGGCCGATATGTGCTCCAGAGTCATCGAAAATTGGACCTCCCGGATCCGGGCTACCAAACGGAGCCGCGGTGGTCATTTGAACGATGTTATCTTCCATACTTAATGGGGTCGAATACCCTTTCGAATGAAAAATAAATTTCGTTTCTACCTCACACACAACTTGTTTTATTCAATTTTAAAGTTCACGCGCCCTTATTGACGGACCCTATAGCATGGGGAGGCATATCTTTTGGCACTCACACGAAGTTAGTCTTTATCGAGAATGGAACGTTGATTGCACACAGGTATCTGACAGAGGTTCTAGAAGACCATATTTTACCGTTCATGTATCTTGATGAGTGTCAAACCACAAGTTTTCTTTGGCCTGCTCGCAGTTCAGATTTAAATCCGATTGAGCATGTTTGGGATGAGATGGGCCTCCAGAATTTCTAGAGAGCTCCACGACATACTAGTGCAGGAATGGGATAATCTTCTGCAGAGTGTAATCCAAAATCTGATCCAGAGCATGGCTCGTCGATTGCAAAGCTGTTATCACTGCCACAGGAAAGAATACTCGCTACTGAAGTCCTTAAACTCTCTTTTGTTAAAAAAAACATATTAAAGTAAACTTGTTCATTTTCGTTACTTTGCATATAAAATTGTTCATTTTCAGTACTTTCAATAAACTTTGAACAACCAAATATTATTGTTTTATTCAAGCAATCAGTTAGTAAACTGATAAATAACTTCAAATAACGGAGTGACCCTAATTTTATGCTCGTCAGTGTACTATAAGTAGATTGAATTCAAAATTTAGTCTAAGATTATGCTTAATTATGTGTTTAGTTTTATTTATTTTTTTAAATACAGTCTGGTAAAATCACCCACTTTCAATAAACATCAATAGTTTTCAACTACTTCGTTGTTTTAATAAAAGTAGTTAAGTTTAAGTTAAAGTTGATATAAAAATATTGAACATTAGGATTTACTTTATTATGCCATTCGAAAAATACATATATTTCCCGGTGCCTCCACCATATATCACACAGAGCTCGTCCATCCGCTGAGATTAAAAATCATGGTTTATATTTTCGTTTTAAAACTTATCCTGCCAATAAAGTCTCCATATTATAGTTATTTGAACAACAGCCATTTGATAGTCTGTATTGATCATTTGCAGACTACAACCGCACATTTTGTTTTACTGAATAAAATACTGACACAGTATACCATATGGTTTCAAAACTGTTTTTATTATTCGTCAACAATGTTTTACAACACAGTGGCTTTGTTAGGTAGATTAAAAATTAAAACCATATACTGTGTCAGTATTCATTAAGTGACCCCATAACACTAATCAACAAGTAACAGCCTCATGAATCCAGCATATTTTGTTCATTCAACATCAAAATTAAACAGAAGAAGTAATTGTTTTTTAATGTATCAACGTGTTACAAGCTTTGAATATAGTTAAAAACTAAATATTCTAATGATTAATTAAAAACTGTCTTAAATAGTTTAAATAACTTACCAGAAAGAATTGTAAGAAAAAACAGTTGAACATTGCTAGGAATATAAAAAAATTGCTTTACTTTATAAAAACAAAATGAATCGAATATTTGCTAAGATAGTTGAAAATATTCCTTTAAGATACTGGTATAATTTGCAGATAGAAATTTTGGATAAAAACAGTTTAAAATTACTGGAAATACAGCACAAAAGCACAAAATATAAAACGTGTTTTATAAATAAGGTATAATATTTAAACAAATTAAAATCATTGAAAATATAGCAAAATATATTTCAATTCTATTTATTCAAAGACACAAGACCCTAATTTTGACCAAGCAACGTTTCAGCTCGTAAACGACTGGTACAACGATTTCTTTAGATTTAATGACAGTTCAAAACCGACGGACATTTTTACAGAAGATGACTATTTTAAAACATTAAAGAAGGGCAAAAATACAGCGACTGGACACGACCTAGTACATAGAACTATAGTAAAATCCTTACCACACCACATACACGTTCATATCCTTAATATCCTTAATTTCATCTACCAACACCAATATTTTCCTTCCGAATGGAAACTTGGTATTATCATCTGTATCCCAAAACGTGACCATCCTCCATCCCTAATATCCAGCTACCGTCCCATTACGTTACTTCCCGTCCTAGGTAAACTCTATGAATCACTCCTTAAAAACAAAATACTATCCCACGTCCAAGACCGCATCCCGAATTACCAATTTGGCTTCCTTCCAAAACGTTCCACTACCCTCCCTCTTACCATCCTTACCTCAAACATCCAAACAACACACCTTGAAGGAAAATCATCAGCCATCCTATTACTGGATGTGCAAAAAGCCTTCGATTCTGTCTGGCATCAAGGTCTGTTGTATAAATGTTACCTCCTCAAAATTCCTTCCCACATTATTTTTATCATTAAGCAATTCCTTTCAAACAGATCCCTCAAAGTCAAAATCAACAACTCCTACTCCCCTCCTTTTACACCTGTTCAAGGTCTACCTCAAGGATCCCCTCTATCTCCACTACTTTACAACATCTTCTGCTTCGACATATACAACCCTGACCCCCTTCACTTTAATCCCTCAAAATACTTCCTCCAATTTGCAGATGACACAGCCCTCATTTCCCATGCATCCTCCGTACCTAAAGCTTTGCAATCCCTTCAGCAGCTTATTGACACCCTGGAGCACTGGTTTGCAAAATGGCGAATTAAAATCGATCCCCACAAATCCCAGCTTCTAATTCCCTATCACCGCAACAACAATCCTACACATAATATCCATATCTCCCAGACAATTGTTTCCCCTTCTACGTCCATAAAATACCTAGGCATTACCATAGATCAAAAAGTAAACTTTAAAAGTCACACAGCTTCAAATAAGGCTAAAATTATTACAAGGGCCAAATTATTTAGGAATCTAACCTACAGAAAACAGCCGTTAAAATTTATAAAATGATTTGCCGCCCTTTACTTGACTATGGTAATGTTCTTTTCCTAAACTCCTGCAATCCCACTATCCATAATATCCAAGTTAGCGAGCGATCCTCCCTAAGAGCTTTAACCAAAATCCGCCACCCTAGCAATCCTTTACATAATCCTTCTAACCAACTCCTATATGACACTACCTCTGTTATTCCCATCAATGAACGCCTTCTATACCTTAGCGAAAAATTTTCCAAAAACTCCTTCAACCAACACATCCTTTCCCTTTACTGCTTGCGCAGAAATCCTGACCTAATCCCTAAATATAAAACCCCTTCATTCACAACATACGAATTCATCGAATCACATCATCCATCATCATCACCACCATCAGAGACAGACTGACGAGACATATAAAGACAGACAAATCCGGGCTGAAAGACCGCTGGTCGATAGCCATTTGACGGACTAATCCACTAACATCATCCATCATACATGTATTATATTTATTGTTATTGTAAGTTTGTCTGTTAATAAAGATGTTGTATATATAGCAAAATATACAGGGTATTTTGACTATTAATAATTTTTAGCGAAAGAAGCCTCGGGATATTTATCTTCACAATTGTCCTCATATATCTAACTACGATAAACTGCAGTGCGCAAGTAACATTTTCAAGGGATTGGAATGCTGGCAAGAGGGCAGTGATTGAAAATCCCGAATTACGCTCCAGCTTAAAATCAGTCACTACTGTATGTCATCTTTTGGTGGTACGTCTGTTTTTATTGTTAGTATTTGTTTCTTTTCTTTTTTATTCATATGTGTTTGTTCTAGAACCAAATTCGCCAACTGGCTAACTGCGAGGCGACGCGAAACGAGGATATGGACAATCCGCAAATATTTCCTCGGAGACGATAGGGATGAATATTGGCCGTTCCGGTCAACAACAGACGACGTCCGAACCTGACCTGCTTAGCATCCGGCGTAGTTAATGTAATGTTAGTTATTTAATAAAAAATGGTCATTGCATTGTTCTTTTGTTTTAATTTTTTTACGTTTTAAATAAAATTAGAAGAAAACAAACTGTTCGCTTATATACTGTATATCTTTTTACGAATGCTATATGGGGCAAAGAGGTAATAATTTACAATAATAAATTTTTAATATGGTTTGTTATTTATAATCCTGTGTGTGTTTAACATCCTATTAGTTACAAAAAATTAAAGCCCAAAATTCAGATTATTTACTTATTTATGTTTAAATTATTCAATATTATAAACTTATTAAAAGTAATAAAAAGCAGCTTAATAACTTAAAACACACAAAATAAATTTAAAAATAAAAACAATAAATTGAAAACCAAATGAAAATTGACACAAAATTAATACATAATTAAAATTTGAAAAACCAGACAAAATTAACAAAAAAAAAACAATTGACATTGGTATTATAGCTTAAAAATAAAAAGAATTATTTTGAATGCAAAAGAAAATTATTATAAATAATTCAAATTTATTACGTTAACAAAAAACGTAAAAGAAAATGATATTTTAATAAATGAATAAAATAAAAAATTATGTTGACACGTCGAAACATGACAGAAACCAATAAAAATTTTACATGTTTATAGACAACAGTGGATTCTTTATAAAAATCTCTTATGGTAACAGTAAACTCTTAAGAATTCTCGTTCTCACTGACAAACTAGTTTAATTCCTAAATTAATTAGGCCACCCTGTATATTTGAAACACGTCACATATAGTCTGTTCGTTGGATCTTTGGTCGTACGTCACAAACTATCGCTTCAAAAAACGACGAAAGTTTTATAGTGCGTTCTTTTTCTAACGCATTTGGTTTACTTTATCAGACTGAATGTTTTTGCGTCGTTTCTCGAAGCGATAATTTGTGACGTACGACCAAAGATCCAACGAACAGACTATATCCGTATTTACTTAATAAACCACCAGATGTCCAACTCACATCATATAACCAAAATATGAAAATCACTTATTGATATAGTAATAAACATGAATATACATTAAATGTAAGAAAATAATATACTGTTAATTGAAATTTAATTACATTCTGATTTTCAGTGCATCAATGAAAACCTGAGTTCGCTTATAACATTAACCATAACAGTGTAATATAACCTAAAAAAATGCCCCGGCCGCGAAGAACCCAAACAGATTCCAACAAAAACGATAAGGGAACTAATAGCAGCAGCAGTAACGGTAGTAACTCTATAAAACCTGTTAAAAATAAGGTCGGAGTATTTTCTTATTGGAAACAATTTATTGGATTTCTTTGTTTCATTATTGCTTCATCAGTTGGTTACATCGGTTATTTGGAAACCCGAGTAAACACACCCTATGATGATAAGAAGGTAAATTATGGATTTACATAATTTTTTGTGCACTTTCTATAATTTAAATCAAATAGGTATAACTTGACAGAAATATTAAAACAATTTAAAATGTCTCAAAAGTTGTATTTGTCTTTTGTTATAACAAAGTCAGATATACATTATTCAAACAAAAAAATACTGACTAAGTAAAATTAATATAATCTACATAAATTATGTATTAAAATGTAAAGAAATTTGTATTCAACAACTGTTCATATGATAATTTTTAAAATGACAGGTGAGAAGTTACAAGTGTAGTTGTACCTACACAAGTCTAAACTGCTAGCAGAAGGTGATCAGTTAGGTTTAGTACAACAAATTATATAGAGCCATTAAAAGTTTATTTGATTTTCACTTTTACTGCATGTTATGTTAATATTATCAGATATATTCAAGAAGTCAAGTTCAGATAAAACACTCTACCACAGATATTCGTTTTGAGAGTTCAATTGTGTATAACTGAAATAAAAATCTTAAAATAAAAATTGTCATTCCATTGCCAGAGTGCATCACCATTAGATAGAACCTTTTTGTGTTTACTTATATTTGTTTTATTTAATTTTTAGATTGTGATGAGAAGCGGGTTGGATGTTCCAGATAGATTTTGGGGCACGTATCGGCCTGGAGCATATTTTGGTTTAAAAACCAGAGATCCACACTCACTCGTCACTGGTTTGATGTGGTATTTCCCAAAGAGGTTGAAACCAGGGGGTGACGGCATTCGGTATGTCTTTGAAATTATAACTACAGTTACTTTTGTGTTCATAACGGGTGTCCAACAATTATTGCAGTCCCGGGTGGCGTTGGAATCAAAAACGTAAGTCAATTCTTTCATGTGCCAAATAAATGAACTGACATTTTAATTGTCAAACATAATTTAAATGTGCATTAAAAATGTAAGTTCATTTATTTGCAACATGTAGGAATCGACGTACTTTTTTTATTCCAACGCCACCCGGGACTGCAATAATTGTTGGACACCCGTTAGTTAATTTTAGTGGTGTAAGTTATGTGGGTTTACAATTTCCAAATGCTTTTTATGTCGTGTAGTTCTTACAATTTTTGTGTGCGAAAGTAGGCAACCCTTTATACACCGTTGTAGCTAAAGTTGTTAATTTTTTTTAATAATTACCTTTTTATTTTGATTAACTTTTCTATTTTTGCTCATAGTAACTTAATATAGAGAATCACAGAATACAAGCTATTGAGTTTATAGATTATATTTACCTAATCTATTTTGGCTATTAAATTAGCTGCTTGTATTTCAAGTTGTAACAAATCCTCCAATTATCAACGTAATTTCATATAATCGATTTGCCATAATTCGAGAAACACTAATTTTATTCTTATATATTCGTACTTAAAAGGTATAGTATTGAAAAATGTTTTTCAATTATGAAAGTGAAAAATATAAATTTTCTTTAAAAGATTTGTCTAAATTACATCATTATTAACTCTACCAACTTAATGTTAATGTTCTTAAATATATACTTTGATTTAAGATTTAATTATTTGAATTTCTTTAGGGCTTTGGGGTATATTTTGAAAATCTGTCTGAAAATTTAAATACCTATATAAAAATTGTTTATTGGAAACTTAAAAAGTTCTGTGTTAATCAAAGGAAGGCATCCTGTTAGTAAAAACATTTTAGATCTAACTACTCAGAAATTTTAATGTTCACTAAACAATTCTGAATAAATTGTAGACATTGGTGTGAGCAGAGTGATAACTTGGAGCAGTACGGTTGGTTGCAACATGATGGATCAAATTTTGGAGTTCAGGAAATTGTGGACGGTCCATTTGTGCTTACGACGTCTTTCGTAAAACAGCTGGGAGGCCATCATGGTGGAGACTGGACTGCTAGGATTTCTGTTGATGTCAAAGTAATTATCTTTTTCATATTATAGTTGTAAAACTTTTCACAGTCAGTTTCAATAACATTTTCAAACTTAATTTTACTACGGTCCATAAAAATAAATTGTTTGAACTTATTTTTATTTAATTTATTTTTATACCACAGTGCTAGGCACTTTATATTTGAGTTTAACCGAAACTTAATTTTAATCTTACTTTTCATTCAAACTTAATTTATTTTTCTATTACATCCTAAGATAACAAGGCAAAAATAAATAATTATTATTTTGCTTTAATTATATACCTTGGGTTTTTATAACTTAATTTTAAAGTATTCAGGACATTTAATTCAGAAACTAAAATATACCAAACCTACATCCTAGATCTTTATATGTTAATATCTCGCCATTTAAACTTTCCCTCATATTTGGTTCGTTTAAATGTATAGTGTACTGTAACATTGAAGTTTAATCAAGCTAACATCCATTGTCATCATAAACTGTCAAAAATTCGAAGTATTAATAAATTATTTTATAATTGAAAATGGCGACTGAAGAGCAAAGGGTTCGCTTGAAAGTTGATGAAGAAATGACGATAACAACATTATTAGCGGTAACGGTGGGAGTAACCGTTCTTGCAGTCTGTTGTTGCTGTAGATGATACTAGTAAAGATGGCAGCTAATACCGAACAATTTTCAGATTAGTTTTTATGTGTATATCATGATACGTAATAAATATTGTATAGTTATTGTCTTTCATCGTTTTAATCATCCCAATTTCGTAATTATAAAAAGAATTTTCTATATGCTCTCTTTTTTTTCTAGCCAGGCTTTTCAGAATTTGCAAAAGAAGAAGTTTCACTGTTATGGTACACAGCATTGGATGAAAACACACAGGGCTATATCAAACCTAGTAATACAGGGAGTCATTTAACCGGTATTCGCGGAGAAACGCCGGGATTAGGTGGATTCAACATCAAACTATTTAATCATTCAGGTGAATATAAAATACGAGATACACGTACAATTCTGTTTAATCTGTAACATTAATTATTCGTTTATATTTAACTTTCAACAATACAGGTAACGTTATTGATGAGTCCTATCTTAGCACTGTTGCTCCTGGACTTCACATGTTGAAGGAAACGGTAATTCTCTCCCTTAGATTGGCACAGGAGACACCAAAATCGCCGAAACGAGTTGTTTTGGCTGGAGAATTACTTCACGGTTCTGGTAAACGGATGCAGCCAAATTTTATTGCCACCCAGGTGACTGCAAAGCTGCCTTTCAAGCTGGATGTAGTGTTTGAATCTGGTAGTTACGGAACTAGGGAAGAGTCGCTTGTCGGTGAGAGATATAGCGAGGCATTAGAGTGGCATCAAAGCAGGTTTACGCAAAGATTTGAGGATACGTTTGGGTTAATCTCTAAAGGGTATGTACCAGTTTTCATCAGAATACGTTATTTCTTTTAAGCAAAGTGATATTTTTTTATTAAATTTTAAATAAACGATAGCTGCAATACTAAACATGTTTTTAATTATTTTATGTATCAAAACTTAAAAAAACGCACTTTTGTAGGTATTCCGTCAAGGATGTAAGATTTGCGGAAGCGGCGCTGAGTAACATGTTAGGCGGTATTGGCTACTTTTACGGCACATCGCGAGTACAGTCATCTTACACGAAAGAACCGGTTCCGTACTGGAAAGCGCCTTTATATACAGCAGTTCCCTCTCGAAGCTTTTTTCCTAGAGGTTTTCTCTGGGACGAGGGTTTTCACGGTCTGTTAATTGCCGCCTGGGATATGGATATTGAGTTAGACATTATGAGTCATTGGTTTGATCTAATGAACGTCGAAGGCTGGATACCTAGAGAGCAGATATTGGGTGCAGAGGCGTTGGCTAAGGTACCTGAGGAATTTGTCACCCAGAGGAATACAAATGCGAACCCGCCGACGTTTTTCCTGACGCTTAATTATATAATTCGGAATTATGACACCCAGATAACAGAGGCGCGCTTGGAAACGTTAGAAAGACTGTTTCCGAGATTGCAGGTGAGTGTAAACGGTTGTAGTAAATTAATGGTTGGGATGTTTCAGTTTTATTTTCTTCTAGGCATGGTTTTCGTGGTTTAATTCCACGCAACGTGGAGAAGTCGCTGGTACCTATCGGTGGAGGGGTCGCGACCCATTAACAAAACGCGAACTAAATCCAAAAACTTTAACATCCGGATTGGACGATTATCCACGAGCCTCACATCCTACAGAAGATGAACGGCATATTGATCTCCGATGCTGGATAACTATTGCCGCGGATACGCTAGCCAAACTATCGTTATTATTAGGCCGTGATGGTTACAGATACGAACAAACGGCTGCGTACTTAGCAGACAATGATTTAATGGACAAGTTACACTGGTCAGAATACTCACAAATTTACGCTGACTATGGCTTACACACAGATTCCGTCGTTTTAAAACGGCCAAAGCCGAATCCCCGTTCTCAGAGCCAAAGTTTGGAGATGGTGCGGGTGACGCAAAAAAATCCAGAACTACGGCTGGTTGATTCAACTTTTGGTTATATTAGCTTGTTTCCTTTCATGCTGCAAATCGTTGATGAATCTTCGCCGAAGCTACTTAAAATTTTAAACGACATCGAAAACCCGAATTTGTGGACAAAATATGGACTACGTTCGTTATCGAAGGCTGCCCCATTGTACATGAAGCGTAATACAGAACATGACCCTCCATACTGGCGCGGGCAAATTTGGATCAATATGAATTTCTTGGTTATCCGCTCTTTGGACTACTACGCGAAAAAAGAGGGACCATACCAAGAGAAAGCTGGTGAATTGTATAAAAAACTTAGGGATAATGTTGTGAAGAATGTAATTACGCAGTACTATAAAACGGGGTACATTTGGGAGCAGTATAATGATAAGACCGGTGAAGGTAGCGGCTGCAAACCTTTCACGGGTTGGTCTGCTTTAGTTGTTTTACTAATGGGGGAACATTTTTAGAAATTATTAATTCTTTCAAAAATGCACACAAAGTATATCAATTTTTAACTGCAAAAATAAGGTGTCTGGATTTATTCTTTTATATATTTTTTGTATTTCTTTTAAATTCAAACTGAATGTTGAAATGAATAGTTTCTGTTTATGGCGACAAGTATACCATTCTTGATGTTGGTTATCGCATGGATCATATTAATTTGAAACTAGATAAATCCAGATCGAATTAAAGACGTCAATTATGATAAACATTTCTAAACTAAACTAAATCATTAGATCCAAAACTATCAATCAAACATTCCTATTTCAGGAAAAGTCTTCCGTTTAAAACGATGCATTTTTTTACATTTTTGTTTCATGTTTAGGCCTGACTAACCACAAGAGGCACCGATGTGTTCATAAAACGGCAGTGCGTAGATGATAAGACTTAATAAAGTGGTTTTAAAATGTTCTTGTTTTCTTTTATTTATGACATTAAAACACCACCTTCATTTTCCTAAACACCTTTTTACAAAATTGTAATTTGAAAGTAAAACATATTACTTTCTATAATAATGGCCGTATTTATAAACTAAACATTGATTTGACAACATTAACAATTTAATAATGCAAAAACTACGGTGTAGAAAGCTCGGAAAAATTACTAATTATTATCAATATATTTGAACTGAACAAATATGGTTGCTTGACTTTTAAATTTTATCTCATTTTATAAACGCACATAACCTCAAAATTATTTTCGATTTTATATTCTCGATGTGAGTAATTTTTAAAACGATGATTTCTGAAATGGAAACCACCAACTCCCTGGCATTACGTTTTAATAATCTGACTAAGGATGATGTTGGGTTTCGAAGAGAATGTTCTAATATAGCTCGGGGTAAGTATGCTTTTTAAATCTAACCTCAATCTACAGGTTGTTTTTATTTTTAATGAAGAAGACTGTTCTGATAAAAATGTTATGTATTGTACATTAAATACAATATGGTTTTTTTCCCATAATTTTTTATTGTCCCATAAAATATCAAAGAGAAGATATTAAACTACTAACATTTCCGAGAGTAACAATGAATGTTGTTTACATCATATACACGTTGTC
The DNA here is from genome assembly GCA_963969525.1 of Ontholestes murinus. Taxonomy (NCBI): domain Eukaryota; kingdom Metazoa; phylum Arthropoda; class Insecta; order Coleoptera; family Staphylinidae; genus Ontholestes; species Ontholestes murinus. The sequence goes on along the minus strand of OZ018394.1, from coordinate 47,812,805 downwards.
CCCTGAAATTTTGAATATGGGCAATTGAATGCATTACTTGTTGCTTAGCTACCATGCTTGTAATAAAACAGGGAATCAAAATGAAACATATTTACATGATATTTTAATATTACTATTTTAACAGTCACTATTCTCACGTAACGAATAACAAATAACTACAATGTTAATCTTAGTAAATGTTCGAAAACATATCCTTGTTGAGCCAAGCACAATCCCAAACGATCATAAAATTCCCATTTTGAAGCTATATAAGTCAAATTGACATTCATTTGCAGTAACAACCATGGCAACCAATAATAATAATCGAAATGCAATACAAACACATTACTCATATTCAAAATTTCAGGGGACAACGTGTATACTTTAAGGAGTAAGTTTAGCGCTTAATAATTTCCTAATGTTAAAAATAATGTTTTCAAATAATATTTATTATGACGATTGATATTAACTTTTTTTAAATTTAAATCTAAATTAATGAAATCATTTTACTAATTTAAAAATAAGAAACATTATATAAATCTACCAAAATTAATTATGACTATAAGTCTAATAAGACACATTGTTGTTTCGTGTTTCTTATTTTTAAATTATTAGTTAATTTTCTACAACCACGTAAAGGACATTATTAACAAAATGTTTTATACATTTTACATAATAAACCCTATGCAAATTCGTATCATATAATTTATAAATATCAAATAATATGTTTTTGTTTGTTTCAACTTACAGATATCACAAATAATGAGACAACAATAGTGAATCTAATCGAACAATTGGGTGAATTTTTAGTAAATCCAGACCATAGCCGACGTGAATATGGAATATGCATCCTGTTCAAAGTTATAGAGTCGTTACCATATGATTTCTTAAACTCTGACCAACTATTATTCATTTGCACATTCTTCAATGATAGATTGAAAGATCACCACACAGTAAATTATTTAACACACCAATAAAACTTTGTGATTTAATATGATGTATTTTTAGGTGATACCTACAGTCTTAAAAGCTATATTAGCAGTAGTACAGCAGAAACACCTTCCAGATGGTGTATGTGCTATGATTTTAGCTTCTTTATTTCACCATGTATCGTGTCAACAGCAACAACAATGTGATCGGTATAATATATATACTATATTTAAGCTTATGCTGGAGAAAAAAGAAGATGGTAAGTCTATTATAATATGCCATTATTGAAAATTAAAAATGATATACTTGCAATAATAGTTATTATTATGTAATGAAAGTAATCAATTATGGAATATAAAAAGAAACCAAATGCCTCCGCCTCTCTTATAGTGGAATCAATATAAATATGTTAGAGGAAAAATTTCACAGAGTCATAGATTTCCATATTCATTATTTTAGGCTAGAAAAATTGATCTAAATTTGGACAGCTATTACTTATATTTAAAAAATGTTAGATATACATTTTGAGGCACAAGGTGCTCATTATCTATAACAAGCAACTTGTGTCTTGAAATGTACATCTAACATTACAAATAAATAAGTGAAGTAAGGAGTAACAGTGTTTTTATTTGGAACTTCCGCCGTACGTCACAAACTATCGCTTCAAAAAACAACGAAAGTTTTACAGTGCGTTCTTTTTCTAACGTATTTGGTTTACCTTATCAGACTGAATGTTTTTGTGTCATTTCTCGAAGCGATATTTTGTTACGTAGGACAGAAGATCCAATGGATGGACTATACACTCAAACTCTATACAATTATATAAAAAATGTATAGTATATTCTACAGTGCTGCACAATTGTATAATTTTCAATAAGTTACCTTTGCTTAAAATATTATAGTGTGTTAACAGATACACCATAAATATAGAGTTTGATTAAACTTTTTTTCAATCATGTAAGTTTGATAATATAATTTGAGATAAAATTACAACAGTTGTTTTAATAATTTAACTTTGATTTGTTCCTTATTTTAGAACTAAATTCAATGGGTTTGGATTTTGTTTATGGTGTTATATCAGCGATAGATGGAGAAAGAGATCCAAGAAATTTAATGTTCCTATTCAAATGGTTACCAAGTTTTCTGAAAACTGTCGACTTGAAACACCTGACGGAAGAAATGTTTGACATCATTTCTTGTTATTTTCCAGTTGACTTTAGGGTTCCCACTCAGCAGGCAAACGTAATAATTATTAATAAAATATTAGTCCATCCTCTTCTGAGATAATTGGAATTCAGATGATGGAAAGACACACTTGGTTTAACATATTACTTTTAGGCAATCACCAGGGATGATTTGGCGGCAGCATTGTGTCCTTGTCTATGTGCTATACCTAGTTTCGCAGAATTCTCCATTCCTCTAATCATAGAAAAGATGGGATCAAATTTAAGGATCGCAAAGCTCGACTCACTTGAATTGCTGGTAAGTTGGCATTGATGATTATGTTATAAGGTGTAATAACAAATTTTTTACTTTATACTATATTATTACTAGTTATTTGAGTCATTCTTATTTCTGAAAATAATATCAGGTAAATCTATGAAAATAAAATTTATTTGCAGGCTGCAGGGTGTGAGGTATTCACGAGTGATGCTTACATGTTACATTCATCAGAAATCTGGCCTCTGTTACAAAAAGAAGCCTTGCATAACACGGATGCCGATGTTAGAAACTCCTGTCACAAAACTCTAACAGCGTTTCTGAAAAAAATTATTTGTAATGGATCAACAGAATCAATAGTAATTGTTGAAAATATTACGGACACATTAAAGGGAAACTTACAGCCTGAACAAAAGTTGTTCACACAATCAGCAGAAATAATTAAGAGTGTTGCAAAAGCAGGATACCTACCTGAGGACATAATACCGTTGTTAATGAATTTATTCAACATCACTAACAGTGTAGATGGGAAAGTGTTATTACTTAAGCTTATAGTGGATTTATTTGTAATTCATTCACACAGCGGGTACGAGTGCGCTAATTTGAAACTAGTTCCGAATCTCTGCTTGAAAACTTCAATAGACACTGATGTTAGGTTACAGGTAGCAGGACTGCGATCACTAGCAAATATTGCTGAGCAGGTAGATTCGGAACTACGTCCTGTTTTGTATGAAAATTTAAAAATGTTCCTAACATCTGAACGCTCTGTGCAATTAAATGAAGCTCTTGTTAATTGTCTTACAACTTATGCTAATGTATACATTTCAGAAGTGATTGAATTAATTAATGAAACATACAATTCATTACAGCCGACCAATTTCAAACATTTCATTACAGGAATATCCCATTTAGGGGGTTTAAAAGATTTCCTTGATGTTGTTACGAGAATTTTATTATTACAATCCATTCATAATGTCAAACAATCTATTACCACTATCCCAGTTTTAAAACGGTTGCTGCTACAAGAAAATGGAAATTTGGAATTGCACAACTATATTCATAAACAAAATTTTTTAGAAAATCTGTTTAAGTTCATTCTCGTTAACATTTTTAATTGGAATAATAAAGATTCCGATAAACTTAGTGTTTCTCAAATTGATAATTGTGATCGCAATATTTCTGTAATCAATAATCATTCTTTGCAAAATGGATCTTTATTGTCTAATCCTTATTTTATTGATGTTAGTGATGTTTTAAAGATGTTAGTGGGTAAAATGGATGTTGAGAAACAGAAGAAATTGTTAAATACTAATGTTGTGATGAACTTGTTTGCTGACTGTCAGTTGAAAAGGAGTGTTTCTGTATTTATCGTTGATGGTTTATTGGAAAGGTTGAGGCAAGATGTTATAGTTCAAGATATTGGATTGTTTAAGTGTTTACTGCAAGCAGCTTTGGAGGAGGAGGCGGATTTACATGAAACCAGTGTACAGTTATTGGCAAATTTGGTTAATAAATCAAGAATTGGTGAGTTTTTTAAACTTCATATTAAGACGAAACAAAAATTGAACTGATGTTGACACATAACTCACTGTTTTAATTGTCTCACTTACCTCTTGGTGAAGTAATAGGTAGGGAATTGTTAACATTTGGTTTGTTTCACTGGTTTTTTATATTTAAAAATTAATTAAACTATTATTTAATGAATTTACAATTTTAATTATAGGTGAAATGTAAGATTGTTAGGGCTGCTTCTATATTATTGAATGTTAAGAATATGAATTCTTGTTCATAGAATTGGCCTTGGTGAATGGTGTCAGTTTTAATCTATACATAATAATATAAGTGCAATTATTTTCACAATATTTAAACTATTAGAATCAATTTTAATAACAGAACATATTATTTCAGATGAAAAATTTTGTAAATCAATTGAGGAAATTGAAACTAACTGTGATACCATTATATCTAGTAATTCTAACATGGAAAGAGTGTGTAGTGTCATTGCTTGGATAACAAAAGGTCTTACAATGCGTGGACATGATGTTTCTTTCAAATGGATCAATAAAGTAAGTACATATATATAGGGTCCGCCAATAAGGGCGCGTGAACTTTAAAATTGAATAAAACAAGTTGTGTGTGAGGTAGAAACGAAATTTATTTTTTATTCGAAAGGGTATTCGACCCCATTAAGTATGGAAGATAACATCGTTCAAATGACCACCGCGGCTCCGTTTGGTAGCCCGGATCCGGGATGTCCAATTTTCGATGACTCTGGAGCACATATCGGCCTCAAATTGAGCGATGGCGTTACGTATGTTGACTTTGAGCTCATCGGTGTTTAGAGGCTTGTTGGCGTAGACCAGCGACTTGAGATAGCCCCAGAGAAAAAAGTCTAAAGGCGTTAAATCGCACAATCTCGGTGGCCAGTTGATATTGCCTCCGCGCGAGTTGACCATGTCCGGAAATCGCTCGTGCAAAATGTCCATTGTGGCATGGGCTGTGTGGCACGTGGCGCCGTCCTGCTGGAACCACATGTCGTCCGTGTCCATATCATCCAGTTTAGGCCAAAAGAAGTTGGTTATCATCGACCTGTAGCGCTCCCCATTGACGGTTATGGCCGCCCCAGCTTCGTTCTCGAAAAAGTACGGACCGATGATGCCGCCGGCGTTTCGTCGACGTGTCAGTGTTGGCTGGTTGTTTACTGAACCAGTCGACTCTAATTTGCCCACCAATCGACGGATAGTCGACTCTACAGGCCGATCATCGCGACCGTAAAATGGGCGAAGTGCGCGGAACGTTGCTCGAACTGATGACCCATTTTCGTAAAACAATTTAATAATTTGTACGTACTGCTCGACACTCAAACTTGCCATGGTGATTTGGGGTTATATACTGAACAAATGACAGCAACTTTGACAGCTCTACCTCGAACAACATGGCCGCACCCTTTCGGCAAACTTCGCGCGTCCCTATTGGCGGACCCTTTATAAGTAGTGTTATAGAGAAATAATTACAGAAATATTATTATTACAATTACATTTAACTTTATCATCAAAAAATGTTACTTTGCAGATGTTAAAACTACTAGAAACATCCCACTATGCTGCCAAAGGTTTCAAAGTAGTGATGAAGGATGATTATGATTGCTTATCAGTGGAAAAAAGTCATTGTAGTAAGAGGTAAGATATTGTGTATTATTTATTATAGCAAATTCACATGCTACATAATTAAAACCGTGGCAGTAATGTAACAATATCACACTTATTACTTCTTTATTACACTGTTGTTTTAAATGTAGCAGGGAATGTTTTACTTTTAAAATGTATTTTTTTTTCTATTTATAATACATATTTATATTGTGTGATTATTATCAAAAGTAGTAACATAGATTTCTCTTTGCTTATTAAATCTAAATAATAAGCCCATTAAGTAAATTAATTTATACATCCTTATTTAGTATCAACAAATTATTTTTAAGATTTATTACTAATGAGAACTGTTTATAATGACATTTTTTTAATTTATAATATAAAATATATTTTATATGAAATTAGATTACAGTAAGTAATCCCTTCCAAAGGATGTAAATTAAAAAGGCTGCAAGGCAAATATAAGAGCTTGGTATATAATCATATAGGAGAGCAAAAATTTTAAATTTTGGTACTCTACAGGTAAATAAATATTTAAAATGTTTCTATTTATAGGTTATTATATAGGCAATTATTCTTTTCTTATGTTTCGAACAACTTAAAAAAGCAACAGACATCTAATGATGAAAATCAGAATTACCTTTTGGCATTTGGGTACATGTTGGAAGAAGTTCCTGAACAAATACTAAAAGTGAATTTTAATGAGGTAAATCCTACTTGAATAATTAAATTAAAACTTATTTTAAATTACATATTATTATTTCAGCACTTGCAACTAATTGCTTTATGCTTAAATAAGTGCCAGGATCCGTTTGCATTGATTTCAGTGTTAAAAACTTTAAAAAATATGATTGAAAACCGGGATGTTCTGATGGAGGAGCACATGCTGGATTTTGTACCAAAATTTTTACACTTAACCAAATTCAAATCTTCAATGGTAAATATCGTTTACTTCAGTTGAAAGATTATTTTATTTAATTTATAAATACTACTTATCTATTTTTATTTTTCTAGAAAGTGAGAATTTTAGCTCTACAATGTTTAGCACACTACACCAGTGGTTACACGTTGTATAAATTGCTTCCCTTGAAGATGTCAGTGATTACAGGATTATCAGATTGTATAGATGACAAAAAGAGGCTGGTTAGAAAGGAAGCTGTCGAAACGAGAATGTTGTGGTTTTTGATAGATGCCCCAAAGGATTGATGAACTGTATTGTTATGTTTTCTACTGTGGCTCTGTACTATTAGCTCACTCTAGCCACATGGCTATTAGTAAACTGAAGTGTGACCGCATAAATGCTTCAGTAGTTTTATATTAGAATATAAAATATTTTTTGTAATCTATGACAATACTATATGTTAATTGTTTTCCTGACTTTAATTATTTACCTATTTACTGTTTTTTCTCTACATGTGAGTTAAATGTTATTTTTTTAGATTGAATTTAATCCTTCAATTAATTTGGATAGAAAACATTATTTTTTGTTCAATCTTACACAAATATTATTTTTGAACACGCCGGTGGTAGCGCATCGGTTACGGCCCCGAACTGACGTGCAGCAACGTTGGTTCGAGTCAGTAGTCGGATGGGTGACCGGTACCATTCACCATTGGGATACAATTAATGGTGCTTTAGAGTGACGGGGGCGATCCTTTAAAATAACAAGCTCATTTACACACACACAAATACACAAATGACACATGGCGGAAGGACCACGTGGTCGATAGCCTAACACTACTACTACTACTATTATTTTTGAGTAATATGGTAAATATATACCAAGAAAAAAAAATGAATGCGATTTTAATATTTTAACTTCTGGAAGTAACAATGCCATATTAAATCAAAAAATGGTGATGTGGCCATCATAGTACTTTCCCTATATTTTACTCGAAAACTATGCGGTTTATGCAAAAAGGTTATTCTTAATAATTTATTCAATTTTGAATTCTTTACAATTATTTGTTATATAACTTTCATGTTGCTTCAATAGTTTATTAGCAATTGGCAAAAAGTGTCAAAAATTTCAATTTTTATTTTTTTTTCTCGAAAGTTAAGAATTTTATGAAAAATATATTTTAACAAAATTTATTCAGTTTCTCATTCTCTTGAACTTTTGTTTGAAAAGTTTTGTAATATTTTTCATATTAAAAAAAAATATCGGAAAAAAACAAAAAACGCCTCGAGTAAACACCCATTTTCAGTTTATGAATGTATACCAAAAGCTTTTCAGTTCCAGTTTTTAACTATAAAACCATACGTTTAAAGTTTCATCTCAATCGGATCAGTCGTTTTTGAGATACAGCACCCACGGACAGACAGACAGACACACACACAGACACAATTTTTTTTTTCCAGAAATTAGTTTAATGGACTCAGGGGACCTCAAAACGGATATTTCCGCAAAAAAAAAATTTCAAAAACAAATCACGATTACAATACTTCCCCTATATACCGTGTGTCCCGTTTGAAGACGCATCATAGGGAATTCCCATGTAAAATTTTCAATTGCAGTTTGTATCTCTATTAATGAATGAAAATGATCATAATAAAATTAGAATGATTCCTTTACCTACTAAAGATATTTTGGAGGTTTTATTTTTGTTTAATCTTCATTTTTAGTCAAAATATACCTTAAAATGTGTAAGCAAATATTTGATAATAAGATCCTCAAAATAGTAGTTGCTGTGAAAAGTCATTGCTTATCGCGAGTAATACAACAAGTGTATAATGATTGTCGAAACACAAATTCATTCGATTTTGAGAAATAAATTATGTTGCTTGGAAACCACACGAGCGCGTAAGCGCGAGTGTGGTTTCCTAAAGCAACATAATTTATTTCGAAAAAGAGAATGAATTTGCGACAATCGTTATTTACACGAGTTGTATTTGTTAAGATTATTTCGTAAAAAAAATATACATTAATTTTAATAATTTATTGTTTATTGTAAATATTATTCCAAATCGTTTTTATTACTATTTTCTTGTACTCACTTCTATCCGATTTTCGCATATTGAAAGCCCAATCAGTGAGTATATCAGCAAGTTGTTTATTTGATGTATTTTCTTCAAGGCAACTGTTTCCAAACGTATTTTTTGACCGCGCGGCATTTTGGGGCGTTTGTGCTTCCACATTGTGTTATATTTCACTTAAACTAACTTTTCCAAACCGTTTTGGATTCATTTTAAACACTTTTACACGTGAATGTAAATGATGACATTGACATTTCGTAAGATCAACGCTACCTGGGATGCTTCCACATTGACTGAAACAGCCAATAGCCAAGTGAAATACAAAATCGAAAACACAGTACCTAATACCTAATAAACCAATCAAGAGCCGAAGCACAAAATCGAAAACATAGTGTTGTCAACAGTAATTGCACAAGTGCATTGAAAATTATCGGTAACAAGTTTGCACGAATTCGACAAACAAAGTCGTATTGCTTGGCAACAGGCCCGAGCCCGAAGGGCGAGGGGCTGTTGCCTAAAGCAATACGACTGAGTTTGTCGAAAGAGTGCAAACTTGCGATAATTTACAATGCACGAGAGCAATTTATCAGACTATATCCCAACAAAAATATTACAATAACAAAGGTATTTATTGTTTATAAAAATTAATCATATTTTTGGATGATAACTTACTTTTTGGCTGGGCGTCTTTTACCTTTTCCTGAAATACCTCTTGTGTTTGTTATAAATGTTATAAATGTAAATTGTATGAGTGGTTGTATAGCGTGAATTTAGATTTAAGAGGCGCGAGCTGAGAGCGCAAAGGAGAGGTTGGACAGGTTGGCGGGGAAGAAGGGAGAACGGCGGGAGGAGGAGGCGTCTCGGGGCTTTTAGCAACGAGCAAGCGTGGTGAGCGGAAGTGTGCGAGCGAGGGGAGACTGAAGCGAGGTGAGCGAAGAGAAGTTATCGAAGTTATTGAGGGAGTTTAGCGAGTTGAGCGGGAGTGTGAGCGAGTAGTGTGAGTACGGTGTATTGTTATTCTTAAATAAAGACGAGGCGAGTTGTTGTTAACGATTACTCTGGTGATATTCTTCTGACCCGCGACGTCCTGACAAAACGTAATTTTAACATCAGAAGTGGGATATCCCGAAGACAATCATAGAGTTAATCGCGAGTGCGTGTAAGGTGTGGCGTGGCGAGGCGAGAAAACTTTGAGGTTGGGTCAGTAAAGTTTAGGCGCGGTCGGCGTGGCGCGGCGCGAAAGCGCGAAAGACAACCTAACATTTTTCGGCGCGGTGAGTGCGGGAAGGTCGACAATGGAGTCAACAGATGGCGCAGCGGGCGGTGCGGCAGCACCAACAGCTGATCCTGGAATGCGGGAGATAATGGCGATGATGCTGCAGGAAAATGCGCGGCGTGATGCGTTGATGCAGACGATGTTCAACCAATTAGCGAATAATACAACAACTGTAAGTGTAGGAGTGATGCCGGAGGTTTTGAGCGGCATCCCAGCGTTTGGTGGATATCGGGAAGACGGACGAAGGTGGCTGCAACAGCTGAACAGCGTACAGGCGCTACACCATCTCACAGATGAATACATCTTCGAAACGGCGCGAAACAAATTAGTGCGAGGTGCGCGTGAGTGGTATGAGGGCGTTCGTACGGCGGTAACGACGTGGGCGCAATTTAAAAACGCGTTCGAACAGACATTTTTCGTGCGGGAGAGCCAAGTGGACAATTTGAACAAAATGATGCAGCGGGTGCAACTCAGGGATGAAGCCGTAGATCAGTATTTGTTCGCGAAAGTGGCGTTGTGTCGTAAATTAGATTTGGCGTTCGCGGAAGTAAAAGAACAAGTTCTGGCGGGTTTGTGGTCACGCGACTGCTACAATGTTATGTTGGCGAAGGTTCATGCATCGGCAGACGAACTATTGCATGATTTGGTTGAATTTGAGCGGCTAGAAGGTACGCGTCGTGCGGTTGTAAGTAAAAGTCGAGAGGCGCGTCCGAGCGCGAAACCGTCGGAGCCGACGCGCTCCAACGTGACAGCTTCAGCGGGGCCTGCGAGACCATCGGCAACACCAACTGCTCGAAACTCCAGCGAGGGAAGGAAGTGCTTCCAGTGCGGCGAGGTGGGACATTTGGCGTCGAGGTGCGCGCGACTTAAGTGCTTTGTTTGCAAGCAAGAGGGCCACAAAAGCAACGCATGCCCGAAGGTAAAGTGCTTTAAATGCCAGGGTGTTGGTCACATGTCTGGCGCGTGTCCGCTTAAGCAAGAGGTGCTTTTTGTGAGGAAGGTTCAGAGGAAAAAGAGTTTCCGAAAACTGGCGATCATCAATGGCGAGCACGAAGTCGAGGGAGTGTTTGACACAGGCGCGGCGGAGTGCATCTTAAAAGAGAGCGAGGCGAAGCGAATGAATTTGGCGATGGACGAAACGCGATGTGAGTCTTTTAACGGGTTCGGAGCGCCGCACCGTGTAAGCTCACTCGGGGTGGTCACCGTGGATTTAAAAGTGGGCACAGCGATGGTGAGGGAGTTGGAGATTCACGTTGTTCCGAACGATGTGATGGGTCCTAACATGTTGATTGGCGAGACCTTTTTATTAAATCACCATGTCAAGTGGCGGATTGAGAGTGGCGAGGTGAGTGTTGAAGCGGTGGAAGATCCGTTTGAGGATCTGCAGACCGAGGAGTTTGCAGAGATTTTGACAATTGAAAGGGCGAAGCCATTGCCCGAGGGGGAGATGATCATTGGGCCGGAATTGAGGCCGGAAGAGCGAGAAATTTTGATTAATGTGTTGCAGGAGAACCGCGATTGCTTTTCGCAGTCACTTGCCGAGATGGGATGCACACATTTAATGCAGGTGGATATCCGCGACAATGGAATCCCCGTGAGGCGAAGGCCCTATAAGGTTAGTGCGGATGACAGGGCGACAATCAAGCAGATTGTAGAGGAGTGGAAGGAAGCGGGGCTAGTAAGGGAAACACAGTCACCTTATGCGAGTCCAGTGCTCTTGGTGCCAAAGGCGAACGGCGAGAAGAGATTGGTGATCGACTTTCGTTTCCTAAACAACCAAACAGAGCGGGTGAACTATCCGATCCCTCAGATCGAGGAACAGTTTTTGACGCTAGCGGGTAACAAGTTATTCACGACTTTGGATTTGGCAAATGGATATCTGCAAATTCCATTGACTGAGGCGGCGAAGCAGAAGACAGCGTTTATCACCCCCGACACGACAGGCGAGTTCGAGCGATTGTGTTTTGGGCTAACAAATGCGCCCTACGAGTTCTGTCGGATGATGAATGAGGTATTCGGTGAGTTGAACGGGCGCGAGATAGTATACTATCTAGATGACATTTTGATTCCGGCGGCGAATTTCGAAATGTTTGTTGAGCGGTTGAAGAAAGTATTGGTGCGGGTGAGGAGTGCGGGTTTAACATTGAAACTAACGAAATGCCGATTTGCGATGCCGAGCGTCGAATTTTTGGGCTTCAGCGTGGGCGAGAAGGGCATTCAACCGGGAGTGCCAAAAACGCGGGCGATCGAGGAGTTTCCACCACCTAGGAATGAGCACGAGGTGCGCAGATTTCTTGGGCTGACGGGATACTTCCGTAAGTTTATTCCGAACTATGCGCGGAAAGTGCGGGCGATTAGCGACTTAACGCGTAAGGACAAGGCCTTTGTGTGGGGCGAGCGTGAGAACAGTTTGTTTGAGGACTTGAAGCGCGAATTAGTTGGGCGACCAGTATTACGTGCGTTCGACGAGCGAGCGCAAACCGAGCTACATACTGACGCGAGCGCGGAAGGATTAGCGGGTATGCTATTACAGCGCGATAATGAAGGCGAGTTGCGTTTGGTGCATTGCGTGTCTAAAAAGACAACTGACGCCGAGAGAAATTACCACTCGAGCCGACTCGAGTTACTCGCGGTGGTCTGGTGCGTTGAGAGACTACGAACGTATTTGTTGGGCGTAGAGTTTATTATAGTGACGGACTGTCAGGCGTTGATCTATCTCAACGAGAAGAAGGCGTTGAAACCACAGATCGCGCGGTGGTATAGTCTTCTCATGGAGTATCGTTTCACGATTCGACATCGTGCGGGCGTGCGAATGGCGCATGTGGACGCTCTTAGTCGGGCACCCGTGGAAAACGCGAGAGATACTATAGACGAGTGCGCGCAAAGACTTGATGTGTTTCAGGTAGTTCGTGTGGAGGAAGTGGACTTAATCCAGCGCGATGATCCACGACTGCGAGAGCTAGTGGAGCTTCTTCAGCGACCCCAAGAAGAGCTCACGAGAGGCGAGAAGAATCGAGTTGTCAACTATCAACTCGATGAGGGGCGACTGGTGAGACAGGTGACGGTGAACGGCGAGCAGCGCGTGCTCTACGTCATTCCGTCATCAATGAGGAAGTCAGTGGTGGTCCAGTACCACAACTGTATGGGACATTTTGCGGAAGAGAGGACGGTGGCCAAGATTCTGCGGAACTTCTGGTTTCCGTCGATGAGGGCGTATGTGAGGCGACACATCCGAGGGTGTATGGAGTGTTTGTGGGGAAAGACCCCGGGCGGAAGGCGTGCGGGATTATTAAATCCAATTCCCCCTACCCTTAGACCCTTCCAGCGTGTCCATATCGATCATTTGGGTCCTTTTCCCCGGAGTATGCGTGGAAATTCGTATTTGTTGATTATAACGGATTCTTTTTCCAAATACTCAAGGTTGTATGCGGTGCGAGGAACAACGGCGAGGGAGTCTGTGCAGATTCTGCAGGACTATTTCCATGAGTATGGTAACCCTGACATGGTGGTGAGCGATAGAGGGACGGCGTTCACGGCAGTGGAGTTCGAGGAGTTCTGCCAGCGAGAGGGCGTACACCACACACTCATCGCAACCCATCGCGCACAGGGAAACGGTCAGGTCGAGCGAGTAAACCGGACTGTGGTCCCGGTAATTTTGGCGTCCCTTGAGCAGGAGACCGAATGGGACAGGCGAATTCGCGAGGTGGAGCGAGACATAAACCGTAGCGAGAACAAGACAACGGGGCGAACACCTTTCGAGGTACTGTTTGGATTCCATCCAACGGCGTCGGACAACCGACTAATGAGGGTGACGAAGAGGGACCGTCCAAGGCGAGACCCCAGCGAGATTCACGACGAGGTGCGGCGGTCAATCGAGGCGAGTCAGGCGAAGACGAAGGCGTACTACGACAAGACGCGATTTCGAGGCGTTGTCTACGAGGTGGGCAACATCGTGGTGCTGAAGAAACCACCTGTGGCGACTGGGGAATCCACGAAACTCCAACCAGCGTACAGAGGGCCGCTAGTCATCGTCGAGGTGCTTCCAGCGGACACCTACAGAGTGCGAACGCTAAATGAAGCAGAGGGCGGGCGGATCTACGAGACAACGGCGCACGTCTCGCAGATAAAACTGTACAAGAACGCGACAGAGAATGATCCAGTGGAGGGCGAGACGTTCGAGGACGAGTTTGACGTGGAGGAGGTGCTGACAGATAGCGATGCGACCGATGATGAGAAGTTAGATGGAGAGGACGAGGATGTGCAAGGGCGGGAGGAGAGCGACGCGGAATTCGAGCCAGAGGCGGAGAATTCGTCGAGCGGCGACGAGTTGGAAGGCGTTCCTGATGCGAGCAGACCCGAGCGTAGGCGACAGAAACCGGGCTGGATGAAAGATTTCGTCTAACCGCGAGGACGCGGTTTAATTCAGGATGGACGAGTGTTATAAATGTTATAAATGTAAATTGTATGAGTGGTTGTATAGCGTGAATTTAGATTTAAGAGGCGCGAGCTGAGAGCGCAAAGGAGAGGTTGGACAGGTTGGCGGGGAAGAAGGGAGAACGGCGGGAGGAGGAGGCGTCTCGGGGCTTTTAGCAACGAGCAAGCGTGGTGAGCGGAAGTGTGCGAGCGAGGGGAGACTGAAGCGAGGTGAGCGAAGAGAAGTTATCGAAGTTATTGAGGGAGTTTAGCGAGTTGAGCGGGAGTGTGAGCGAGTAGTGTGAGTACGGTGTATTGTTATTCTTAAATAAAGACGAGGCGAGTTGTTGTTAACGATTACTCTGGTGATATTCTTCTGACCCGCGACGTCCTGACAAAACGTAATTTTAACATGTTGTATTTCCGAATCGTATGTTTGCAATCATTTTTAAAAAGTTCACAAAAACTGACGTTTGTTAATTTTATTTGACAGTTGTTTGATGTATAGCCCAATCAGAAAATTGAATAATTAATTGGGAACCAATCACGTGCCGAAACATAATGCGAGTAGAGAACCAATTACAGTGCCGAAAATGAACTCTACATGAATTTGTTATCGCGGCAACAAAGTTCTCTAGAAGCTGATTGGTTCTAATTCGTCCGTGTTTCGACACGCTGCCTTTGGCGGGATATAGTCAACAGTAATTGCACAAGTGCATTGAAAATTATCGCGAGTAATACAACAAGTGTATAATGATTGTCGAAACACAAATTCATTCGATTTTGAGAAATAAATTATGTTGCTTGGAAACCACACGAGCGCGTAAGCGCGAGTGTGGTTTCCTAAAGCAACATAATTTATTTCGAAAAAGAGAATGAATTTGCGACAATCGTTATTTACACGAGTTGTATTTGTTAAGATTATTTCGTAAAAAAAATATACATTAATTTTAATAATTTATTGTTTATTGTAAATATTATTCCAAATCGTTTTTATTACTATTTTCTTGTACTCACTTCTATCCGTTTTTCGCATATTGAAAGCCCAATCAGTGAATATATCAGCAAGTTGTTCATTTGATGTATTTTCTTCAAGGCAACTGTTTCCAAACGTATTTTTTGACCGCGCGGCATTTTGGGGCGTTTGTGCTTCCACATTGTGTTATATTTCACTTAAACTAACTTCTCCAAACCGTTTTGGATTCATTTTAAACACTTTTACACGTAAATGTAAATGATGACATTGACATTTCGTAAGATCAACGCTACCTGGGATGCTTCCACATTGACTGAAACAGCCAATAGCCAAGTGAAATACAAAATCGAAAACACAGTACCTAATACCTAATAAACCAATCAAGAGCCGAAGCACAAAATCGAAAACATAGTGTTGTCAGTTATATATACATATTTGAACCAATGAAATAAGTGTATTTTATGTTGAACGAAATAATCGGTAACAAGTTTGCACGAATTCGACAAACAAAGTCGTATTGCCTGGCAACAGGCCCGAGCCCGAAGGGCGAGGGGCTGTTGCCTAAAGCAATACGACTGAGTTTGTCGAAAGAGTGCAAACTTGCGATAATTTACAATGCACGAGAGCAATTTATTAGACTATATCCCAACAAAAATATTACAATAACAAAGGCATTTATTGTGTATAAAAATTAATCATATTTTTGGATGGTAACTTACTTTTTGGCTCGGCGTCTTTTACGTTTTCCTGAAATACCTCTTGTGTTGTATTTCCGAATCGTATGATTGCAATCATTTTTAAAAAGTTCACAAAAACTGACGTTTGTTAATTTTATTTGACAGTTGTTTGATGTATAGCCCAATCAGAAAATTGAATAATTAATTGGGAACCAATCACGTGCCGAAACATAATGCGAGTAGAGAACCAATTACAGTGCCGAAAATGAACTCTACATGAATTTGTTATCGCGGCAACAAAGTTCTGTAGAAGCTGATTGGTTCTAATTCGTCCGTGTTTCGGCACGGTGCCTTTGGCGGGATATAGTCAGTTATATATACATATTTGAACCAATGAAATAAGTGTATTTTTTGTTGAACGAAATAATCATCTAAATTTTATAACCCACAAATAAATACTTAATTTTAAAATGAGTGCTTACAACACAGAAGGAAAAGTTCAGTGCTTTGAAAAGTCAGTGTATAACATCTAAAATTACAGATGGCGAGTTCAAAGGCACAAATCCATTATTCTTGTTGAAACTAGTTAACTCAAATGTACAATTGCCCGAAACAAAATAAAACTCTTTTTAGTATTTCTCATTTATTTTGTACAAAATTTCAAAACCGCATCCAGTTAAATTATAATTATTATACTATTCCAAACTTAGAAAGAATGCTTTAATTTACTTTCAATAAAAATAAAACTAACAACGCTATTTTTAAAATTCATCTCCATACATTAGGTTTTTGTGAATATTCACTTCTTGATGTTACAATATGAAGAATGTTTTGAGACCATTGACGATTTTTTTGTTTATTAGAAAGTACATTCATCTGTAAAACACACATTATTTGGAAATGTCTTATTCTCGTTACACTTTTTCATAATAATTTAACAAAATTTAGATCTTGAATCAGGATCCACTGCTCAGTTCTTTATGATTTTGGATTTTATAGGGTCGGTAACTATAAGCTTACACTTGGTGTTAAATGTACTGTTATCCTTGCAACACATTTGCTACAGTTTCTTCAGATTTCCTCCCTTTATTCCTAACACGTTAGGAAAAATCTGCACTCTGTAAAAATTATCACATTTCATATGACATTATTATCCCCTTTGCAGTTAAAAGTAATTTATCATATGATTATTGTACATACAATTTCAAACGGGGTGATTTCATGTCTATAAACAATTTTCTTGCCAGTATTGATTGGGCTAGTATACTTAGTTCTGATGACATTAATGAGGTAGTATCTATATTTTATGATATTATATTCCATGCCATTGATATGTATATTCCCAAAGTGAAGATGAAAAGTAGCCAATATCCACCTTGGTTTTCTTCTGATCTAATTCGTCTAATTCGAGAAAAGAAACTAGCTCATATTCAATATAAGCATACTTTAAGTGCTGATGATTACAACATATTTGCTTGTTTAAGATCGCAATGTAGTGCACTGAGTAAGACGTTACGTAGAACATATTTAAATAAAATTGAAAATCAGTTAAAGAGTAACCCTAAACGATTTTGGACGTTTGTGAATGACTCACGCAAGACTAATGGTTTTCCTAAACATATGTTTCTAGATGAGAAAATATCTGAAAATTCTGAGAATACTGTCAATTTATTTGCAGATTTTTTTTCTTCCGTATACATAGACGTTGATGCTACTATCACTCCTGCTATACATACACAATGCCACTCTCTTAAATCTAATCCTTTGTCTGTATCAAAATTGGACGTATTCAATGCTATAAATAATTTAAAAGAGAGCCTTAGCTGTGGACCAGACGGAATTCCATCATATTTCTTGAAGAAATGCATTTATACAATTGCAGAACCTATTACCACTTTATTTGAAAAATCGCTTCGTTCTGGAATATTTCCACTGCTATGGAAATCTAGTTTTATTACTCCGCTATTTAAAACTGGTGACCGTGATAATATAAGAAATTACCGTGGTATATCAATACAGTCATGCATTGCTAAACTATTTGATAGTCTGATTGCATCACAATTAAAGGTTTTCTTTCAAAATATAATAATACCGGAACAACATGGGTTCTGCAGTGGACGTTCGACTCTATCTAATCTTATTGTGTTCAAGTCATCCATACTGAATGCCTTCGAGGATGGAGTGCAAACGGATTGTGTCTACACGGACTTCTCCAAGGCATTCGATCGCGTCCATCATGGAATTTTGGTATCCAAATTATCTAATATGGGATTAGATGAAGCTTCAACCAAATGGATAATGAGTTACCTCAGCAACAGAACACAGTACGTTAAAATTAACAACCACATTTCCAATGGCATTAACGTTACGTCGGGTGTCCCTCAAGGGTCGCACTGTGGGCCTTTATTATTTTTAATATTCGTCAACGACATTGCTTCAAATTTTAAATCGTCTCAATTTCTTATTTATGCTGTTGATGTAAAATTATATAAGCCAATTTCGAATATAAGTGATTGTGAGGCTCTGCAGGAAGATCTATCATCTCTAGAACAATGGTGTATTAGCAATAAATTAGATGTTAATGTGAACAAATGTAGTAAAATTACCTATTCTCGGAAGAAGCGCAATATTACATATTGTTATAAAATTAATAACATCGCAGTCAAATCTGTAAATTTGGTTAAAGACTTAGGTGTTCTGTTTGATCAAAAATTAATGTTTAAGGAGCATATATCTTCACTTGTGGGCAGAGCTAACAAAACGCTTGGTTTCGTTAATCGTTTCTCTTTCAGTTTTACACCCGGTACTTTACGACATTTATACTTAACGTTAGTTCGCCCGATACTTGAATATGCTGCTCCTGTTTGGTCACCATCAGTTAGTTGTGATGTTTCTGCAGTTGAGAAGGTTCAACACAAATTTTTGAGGCTGTATTCGAATCGTGCTGGTATTGGCAACCCAGATAAAATGTATCTTTGTACAATTTTAAACATCCCTACGTTAGAGACTCGTAGATTGGTTGCTGACTTGTGCATTTTATTTAATCTAGTTAATGGTTTCTTAAAGTGCAGTGAATTGCTTGCTCACTTAAATTTTAACGTTCTTCCACCACATTTGCGAAGGCATAGCAATCTTTTTAGGTTGAAGTTCCATCCATCTAATTATGGATATAATAACACTCTTTGTAGAGCCATGAGATTGTTTAATACTTTACCTAATAGTATTGATATTTTTAACTCATCCATGTCTATGTTTCGCAAAAATTGTTATGCTGCACTGTCTAGCCATCGATAATTGTGTTGAATCGAATCAGCTATTAGATTTATTTTACCACACAGGCATTTTTTGCTTAAGTATGTAAATGTACAATTTATAATTACTTTTAAAATTATTTTGTTATTTTATCTCTTATTACTACGCAACCATTTATGTTATTTATTTTCTTGAAATTTGTAGCATATATGAATTATGTTTTTTCCTTATCTAAGATGTTTTGTTAAAGTTGATACGTTTAAATAAATAAATAAATAAATAAATAAATAAATAAACAATATGTTCATTGTTTACACAACCATTATCCTCAAATTTCTGATCAATTCTAATAATTGTTGATTGACACGGCACTGGACAGGTTTTAAAATTTACACTAAATAAGTCGCAATTTGATGATCTGAATTTTTTCTTTGTGGTGTAAGCACTTATTTGGAATTGAATTATTTGTGTTATAAATGTTATAAATGTAAATTGTATGAGTGGTTGTATAGCGTGAATTTAGATTTAAGAGGCGCGAGCTGAGAGCGCAAAGGAGAGGTTTGACAGGTTGGCGGGGAAGAAGGGAGAACGGCGGGAGGAGGAGGCGTCTGGCCTCTTTAGCAACGAGCAAGCGTGGTGAGCGGGAGTGTGCGAGCGAGGAGAGACTGAAGCGAGGTGAGCGAAGAGAAGTTATCGAAGTTATTGAGGGAGTTTAGCGAGTTGAGCGGGAGTGTGAGCGAGTAGTGTGAGTACGGTGTATTGTTATTCTTAAATAAAGACGAGGCGAGTTGTTGTTAACGATTACTCTGGTGATATTCTTCTGACCCGCGACGTCCTGACAAAACGTGATTATAACATCAGAAGTGGGATATCCCGAAGACAATCATAGAGTTAATCGCGAGTGCGTGTAAGGTGTGGCGTGGCGAGGCGAGAAAACTTTGAGGTTGGGTCAGTAAAGTTTAGGCGCGGTCGGCGTGGCGCGGCGCGAAAGCGCGAAAGACAACCTAACATTTTTCGGCGCGGTGAGTGCGGGAAGGTCGACAATGGAGTCAACAGATGGCGCAGCGGGCGGAGCGGCAGCACCAACAGCTGATCCTGGAATGCGGGAGATAATGGCGATGATGCTGCAGGAAAATGCGCGGCGTGATGCGTTGATGCAGACGATGTTCAACCAACTAGCGAATAATACAACAACTGTAAGTGTAGGAGTGATGCCGGAGGTTTTGAGCGGCATCCCAGCGTTTGGTGGATATCGGGAAGACGGACGAAGGTGGCTGCAACAGCTGAACAGCGTACAGGCGCTACACCATCTCACAGATGAATACATCTTCGAAACGGCGCGAAACAAATTAGTGCGAGGTGCGCGTGAGTGGTATGAGGGCGTTCGTACGGCGGTAACGACGTGGGCGCAATTTAAAAACGCGTTCGAACAGACATTTTTCGTGCGGGAGAGCCAAGTGGACAATTTGAACAAAATGATGCAGCGGGTGCAACTCAGGGATGAAGCCGTAGATCAGTATTTGTTCGCGAAAGTGGCGTTGTGTCGTAAATTAGATTTGGCGTTCGCGGAAGTAAAAGAACAAGTTCTGGCGGGTTTGTGGTCACGCGACTGCTACAATGTTATGTTGGCGAAGGTTCATGCATCGGCAGACGAACTATTGCATGATTTGGTTGAATTTGAGCGGCTAGAAGGTACGCGTCGTGCGGTTGTAAGTAAAAGTCGAGAGGCGCGTCCGAGCGCGAAACCGTCGGAGCCGACGCGCTCCAACGTGACAGCTTCAGCGGGGCCTGCGAGACCATCGGCAACACCAACTGCTCGAAACTCCAGCGAGGGAAGGAAGTGCTTCCAGTGCGGCGAGGTGGGACATTTGGCGTCGAGGTGCGCGCGACTTAAGTGCTTTGTTTGCAAGCAAGAGGGCCACAAAAGCAACGCATGCCCGAAGGTAAAGTGCTTTAAATGCCAGGGTGTTGGTCACATGTCTGGCGCGTGTCCGCTTAAGCAAGAGGTGCTTTTTGTGAGGAAGGTTCAGAGGAAAAAGAGTTTCCGAAAACTGGCGATCATCAATGGCGAGCACGAAGTCGAGGGAGTGTTTGACACAGGCGCGGCGGAGTGCATCTTAAAAGAGAGCGAGGCGAAGCGAATGAATTTGGCGATGGACGAAACGCGATGTGAGTCTTTTAACGGGTTCGGAGCGCCGCACCGTGTAAGCTCACTCGGGGTGGTCACCGTGGATTTGAAAGTGGGCACAGCGATGGTGAGGGAGTTGGAGATTCACGTTGTTCCGAACGATGTGATGGGTCCTAACATGTTGATTGGCGAGACCTTTTTATTAAATCACCATGTCAAGTGGCGGATTGAGAGTGGCAAGGTGAGTGTTGAAGCGGTGGAAGATCCGTTTGAGGATCTGCAGACCGAGGAGTTTGCAGAGATTTTGACAATTGAAAGGGCGAAGCCATTGCCCGAGGGGGAGATGATCATTGGGCCGGAATTGAGGCCGGAAGAGCGAGAAATTTTGATTAATGTGTTGCAGGAGAACCGCGATTGCTTTTCGCAGTCACTTGCCGAGATGGGATGCACACATTTAATGCAGGTGGATATCCGCGACAATGGAATCCCCGTGAGGCGAAGGCCCTATAAGGTTAGTGCGGATGACAGGGCGACAATCAAGCAGATTGTAGAGGAGTGGAAGGAAGCGGGGCTAGTAAGGGAAACACAGTCACCTTATGCGAGTCCAGTGCTCTTGGTGCCAAAGGCGAACGGCGAGAAGAGATTGGTGATCGACTTTCGTTTCCTAAACAACCAAACAGAGCGGGTGAACTATCCGATCCCTCAGATCGAGGAACAGTTTTTGACGCTAGCGGGTAACAAGTTATTCACGACTTTGGATTTGGCAAATGGATATCTGCAAATTCCATTGACTGAGGCGGCGAAGCAGAAGACAGCGTTTATCACCCCCGACACGACAGGCGAGTTCGAGCGATTGTGTTTTGGGCTAACAAATGCGCCCTACGAGTTCTGTCGGATGATGAATGAGGTATTCGGTGAGTTGAACGGGCGCGAGATAGTATACTATCTAGATGACATTTTGATTCCGGCGGCGAATTTCGAAATGTTTGTTGAGCGGTTGAAGAAAGTATTGGTGCGGGTGAGGAGTGCGGGTTTAACATTGAAACTAACGAAATGCCGATTTGCGATGCCGAGCGTCGAATTTTTGGGCTTCAGCGTGGGCGAGAAGGGCATTCAACCGGGAGTGCCAAAAACGCGGGCGATCGAGGAGTTTCCACCACCTAGGAATGAGCACGAGGTGCGCAGATTTCTTGGGCTGACGGGATACTTCCGTAAGTTTATTCCGAACTATGCGCGGAAAGTGCGGGCGATTAGCGACTTAACGCGTAAGGACAAGGCCTTTGTGTGGGGCGAGCGTGAGAACAGTTTGTTTGAGGACTTGAAGCGCGAATTAGTTGGGCGACCAGTATTACGTGCGTTCGACGAGCGAGCGCAAACCGAGCTACATACTGACGCGAGCGCGGAAGGATTAGCGGGTATGCTATTACAGCGCGATAATGAAGGCGAGTTGCGTTTGGTGCATTGCGTGTCTAAAAAGACAACTGACGCCGAGAGAAATTACCACTCGAGCCGACTCGAGTTACTCGCGGTGGTCTGGTGCGTTGAGAGACTACGAACGTATTTGTTGGGCGTAGAGTTTATTATAGTGACGGACTGTCAGGCGTTGATCTATCTCAACGAGAAGAAGGCGTTGAAACCACAGATCGCGCGGTGGTATAGTCTTCTCATGGAGTATCGTTTCACGATTCGACATCGTGCGGGCGTGCGAATGGCGCATGTGGACGCTCTTAGTCGGGCACCCGTGGAAAACGCGAGAGATACTATAGACGCGTGCGCGCAAAGACTTGATGTGTTTCAGGTAGTTCGTGTGGAGGAAGTGGACTTAATCCAGCGCGATGATCCACGACTGCGAGAGCTAGTGGAGCTTCTTCAGCGACCCCAAGAAGAGCTCACGAGAGGCGAGAAGAATCGAGTTGTCAACTATCAACTCGATGAGGGGCGACTGGTGAGACAGGTGACGGTGAACGGCGAGCAGCGCGTGCTCTACGTCATTCCGTCATCAATGAGGAAGTCAGTGGTGGTCCAGTACCACAACTGTATGGGACATTTTGCGGAAGAGAGGACGGTGGCCAAGATTCTGCGGAACTTCTGGTTTCCGTCGATGAGGGCGTATGTGAGGCGACACATCCGAGGGTGTATGGA
Source organism: Ontholestes murinus (assembly GCA_963969525.1). Lineage (NCBI taxonomy): Eukaryota > Metazoa > Arthropoda > Insecta > Coleoptera > Staphylinidae > Ontholestes > Ontholestes murinus. The sequence goes on along the minus strand of OZ018394.1, from coordinate 47,789,467 downwards.
GTGTTTGTGGGGAAAGACCCCGGGCGGAAGGCGTGCGGGATTATTAAATCCAATTCCCCCTACCCTTAGACCCTTCCAGCGTGTCCATATCGATCATTTGGGTCCTTTTCCCCGGAGTATGCGTGGAAATTCGTATTTGTTGATTATAACGGATTCTTTTTCCAAATACTCAAGGTTGTATGCGGTGCGAGGAACAACGGCGAGGGAGTCTGTGCAGATTCTGCAGGACTATTTCCATGAGTATGGTAACCCTGACATGGTGGTGAGCGATAGAGGGACGGCGTTCACGGCAGTGGAGTTCGAGGAGTTCTGCCAGCGAGAGGGCGTACACCACACACTCATCGCAACCCATCGCGCACAGGGAAACGGTCAGGTCGAGCGAGTAAACCGGACTGTGGTCCCGGTAATTTTGGCGTCCCTTGAGCAGGAGACCGAATGGGACAGGCGAATTCGCGAGGTGGAGCGAGACATAAACCGTAGCGAGAACAAGACAACGGGGCGAACACCTTTCGAGGTACTGTTTGGATTCCATCCAACGGCGTCGGACAACCGACTAATGAGGGTGACGAAGAGGGACCGTCCAAGGCGAGACCCCAGCGAGATTCACGACGAGGTGCGGCGGTCAATCGAGGCGAGTCAGGCGAAGACGAAGGCGTACTACGACAAGACGCGATTTCGAGGCGTTGTCTACGAGGTGGGCAACATCGTGGTGCTGAAGAAACCACCTGTGGTGACTGGGGAATCCACGAAACTCCAACCAGCGTACAGAGGGCCGCTAGTCATCGTCGAGGTGCTTCCAGCGGACACTTACAGAGTGCGAACGCTAAATGAAGCAGAGGGCGGGCGAATCTACGAGACAACGGCGCACGTCTCGCAGATAAAACTGTACAAGAACGCGACAGAGAATGATCCAGTGGAGGGCGAGACGTTCGAGGACGAGTTTGACGTGGAGGAGGTGCTGACAGATAGCGATGCGACCGATGATGAGAAGTTAGATGGAGAGGACGAGGATGTGCAAGGGCGGGAGGAGAGCGACGCGGAATTCGAGCCAGAGGCGGAGAATTCGTCGAGCGGCGACGAGTTGGAAGGCGTTCCTGATGCGAGCAGACCCGAGCGTAGGCGACAGAAACCGGGCTGGATGAAAGATTTCGTCTAACCGCGAGGACGCGGTTTAATTCAGGATGGACGAGTGTTATAAATGTTATAAATGTAAATTGTATGAGTGGTTGTATAGCGTGAATTTAGATTTAAGAGGCGCGAGCTGAGAGCGCAAAGGAGAGGTTTGACAGGTTGGCGGGGAAGAAGGGAGAACGGCGGGAGGAGGAGGCGTCTGGCCTCTTTAGCAACGAGCAAGCGTGGTGAGCGGGAGTGTGCGAGCGAGGAGAGACTGAAGCGAGGTGAGCGAAGAGAAGTTATCGAAGTTATTGAGGGAGTTTAGCGAGTTGAGCGGGAGTGTGAGCGAGTAGTGTGAGTACGGTGTATTGTTATTCTTAAATAAAGACGAGGCGAGTTGTTGTTAACGATTACTCTGGTGATATTCTTCTGACCCGCGACGTCCTGACAAAACATAATTTTAACATTTGTTTGTGGCTTAATCAATTTAGATGACACTGACATTTCATAGCAACTACTATTTTGAGGATTTTATTATCGAATATTTCTTCGCACTTTTTAAGCTATATTTCGATTAAAACTAAAGATGAACCAAAAATAAAACCTCCAAAATAATCTTAGTAGATCAAGTAATCATTCTAATTTTATTTTGATAATTTTCGTTCAATAATAGAGATACAAACTGCAATTGAAAATTTTACATGGGAATTCCCTATGATGCGTCTTCAAACGGGACACACGGTATACTTCGTATATAGGGAAAGTCAAAATAGAATAATAGTTATACATAAAAGAGAAATGGTTAGTAAAGTCTAAAATTATATGAAGAATGGCTGTTAGTTAATGATTAAATTACTGGTACCCAATAGCGTATATTAGGATATAATTAATGGCGGCGCCTTAGAATGACGGGGGCAATCCTTTAAAATAACAAGCCATTTACACACAAAAAACACAGCAAAAGGACCACGTGGTCGATGTACACAAGTACTACTATTATAGTTAAAGGAATCATGGATATAGGGTCTGAATCTACAGCGAGTTATATCAATTCGTTGGGAGTGTAATTCAATTAAATAAATTGCAATTTAAGTTCTAAACATATAATTTGGAAATCCCTGTTTTACCCACATAATTTTATTAAGGTTGGTATTAAAATGGCGCGAATAAATACACAGTACACTAATGTATTATTATGGGTAGTAGTCTGTGGTTTTCATTGAAGTTTTGCTAACAACTGGTAGTTTTTATCGGCGCAGAATTCTTCAAATCGTTTCCAAACACACGATCTCGTTTTAGTTTTATTTTTTGGTACAGAACTTGCCACCATCGCATTTATTATGGATGATGAAGTTTTACCAAACCTTTTGATTTTATAACCTACTTGCAACTGACTTCTTCTTCTTGTTGCGTATTTAATGGCCTTGGCAACTAAGCCCTGTCGACCAGACACAGTACATTTGTCTTAACCGGGTACTTCACCCGTTGCCCGATAAAGGGTTAATATTTGCTGAGCTCTGCAGCTATATACTCAGGCGTTATTAGGGGTTTAATAGAAAAAAGAACATAGAAGTCAAACAGAAGAAACTAAGAAATTCGAGTTTAATGTTATTTTCGTGTAGGAGGGTGTACAAAAGGAGTTAAGTATTTGTAGAAGGGAGACATAAAACAGAGGTGTTAGGTAAGGGTAAATGATGTCTGATAGAGATAAGAGAAAGTTATAAGTTATGACAGCTAAGAAAGTTACAGATAAACTAATATCAGGTATAAAGGAGTTTAATAGATCTATTAAGTTTGATTTCTTTGATAGAAAGCTTTTAATGTTCCATTAAATTAACTTCAGGGTCATGGGGGAGGGGATGAGATGTGGTTAGTTGAGAGGAGCGTTTTGAATGAGTATCGAATGGGATATTATTTTCTAACATGATCTTAACAAATTCTGAGGGATTATAGTCGTATAATTTATGAATGAGTTCCTTGAATTCTTCTTCATTATTACATTCCCAGTAAGGGCTAGAGGGTGGTGAATTAGAGTTAAAACATAGTTTTTTGGGAATTGGAGATGTTTTAGCGTGTATTATTTCATGATGTTTTTGTTTGGTTATTGGGTCTATGCCACCAGGGGAAGGTCTTTTTTTTGGGGAGGATTGCGTTATTAAGGAGAAAGAAGGACGAGAAGGAGACATAAGAGATGGAAGAGGAGTAGGAGTATTGGGTTGTAGAGTAGGGAAGTTACGAGGAACAAAGTTAGCATCAGTCTGTGATTTGGATTGGAACAGTTGGGGGGTAGAAGTTGTTGTATAGATTGGAGGAAATAGTGTGCTAGCTTCTGAAAAGGATGAATTATATCGGGACATATGCTCTTTAATTTTCTTTTGTCTGAGAAACTCTTTACAAATTCTGTTCTTAGATAAAGTACCAATTTCTGTGGAGAAGTGAGCTCCATGGCAATTAATGCAATTTGGCTGTTCTATTTCACATAATTTCACACCATGGTCTGATGATCCACATTTTGCACACCTAGGTTTACTTTTACATATATTTTTAGTATGTCCATATCTCAAGCAAGAGTGGCATTGTGTAACTGGGAATATGAATATTTCAGGGACCTTATTTGTACAGAAAAGCTTAATGGATGTGGGTAAGGAGACTGTGCGGAAAGTGGCAACGATTGAATGAGTATTAATATATTCAGCTACATCATTAATTATTATTTTTCTTTTCCATCGTTTGACATTAATTGTTTTAAAGGGGTTAGATGCATTTTAGACAAACACTCCCTAAAAGCTTTCATTCCATCCCAGTTCATAACAGTTAAAGGAATTATCCGTGATGTAGAACCATCATTCTCTGAAGATGAAATTCTAAATAATTTAAATGCATCTAACCCCTTTAAAACAATTAATGTCAAACGATGGAAAAGAAAAATAATAATTAATGATGTAGCTGAATATATTAATACTCATTCTATCGTTGCCACTTTCCGCACAGTCTCTTTACCTACATCCATTAAGCTTTTCTATACAAATAAGGTCCCTGAAATATTCATATTCCCAGTGACACAATGCCACTCTTGCTTGAGATATGGACATACTAAAAATATATGTAAAAGTAAACCTAGGTGTGCAAAATGTGGATCATCAGACCATGGTGTGAAATTATGTGAAATAGAACAGCCAAATTGCATTAATTGCCATAGAGCTCACTTCTCCACAGAAATTGGTACTTTATCTAAGAACAGAATTTGTAAAGAGTTTCTTAGACAAAAGAAAATTAAAGAGCATATGTCCCGATATAATTCATCCTTTTCAGAAGCTAGCACACTATTTCCTCCAATCTATACAACAACTTATGTCTCCTTCTCGTCCTTCTTTCTCCTTAATAACGCAATCCTCCCCAAAAAAAAGACCTTCCCCTGGTGGCATCGACCCAATAACCAAACAAAAACATCATGAAATAATACACGCTAAAACATCTCCAATTCCCAAAAAACTATGTTTTAACTCTAATTCACCACCCTCTAGCCCTTACTGCGAATGTAATGATGAAGAAGAATTCAAGGAACTCGTACATAAATTATACGACTATAATCCCTCAGAATTTGTTAAGTTCATGTTAGTAAATAATATCCCATTCAATACTCATTCAACACGCTCCTCTCAACTAACCACATCTCATCCCCTTCCCCATGACCCTGAAGTTAATATAATGGAAAATTAGAAGCTTTCTATCAAAGAAATCAAACTTAATAGATCTATTAAACTCCTTTATACCTGATATTAGTTTATCCGTAACTTTCTTAGCTGTCATAACTTATAACTTTCTCTTATCTCTATCAGACATCATTTACCCTTACCTATCACCTCTGTTTTATGTCTCCCTTCTACAAATACTTACCTCCTTTTGTACACCCTCCTACACGAAAATAAAATTAAACTCGAATTTCTTAGTTTCTTCTGTTTGACTTCTATGTTCTTTTTTCTATTAACCCCCTAGTAACGCCTGAGTATATAGCTGCAGAGCTCAACAAATATTAACCCTTTATCGGGCAACGGGTGAAGTACCCGGTTAAGACAAATGTACTGTGTCTGGTCGACAGGGCTTAGTTCCTAAGGCCATTAAATACGGAATAAGAAGAAGAAGAGTAATTTTTTAAACGATGATTTCTGAAATGGAAACCACCAACTCCCTGACATTACGTTTTAATAATCTGATTAAGGATGATGTTGGGTTTCGAAGAGAATGTTCTAATATAGCGCGGGGTAAGTATGCTTTTTAAATCTAACCTCAATCTACAGGTTGTTTTTATTTTTAATGAAGAAGACTGTTCTGATAAAAATGTTATGTATTGTACATTAAATACAATATGGTTGTTGTTTCCATAATTTGTTGTTGTCCCATAAAATATCAAATCGTAGATATTAAACTACTAACATTTCCGTAAGTAACAATGAATGTTGTTTACATCATATATACTTTAAGGAGTAAGTTTAGCGTTTAATAATTTCCTAATGTTAAAAATAATGTTTTCAGATAATATTTATTATGACGATTGATATTAACTTTTTTAAATTTAAATCTAAATTAATGAAATCATTTTACTAATTTAAAAATAAGAAACATGTAAATCTACCACAATTAATTATGACTATAAGTCTAATAAGACACGTTGTTGTTTCGTGTTTCTTATTTTTAAATTATTAGTTAATTTTCTACAACCACGTAAAGGACATTATTAACAAAATGTTTTGTACATTTTACATAATAAACCCTATGCAAATTCGTATCATATAATTTATAATTATCAAATAATATGTTTTTGTTTGTTTCAACTTACAGATATCACAAATAATGAGACAACAATAGTGAATCTAATCGAACAATTGGGTGAATTTTTAGTAAATCCAGACCATAGCCGACGTGAATATGGAATATGCATCCTGTTCAAAGTTATAGAGTCGTTACCATATGATTTCTTAAACTCTGACCAACTATTATTCATTTGCACATTCTTCAATGATAGATTGAAAGATCACCACACGGTAAATTATTTAACACACCAATAAAACTTTGTGATTTAATATGATGTATTTTTAGGTGATACCTACGGTCTTAAAAGCTATATTAGCAGTCGTACAGCAGAAAAACCTTCCAGATGGTGTATGTGCTATGATTTTAGCTTCTTTATTTGAACATGTATCATGTAAACAGCAACAACAATGTGATCGGTATAATATATATACTATTATTAAACTTATGCTGGAGAAAAAAGAAGATGGTAAGTCTATTATAATATGCGATTATTGAAAATTAAAAATTATATATGTACTTGCAATAATAGTTATTATTATTATGTAATGAAAGTAATCTATTATGGAATATAAAAAGAAACCAATTGCCTTCGCCTCTCTTATAGTGGAATCAATATAAATATGTCAGAGGAAAAATTTCACAGAGTCATAGATTTCCATATTCATTATTTTAGGCTAGAAAAATTGATCTAAATTTGGACAGCTATTACTTATATTTAAAAAATGTTAGATATACATTTCGAGGCACGAGGTGCTCATTATCTATACAAGCACCTTGTGTCTTGAAATGTACATCTAACATTACAAATAAATAAGTGAAGTAAGGAGTAACAGTGTTTTTATTTGTTGTAATTAATCATTTCACATATACTCAAACTCTACAATTATATAAAAAATGTATAGTATATTCTGCAGTGCTGCACAATTGTATAATTTTCAATAAGTTACCTTTGCTTAAAATATTATAATATGTTAACAGATACACTATAAATATAGAGTTTGATTAAACTTTTTTTCAATCATGTAAGTTTGATAATATAATCTGAGATAAAATTACAATAGTTGTTTTAATAATTTAACTTTGATTTGTTCCTTATTTTAGAACTGGATTCAGTGGGTTTGGATTTGGTTTATGATGTTATATCAGCGATAGGTGGAGAAAGAGATCCAAGAAATTTAATGTTCCTATTCGAATGGTTACCAAGTTTTCTGAAAACTGTCGACTTGAAACACATGACGGAAAAAATGTTTGACACCATTTCTTATTATTTTCCAGTTGACTTTAGGGTTCCCACTCAGCAGGCAAACGTAAAAATTACTTTTTCTCTAATTATTAATAAAATATTATTCCATCCTCTTCTGAATTCAGATGATGGAAAGACACACTTGGTTTTGCAGTTTATTTCAAACTAACTTATTACTTTTAGGCAATCACCAGGGATAATTTGGCGGCAGAATTGTGTTATTGTCTATGTGCTATACCTAGTTTCGCAGAATTCTCCATTCCTCTAATCATAGAAAAGATGGGATCAAATTTAAGGATCGCAAAGCTCGACTCACTTGAATTGCTGGTAAGTTGGCATTGATGATTATGTTATAAGGTGTAATAACAAATTTTTTACTTTATACTATATTATTACTAGTTATTTGAGTCATTCTTATTTCTGAAAATAATATCAGGTAAATCTATGAAAATAAAATTTATTTGCAGGCTGCAGGGTGTGAGGTATTCACGAGTGATGCTTACATGTTACATTCATCAGAAATCTGGCCTCTGTTACAAAAAGAAGCCTTGCATAACACTGATGCTGATGTTAGAAACTCCTGTCACAAAGCTCTAACAGCGTTTCTGAAAAAAATTATTTGTAATGGATCAACAGAATCAATAGTAATTGTTGAAAGTATTACGGACACATTAAAGGGAAACTTACAACCTGAACAAAAGTTGTTCACACAATCAGCAGAAATAATTAAGAGTGTTGCAAAAGCAGGATACCTACCTGAGGACATAATACCATTGTTAATGAATTTATTCAACATCAATAACAGTGTAGATGGGAAAGTGTTATTACTTAAGCTTATAGTGGATTTATTTGTAATTCATTCACACAGCGGGTACGAGTGCGCTAATTTGAAACTAGTTCCGAATCTCTGCTTGAAAACTTCAATAGACACTGATGTTAGGTTACAGGTAGCAGGACTGCGATCACTAGCAAATATTGCTGAGCAGGTAGATTCGGAACTACGTTCTGTTTTGTATGAAAATTTAAAAATGTTCCTAACATCTGAACGCTCTGTGCAATTAAATGAAGCTCTTGTTAATTGTCTTACAACTTATGCTAATGTATACATTTCAGAAGTGATTGAATTAATTAATGAAACATACAATTCATTACAGCCGACCAATTTCAAACATTTCATTACAGGAATATCCCATTTAGGGGGTTTAAAAGATTTCCTTGATGTTGTTACGAGAATTTTATTATTACAATCCATTCATAATATCATACAATCTATTACTACTATCCCAGTTTTAAAACAGTTGCTGCTACAAGAAGATAGAAATTTGAAATTGCACAACTATATTCAACAACAAAATTTTTTAGAAAATCTGTTTAAGTTCATTCTCGTTGACATTTTGAATGTTTCTCAAATTGATAATTGTGATCGCAATATTCCTGTGATCAATTTTCATTTTTTGCAATATGGATCTTTATTGTCTAATCCTTATTTTATTGATGTTAGTGATGTTTTAAAGATGTTAGTGGGTAAAATGAATGTTGAGAAACAGAGGATATTGTTAAATACTAATGTTGTGATGAACTTGTATGCTGAGTGTCTGTTAAAAAGGAGTGTTTCTGTGTTTAAGGTTGAGGCAAGATGTTAGAGTTCAAGATATTAGATTGTTTAAGTGTTTACTGCAAGCAGCTTTGGAGGAGGAGGCGGATTTACATGAAACCAGTGTACAGTTATTGGCAAATTTGGTTAATAAATTAAGAAATGGTGAGTTTTTTAAACTTAATATTAAGACAAAACAAAAATTAAACTGGTGTTGACACATAACTCACTTTTTTAATTGTCTCACTTACCTCTTGGTGAAATAATAGGTAGAGAATTCATAAACATTTCGTTTGTTTCAAATTAATTAAGCTATAGTTTAATGAATTTACAATTTTAATTATAGAGGAAATGCAAGTTTGTTAGGGCTACTATATTAATGAATTTTAAGAATATTTTTACATTATTTAAACTCATATTACACTATTATTACTTTATTTATAAATCATTAAAAACAATTTTAATAACAGAACATATTATTTCAGATAAAATATTATGTAAATCAATAGAGGAAATTGAAACTAACTGTGATACCATTATATCTAGTAATTCTAACATGGAAAGAGTATGTAGTGTCATTGCTTGGATAACAAAAGGTCTTATAATGCGTGGACATGATGTTTCTTACAAATGGATCAATAAAGTAAGTATATATAAGTAGTGTTATAGAGAAATAATAAGAAACATATTATTATTACAATTACATTTAACTTTATCATCAAAAAATGTTACTTTGCAGATGTTAAACCTACTAGAAACATCCCACAATGCTGCCAAAGGTTTCAAAGTAGTGATGAAGGATGATTATGATTGCTTATCAGTGGAGAAAAGTCATTGTAATAAGAGGTAAGATTTTGTGTATTATTTATTATAGCAAATTCACATGCTACATAATTAAAACCGTGGCAGTAATGTAACAATATCACACTTATTACTTCTTTATTACACTGTTGTTTTAAATGTAGCAGGGAATTTTTTACTTTTAAAATGTATTTTTTTTTTCTATTTATAATACATATTTATATTGTGTGATTATTATCAAAAGTAGTAACATAGATTTCTCTTTGCTTATTAAATCTAAATAATAAGCCCATTAAGTAAATTAATTTATACATCCTTATTTAGTATCAATAAATTATTTTTAAGATTTATAACTAATGAGAACTGTTTATAATGACATTTTTTAAATTTATAATATAAAATATATTTTATATGAAATTAGCTTAAATCATGATTAATGAATCCCTTCCAAAGGATGTAAATTAAAAAGGCTGCAAGGCAAATATAAGAGCTTGGTATATAATCATATAGGAGAGCAACAATTTTAAATTTTGGTACCCTACAGGTAAATAAATATTTAAAAATTTTCTATTTATAGGTTATTATATAGGCAATTATTCTTTTCTTATGTTTCGAAAAACTTAAAAAAGCTACAGACATCTAATGATGAAAATCAGAATTACCTTTTGGCCTTTGGGTACATGCTGGAAGAAGTTCCTGAAGAAACACTAAAAGTGAATTTTAATGAGGTAAATCCTACTTGCATGATTAAATTAAAACTTATTTTATCTACGATCGTACAGAAAGTAGACGCTTTTTGCATCATTTTTCATTGTAAAAGTGGCTTTTTAAAGCACTAGTGCTTTTTTACGTTTTTATTGCACGGTAATGTCAAACTGTTTTTATTGCACAGAATTGTCAAATTTGACAGATGAATATATTTCGACGAAAAACTTAATTTTTTATTAATTGATACAAATAACTAATAAACTATAAATAAAATATATAATACAAACCAAATTGCAGATTTAGGAACTCTGAAGATTTCATTTAATGCAAGTCAAAGCGATTACAATAAAGCGAACATTTTTTCCATAAATAATAATGGCGGCCGACATTTGTGCAACTTGTTTACTGGTTGCTAAGTAACGCTTTCATTAGTGCACTGCGGGTAAAATATGTTTTCATTAATTGAATTATTGAAATGACATTAAAATATTACTCATAAGAATATATTCTTTGAAATCCTTTACGATCGAAGATAAAATTTTGTAAGGCACACGTGTAAAAAGTGTCTTTATTGCACTCCTGGCTTTAAAAAAACTCGCTCGTTCCTCGCTCGTGTTTTTAAACGCCAGTTCGTGCAATAAAGCATCACTTTTTACACTTGTACCTTAAATAACTATTAAATTACATATTATTATTTCAGCACTTGCAACTAATTGCTTTATGCTTAAATAAGTGCCAGGATCCGTTTGCATTGATTTCAGTGTTAAAAGCTTTAAAAAATATTATTGAAAACCGGGATGATCTGATTGAAGAGCACATGCTGGATTTTGTACCAAAATTTTTACACTTAACCAAATTCAAATCTTCAATGGTAAATATCGTTTACTTCAGTTGAAAGATTATTTTATTTAATTTATAAATACTACTTATCTATTTGTATTTTTCTAGAAAGTGAGAATTTTAGCTCTACAATGTTTAGCACATTACACCAGTGGTTACACGTTGTATAAATTGCTTCCATTGAAGATGTCAGTGATTACAGGATTATCAGATTGTATAGATGACAAAAAGAGGCTGGTTAGAAAGGAAGCTGTCGAAACGAGAATGTTGTGGTTTTTGATAGATGCCCCAAAGGATTGATGAACTGTATTGTTATGTTTTCTACTGTGGCTCTGTACTATTAGCTCACTCTAGCCACATGGCTATTAGTAAACTGAAGTGTGACCGCATAAATGCTTCAGTAGTTTTATATTAGAATATAAAATATTTTTTGTAATCTATGACAATACTATATGTTAATTGTTTTCCTGACTTTAATTATTTACCTATTTACTGTTTTTTCTCTACATGTGAGTTAAATGTTATTTTTTTAGATTGAATTTAATCCTTCAATTAATTTGGATAGAAAACATTATTTTTTGTTCAATCTTACACAAATATTATTTTTGAACACGCCGGTGGTGGCGCATCGGTTACGGCCCCGAATTGACGTGCAGCAACGTTGGTTCGGGTCAGTAGTCGGATGGGTGACCGGTACCATTCACCATTGGGATACAATTAATGGTGCTTTAGAGTGACGGGGGCGATCCTTTAAAGTAACAAGCTCATTTACACACAAATGACACATGGCGGAAGGATCACGTGGTCGATAGCCTAACACTACTACTACTACTATTATTTTTGAGTAATATGGTAAATATATACCAAGAAAAAAAAATGAATGAGATTTTAAAATTTAACTTCTGGAAGTAACAATGCCTTATTAAATCAAAAAATGGAATAATAGTTATACATAAAAGAGAAATGGTTAGTAAAGTCTAAAATTCTATGCAGAATGGCTGTTAGTTAATGAATACGTACTCAATAGCGTATATTAGGATATAATTAATAGCGGCGCCTTAGAATGACGGGGGCAATCCTTTAAAATAACAAGCCATTTACACACAAAAAACACAGCAAAAAGACCACGTGGTCGATGGACACAAGTACTACTATTATAGTTAAAGGAATCATCGATATAGGGTCTGAATCTACAGCGAGTTATATCAATTCGTTGGGAGTGTAATTCAATTAAATAAATTGCAATTTAAGTTCTAAACATATAATTCGGAAATCCCTGTTTTACCCACATAATTTTATTAAGGTTGGTATTAAAATGGCGCGAATAAATATAACCTCAACACTGGTGTTATGGAGGTTCCAGAAATTTTTGATTTTCCCTTTACCCCGTACGATATACAGCATGATTTTATGCGAGAATTATATCGCACACTTGAAGCTAAAAAGTGCGGTATTTTTGAGAGCCCCACAGGAACTGTAAGAAAACCTTTGTAATTTTATGCATTTCATTTCAAATTGTCTTATAAATACTAATTACTTAATTTATTAGATACTTTACTAAATAAATTTTACAAAGTAACAAATATATTTCATGTCTAAATATGACGTTACAAGAATGTCATTTATTAAATTTAATAATTAAATATAATATAGAAATAATACTATGAAAATTATATAGACTCGTCACAATATGCATAAAGCAATAAGTAAATAAGTTACTAATAGTTACATTAGCGACAAGACCTAATAGCTAAGTCAGTTAATTTTTAACATGAACATAAATAAATCTCTTATTAAAGGTATCGTTTGAGAAGACTTAAATATCAGAAGTGAATTAGCTTCTTTAATCCAACTCATCGACATGTACCAAATAGTATATAAGTTTTTTGTTGTTGCAACACTTTTAAATAAATATTATCCCTGTGTTATGAATATCTACTTTGGCAGTAAGTAAGGCAGAAATAAATTATTAGTCATTTTAGGACATATTTACAGAATAAAGTAAAATAATTTAATTAAGACCACATACATATATTTTTCGATTAACGAACAGAAGGGTTGAAGAATTTTGTTATACATACAATATTTTTTTTACTGATAAATTATTTCATAAATTAAAATATTTTATTCTTTGTTGACTAAAGAGACTTCTTTTCTTCTTCAAAATTGATTTGCAATGATTTTAAATATCCATTTTAGGGTAAATCGTTAAGCATAATATGCGGTGCATTGCGTTGGTTAAAAGACCATAATACGCATGAACGTGAAACTATACAAAATGAAATTCAACAACTCTCTGAAGAAAAGGAAAAACTTAATTTGGAAACTAGTGACTGGCTCACAACCCAAGCACAGGATATATTAGTCACAAGAAAGTTACATGAATTACGATTAAACAATGATAAAATTAATGACTTCTATAAGAGAATTGAGGAACTTAAGCTTAAGAAAAAAGTAAAGTTGGACAGAAGTAAGTTTATTAATAAGAAAGATAAACCAACAGCAGTGGATGAACTTGATAAAGAGGATAATGATGATGATGATGAAGGTTTTCTGTTGGATGATGAGGAAAATTTAGATGAAGAAGATGAGGAGAGTAATGAAAAGTATTCACCTGTCAAGGTAAGTAAATGTACATCAATCAAAGAAAGTAAATATGCAATAACAAAATTTTAATTAATTTTAGTGCTAAAAATAAATCAACCGTTTTATTTTAGTGGTTATATTATGAATTATCACATAGTAACAGTCGAATTCATTGTTATGAACACAAGTGAAAATATTTCCTGTACAATTGAAAAACAATACATCTTACTTTTCAATTTTTATCTTATACAGTTTAGCATGCATTTGTCTATTTATTTAATAAATGACAAAAAAAATGACAATATTTTGTTTGTTTCCATAATCGTCATAAATGTATGACAATTACGGTATACATAAAATTTGGTCATTTATTTTCATCTCGAAACCATAACCTGTTATTACTATTAAATTGATTTTTTTTATATATATTTTTTCATCATTTTATTTCATTGTTAAATTTAAACTTTATTTTTTTTTTGCTACTCACTAAAAGTAGAGTATAGTAATTGGTAAATATTTATTTGAAGATATTCATCTGTAGTCGCACACACTCGCAGCTTTCACAATTTGTGGGGGAAATAAAAAAGTCCCCATTCGGTGAAAACATTCGGGTCGTATCTCTTGCCTCAAGACAGAATTATTGTATCAATCCTGAAGTGACTAGGTTACGAAATGTTAACTTGATGAATGAAAAGTAAGTAATTGAAAATCCCACTAATTGTTTGAAATTTATGTTGGTTGTCTCAGTTGTAAAATATCTTTTCTACCTTATTATTTAGTTTTTAAAATAATTTGCATTGAAAATATGAATGGGATTTAATTTTAATTTACTCGTGTGGTACAAATGTTTTAATGCAAATTATTAATTAAAAAGTATTTTTGCCCCTACTGCTATTTTTATTTATTATCACCTGCTAATAATAATAATTGCTGTTGGACAGATGTTTGGAATTGCAAAAATCCCAATCGAAAAGTAAGAAAAAAGATGAGGATGGTAAAGTGTTAAAAAGACAGAAAGGTTCAAGTTGTAAATGCCCATACTTTAAGCAACAGGCAATTGATGATTTACGGGATTACACTCTATCTGAGGTACAAGATATTGAAGACCTAATAACTGCTGCAAAAACTTTAAATGCCTGCCCTTACTATTCAAGTAGAAAAGCTGTAGAGGAGGCGGAAGTTGTTTTAGTGCCATATAATACCATACTACATAAAGCAACACGTGAAGCTAACGGTATGCTATGTATTTAGTGCATTAATATTGGATGTGAACAAAATAGATGAGCATAGAATTTGAAAATAATAATAATAATGAAAATCAATTTTAAAATGTTTTGAATAACGCAAACATATTTGATCTAAGGCTGTTATTTTCTATTTCTAGGCATAAAGCTGAAAAACAATGTTGTTATAATTGACGAGGCCCACAATTTATTGGAAGCCATGGCTCAAATGTACAGTTCTGAAGTTAATTACGATCAATTATTTCATTGTTTACAACAATTACGGAATTATAAAATGAAATATAGCACCCGATTTTCAGCCAAGAACCTTTTGTGCATCAACCAACTAATATTTGTAGTGTCTCAACTTAAAACAGAATTAGGTAATGTAATGTAATAATAACAGTATTTGCATGAAATGTATGAATCATAAATTGTAATAATAATAATAATAATGTTGATTTCTTCCTTATCTGGGAGTGGAATAATAGATTAATATCAATCAAATTAGAATGAATTACTCACATAGGTTCTCAAATCTGGAACATTTTTTTTGTTATTGGGGTTTGAGATTTTAAACCTTTAAAGTTTCTAATGTTTTTTTTCTCTCTCTAAATTGTACTTGATTGTAATTGACGAAATGATTAATATCGGATTAATAAAGTTTATATTATATACTTATATAAAACTACATTAAATAAATTGATTCATTACAGATATATTCATTTATACTAATATAAATAATGCACTAATGAATTAATATTCTATTTAATTTACTTCATATAATATAAAAATGTTTCAGTTTAGTGTTTCTATCATGATTAGATTTAAAAACTTTCAGAAAAGTCAGTTAAATTAAAGGATAATGCCACTGCAGAAATTCAAACGATCCAGAATTTTGTTCTCAATGCAGAAATTGACAATTACAATATGTTTAAGTTGGTCAAATTTGCCAAGGACAGCAAGATATCACAAAAGGTGACTTTTTTTATATAAAATCCCATTAAGTATTTGGTATGTCAAATTTTCAAAAAAATTATCAGAACAACTCTAAAAACTAAATTTCTTACTCTCGTCTTCTTTGTATTGTTCTTAATAAAATATGTTTTAGTTGCACAGTTTTGCTACAAAACATCCAGAGCCTGTGGTAAAGAAGAGAGACCCAAAATTAGGGCTAAAGAGCTTTTTGGCCAGTATTGAAAATAAGAAAAAGCCTATTGAGGAAGTAGCTGAACCCGTAAAGACTAAACCACCACCTAGTAACCCTTTACTGGCTGTCATTGCCTTTTTGGAATCTTTGACATACTCATATGGAGATGGTAGAATTTTAGTGTACAGAGGTGATATAAAAAAATTACATTTTCTTCTCCTCAATCCGTCTGAGAATTTTCAAGAATTAGCCTCTGAAACAAGATCCGTAAGTATTGATGACCTAGATTTTTAATAAATTAATTTTTGGATTAAATTATTGTTTCCCTCTCAACAACAGCTATGGACCAGTTTTGCCCTGTTGTTAGTAAGAAGTTTATTTATACACCTCCAGATAATGAATACAAATTTGAAAACTAATGTTAATGTAATAAACAAAATATGTTCTATTACTGAATAAAAATAATAATAATTTTTGATAAGACAAATTTATTTATTTTAATTTACTTGTAATTGAGACAAAATAATTAATTTACATTTGTCAATTTTATCATATGTTATGGAATAATGTCATTTGGAATAGTCAATATAAAATAACGTGTAATCACTTTCTCCATAGTTTATTGTACATATGTACATTTGGCAAAATAAAAATAAACTGTGGAGAAAGAGATTACAAGTTATTTTGTATTGCATCATATTCATGTAACTCAGAAATCAACATTCGAACATTCAAATTTAAGGATCTTAACTCTTACATAAATTAAACATTTTCTAATTAAAACTACAACTTTAATTTATTTTAGATAATTGTTGCTGGGGGTACCATGAAGCCAATATCAGAATTTAGAGACAGACTTCTAATAAATTCAGGTGTGGAACCAACGAGAATTTCAGAGTTCTCTTGTGATCATATTGTGCCACCTGAAAATATTTTACCTGTTGTTTTTAAAAACGGCCCCAAGAAACAAAAGCTTCTTTTTAACTTTGAGAACAGATTTAAAATGGTAAGTACCTTTACATCATGTAGATCTCGTTAGGATTTCCAGTGTAAGTTAAAGTTTGAATTAATTTCTATTTTTCAATTTTACTTAAACATATTTAATTATTCCTATAAAGTATAGTAAATCATAATTATAAAAATACATGTGAAACTGTCTGTATCTAAAACAGTTACTGTATTGGTTCCACGAATTTACTTGGCACAACATTAATTTGTTGAAAAGTTTGAATTTAACTTATAAGTTTGAATAGAACAAAATATTAATAATATGTCAAAACATGTGTTTTTAGGGTGAACATTTAAAGCAGTTACTGAAAGATGTGTGTGTTACTGTTAAAGGTGGAATTGTTGTATTTTTTCCATCTTATAAATATGAATCCTGGCTATGGGAACAAGTAAAGAATATTAATTTTGGTAGGCCAGTTTTTAGGGAACCTAAAGAATCTGCCGGCATTGATTCTATCCTGGACAGTTATCAAAAAGCTATTTATAAATCTGAATGTAAAGGAGCAATCATGTTCAGTGTAGTTGGTAAGAAAACTTCTGAATATTAATTAGAAACACAAATTCTGGTTTTTGTATTATAAATATTATTTCTAATATTAGTTCATATTTAATGACAACTAATTCTCTTTATATAATTTTTAATATAATTCTCTTTAGTTTTAAGCATTTAAATATTTACTTTCATAATCTAAAGACATTAAGTTAGACTATAAACAGTAATACAAGACTTATTGGCATTGTTTCCAACATCATTGACATGATATATAAAAGTAGGCAACATAAACAATATCAGTCTTCGAATGTCTTCGAATACTATAACTGTATTTAGTAACAATTGCTGTCTCTTTACTGGTACATTTTGAAAATGCTTCATTATATATTGCTCTCACACTTACACGCTTACATGCGTTTTATAAATTATGATAAGTTATGATTTAATTATTATTTTTCAGGTGGAAAATTAAGTGAAGGTTTGAATTTCAGTGATGAGTTAGGAAGATGTGTTATTGTTATTGGTTTGCCTTATCCAAATATATATGCACCTGATTTAAAGGAGAAAATGTCATTTCTTGATAAAAGAGAAGTAATTCATTAATTATTACAATTAAAACTAAATAAGGCTATGTATATTTTTGCGTGTATTAATTAGATTTAAATCATAAGAATGAAACACATGATTTACATAATACAAACGCAGCTTTTTTAATTAAGATTTTTTCTTATTTTGAATAAAGGGTTATGGTGCTGGAAATAAGTTTTATGAAAATTTATGCATGAAGGCTAAATCATAAGAATGAAACACATGATTTACATAATACAAACGCAGGTTTTAATTAAGATTTTTTCTTATTTTGAATAAAGGGTTATGGTGCTGGAAATAAGTTTTATGAAAATTTATGCATGAAGGCTGTAAATCAGTGCATCGGTAGAGCAGTTAGGCATAAAAATGATTACGCTTCTGTTATTCTGTTTGATGAAAGATATGATCGTCCAGGCACGAAAAATGCTCTTCCCGATTGGATAAAAAGATCACTGAAATCGTGCGATTATGATGACGGCTTTTGTCAAATTAAAAAGGTGAGAAACTGGAATTTGATATGTGTAAATTAAATCTAATAATAATTTATCGATGGAGTATTGTTGGAATTTAAACTGGTAACGAGAAAAATTGATTTCTTTGAGCATACTGCACCATTGCCTTACAACTAAAAGTAGGTACTCAATAACTTTTTCGTCGTCCTAGATTGTTATGCAGTTATAACATGTCACTTTTGACAAACGTAAAGCTATTCACATTTCCCTGGCAACGAAAATACAGGCTATCTTACCATTTGCTTGCTTAGTTCGTGCCAATATTTTCGCTGGAAGTAATGCCTCTTTCTCCATTTTCTAAACTTTGACAAATAAAACGTTATTTGTAATTGGTTTTTACGGAGACGTGCGATTTTTATGTTGACAGTAACCAAAATTGAATCAACGATATAGACAATTTTAGTATTGTCAATACACATTCAAGTCTATTTTTTTATGAAATTAGCAGTACGACGAAAAACGTTGTACGTACCATGTGCAGTTAGGGCAGTAACAATCAGCTCCCTTGGTTGTAACAGCCCTTAATATATAAATAACTGTTAAACTTTATTTTTGTATATTATATAATAAATAGTGGTATAAAAAGTCGGAAATATTTTTACTCTATAAAATACAAATAAAATATAATCACGATATGCATAAAAACGGTGTTAATATCTTTTTGGTTGTTACGGCTATCCTAACAGTCCTCAATACATAAATGACTATTGTAACGCATTAAAAATACAATGCCTTGTGGAGCTTTAGTATGAGGAGTAATTGTTTTAATTATTAACTGTTAGTTGTTGTATAATTATTAGGTATAGGAATACTCAGAGAAATTAATTTTCTTTTACATTTTAAATTACTACAATTTTATAACTTTAATACAAATTCGTTCCTAATTTGTAAAGACTGAATTTTGTAATGAATACTTTATTCAATATATTAATATTAACTTTTTCTCTGTTGACAGTTCTTTCAATCCAAGAATTAAGATTGCAGATGAAGATGAAGAAGTATTGAAGTGAAGGCAATGCAATAAATCAAATTCGATTCTATATTTATGTTGGTTATATGTAACTTATAAAAACAAATACAGCTATAAATTAAACAGTTGCAGAAGTGTTATTTAAGGTAAACTGTAGTGTAATATGTATGGGTTCTTGAGTGACGTGAAGAAAATATTAATAATAAAAACGCGGTTAAATTCCTTTCTTCACTGTTTTTTTTAAGCAATAGGTTGTCCATTATCAATAGTTAACTAACAAATTTTTACAATGGTCGTAATGATAATTTTTAGAATAAAAGATGGTGGTGTTACGGACGTATCAGAGTGCGCCCTTTCTCGCCGGATGGTTAATATGGTTAATCTCTTATTGTACAATAGGCCGACCAATCACAACAAAACACCCCTCTCAATATGTCTCCCACTCAACCTAGTATTTAAGTCCTAATTATAATTGTAATGAAATTTTACATGTTGTAGTTACATTTATACAGTAGACAGATAAAAGGAAACTTAAAAAAATTCAATATCACCCCAACTTATTACTCAAATACGAAACTCAACACATTATTAGGTAACAAGTCGAAAACAAAAAGAACTTTTGTAATCTGCCAAATTTCGATTTGAGCGCATTAAAACATTCCCTACTCGACTTAATCCTTCACAAATTTAACGCTAATGAACTCTTGCATTTCCGACAAGCGGCTAATTTTAAGAAATATGATCAATTAATTTAAGTTGATTACTTTAAAGTTTTTTAGAATACTAATTATTCTCATATGTTGTAGTAGTAATAGTAGTTGTGTTTGGCAATTGACCACATGGTCTTATGTGATATTTTGCAACAAAAAATAAAGCTAATTTTATTTTTTTTGCCTGACAGCAAATCTTATTAAATTATTTCCCCTACTATGGACAATTTAAGAATGTTAAATGAAAAATGGACCATTTTAGGTCTTCTATGCTCTTACTTAAAAGTCATAGAATAGGATAAATGTTTCCGATCCATAAAGAAAGTTGAATACAAAAGGTTCCCTCTATTAAAATGAATGAAAATACCAAAAAACATCCAAAAGCAATAAATTATGGTCAATTTTAACTTGAATTTCCTAAATTTAATTCCTCAATTGTATCTAAAATCTCGATTATTTTTTGTCAATGTAATTCGTATTTTGATAAAATACTAAATTTAGGTCAAACATTTATGATATTTTATTACATAGGTATAAAAAGTTTAGTCGTTGCATTACTTGTTCCCATTGTACAATCTAAAATTTTTTCTTTGTGTGTAATAGGCAACCATATTTTCTCAAAACAATTATAAACTAAATCAATTACGGCATAAGGGATTTCAAAATAAATTTCGCCCTAATATTATATGAATGCAAATTAAATAAACAATTTTCAATGGTTTAAATAAAATTAACCATATTCGTGATAAAATCGAGTATTTTAATTAAATTTCCCGCGCTGAATTCACTCATTCAATTGGCTATCAAGAATCGTCATTAGAAAATGGCTGTGCGTTTATACTTCATGTCAAAATGGTGAATTCATGTTTGAGCGAGCACATTCGTAAACGATACTCGCTGTGATTTTCTTCTTGCGCCCGGAAGACGGTGGTCAAAGTGTGGCCGGCTTTAAAATTCGCGCGGCCCTCGTCATAGGTGTCGTCGTCGTCGGCGTAACAGAGCCGGTTGTTGGCCGTCGGCTGATTTGCGCAGAGTTGTGACAGTTTTTCCGTTTGTGGTTGTGTGTATTTCGCGTTTTTGGAAATTGCTCCGTGCAGAGGAAGTGCCTCTGGAAAAGAAAGGGGACCGTGTCGGGCGAGCGTTCCCCAGTGACCGCCTAGCGCGACACCGCTCCACGGACACAAATGAAACCCTGCGAAAATGGCTGATGAACAGGTACAAACATCACGATAATCTCCAGATAAAACCTCTTGGCATAAAAGAAATTTGGGCCCCCATGAGATATAAGGCGCAGGAGTATTTTCCCCAGTCGCCCACTAACCTGTATCTTTTATTATTTCTAACCGAAAAAAAATGTATTACAATACAATCACATTATCAATTAATTATAAGTGTGGTACAGATTAGATCAGTATCACCTTGATCTATATCTGGAGTGCATTATTCTTGTATATTTAGACCATCGAATTCCTCCAATGCAGGTATTTATCTGACAATAATAACCTTTGACATAAAACACCACTAAACAAAAGGCATTATTATTGTTCAAACTTTAAATATTTATTACGTCTTTGAAATAGAGTACAATGTCTAGAGTATTATTTATAACAATATTAAAATCAAAAGCTTCACTGAATCTTAATGAATTGTTTTTTCTTGGTTATGTGTTATTCATTCATGATTGTACAGTTTATTACCAATTTAATATTCTAATGACAGTATGAAATTAGATTTTTAATTCATTACATAAAAGGTAACTTTCATTCAACAGTGCTGAATAAAAATTAAAGAGGATTCTAATAACTGTCTCGATCGTCAAAATGTCATTTTGATTATTTGTCAACAAATTTTGTTGTTTGTCTTTCATTTAAATAAAAAGTATATTATGGAAGATCATTTGAATTAGAAATTATGTTATATTTTTATATATTTGTTCTAAATTTAAAAAAAATATATAAAGAAATCCTTGTTCATATTGACATTTGTTCTTTACACTTCAATTTCCTAATTTATTAACCACTTGCGCTATAAAGATGTGCCACACACGTCAATGTTACCGCATGTTATATTGTAGAGCGCGGCACGACTACCAAAATTTAAATCGTAGCGCAAGTGGTTAATTTCATCTGTAATCATAAGATGTTTCAAGCAAGTTGTTATTAGATGTGTGATTTTGTGAACAAAACAATTATATTATTAGAATTTTAGCTTATCTGAAGAATGAAACTCCAATTATAAATGTTTGAGTTATACATGGCATAAACATATATCCTAGAACTTAAATTTATTTGTTATTAGTTATGTCTTTATGGTATGAACTACTATTATAACAGGACTTTCTTTATATTTCAAAATGTCAATATTAATATTTAAATATTTTCTAACCACTTATAGGTGTGATTTCATTTAAATTCATTTTTCAGTGAGTAAGCAGTAAAATGATGTTTGCAGTTTCCATATGTTCCTGTGTCTATTAAATAAATAGATTATATTTGATATTAATTTAAAAATAATTTTTAAAGCTAATAAACAAATTTGGTAGAGTAGTATTGTTCTTGTAAAACCCTAAAGTTCTGTTTGAAAATGTAATTCAGATTAATTGAATAAAAAATTTTTATTGTAGGAAATTCGACAACTTGAATTATTATGCAAGCAACTGTACGAGTCTCAGGACACGGCCATAAGGGCTGAGGCCGAGAAAGGTTTGGTCGTGTTCCAGGAGGGTCCCGATGCACTTACCAAATGTCAGGTGCTGCTTGACAGAGGTGATTCGTGCTATGCACAACTATTGGCCGCGACAACACTCACGAAACTGGTCTCCAGGAGTGCTCAAGGGCTGAGCTTGCAACAACGGGTCGATATCAGGAACTATGTCCTCAATTACTTAGCTACAAGACCAAAGCTGCCCGCTTTCGTAGTGCAAGGACTGGTTACCCTTTTTGCCCGTATTACAAAACTTGGATGGTTTGATACGCACAAGGATGACTATGTCTTCAGGAATGTTGTCAATGATATCTCTAAATTTCTACAGGTAAATGATTGCTTAGTATATAAATTAAATGAATATTTATGATGGTTGTTAATATTTTAATATGAACAATATTTGTTTAATCAGTTGAGCTACGTGAAGATAATCTTAATTTATAAAAAAACACTTGTTTAAATATATATTAATTAATTTTAAACCATTGTTAATGGTCACTTTTTATAAATAAAAAATATTGTTTTCCCTCATGCACTAACAAGAAAAAGTAGTCTGGGCAAAACAATAATTAATGGTTAATTTTAATTGTCGAATCATAAAAATACATTTGTGACCATGACCCGATACAAGAAAGTTTATTTATTTTTCTCTCACATACTGATCTACTTGGCATATAATCAAAATTGCCCACACAAACTGTGACTACTTTTCACTTGTATGATTGCCACTAGAATTAGTTTTTGGCTCTTTTTTTTAAATTGATTGATTTTAAAGTTGACTTATTTAAATATTTAAATAAATACAAATCTGTATGATCGACATACATCTAAACATAGAGACATAATGTGGTAAATCTCGATTTTGAAAAAAAAAATTCGACCAAAGTTATGAATAAGTGATTACAATTGAAAACATCAATCATAGTATATAATTACTACTTTAAACTTAATTAATTTAACTGAATAGTTGAAGCTGTTAGTTGTTGAGAGTTACTATTCTTATTCACTTTGGTAACTTTTTGTAAATGAAATATGATAATACTTTCAACTATTTATTTTGTTGTTTGCGATAATTGTTTTGATACACTGTGTCTTCTTCAGGCGAAGAAATAATTAAATTACAAAATGGATTTGTCTTAATTATATGAAGAAAGATTTTCAATTTTAAAGTGATTTATCCTGACAATTTAAATATTTTTAATTTTATATTTTAAAATTTGAACTTACAGTGAGTGTCACAGGCAAATCTAGTAAAATCAATAGTAAATGCATTTATTTCTGTAAGTAATAGCCAGTTTTATTGAAATAATGTAGATTTAGAAGTAGACTTTTAGACTATATCATATATCACTATTAAAAATACTGTGAGACATATAATTACATTTAAAAATTGAGCTGCAAATAAATCCTAAACTCTCGGTTTCCTAGTACTACTGTAAAATATTATTACAACAAATAATTAGTATTAGTTATTGATAATGGTCACTTGGTGATCACAATGTACATTCACCAATTAATAAAATAAACAAAGTGAAAAAGTGCCAAAATCTATTGTCTAACTTTTCATGTACCTCAACAACCCAAGAATTAAATAGTTAGTAGTATAGTATTAAAAAATCACTGTTTTAATTTTAGTTTTATAGGAAGTAAATTCATTTTGTTTTCTATTCCAGGGATCAGTTGAACATTGCATGATCGGAGTCCAGTTACTCTCACAGCTAACATGCGAAATGAACCAAATATCCGAGGTGGAAGCAAATCGGTCGTTAACAAAACATCGGAAGATCGCGTCATCGTTCCGCGATACGCAGCTCTTCGAAATCTTCCGCCTTTCTTGTTCGCTGCTGGGCACTGCGCGGGAAAATTGTAAGAACTTAAACTTCAACGATGAGGCGCAGCACGGTCTCATGACGCAGCTTCTTAAGCTCTCCCAGAATTGCCTCACGTTTGACTTCATTGGCACGTCGACGGACGAATCTTCGGACGATCTGTGCACCGTGCAAATTCCGACCAGCTGGCGGCCGGCGTTTTTGGACTTCACTACCTTGAAGCTATTCTTCGACCTATATCACTCGCTGCCGAACACGTTGAGCTCATTGGCGTTGTCATGTCTAGTACAGATCGCATCGGTTAGGCGGTCGCTGTTCAGTAACACAGAACGAGCCAAGTTTTTGACACATTTGGTGAATGGGGTAAAGCATATACTACAGAATCCACAAGGGTTAAGTGATTCGGCGAATTATCATGAATTCTGTCGGTTGTTAGCGAGACTGAAGTCAAATTATCAGTTAGGAGAATTAGTGATGGTGGATAATTATCCGGAAGCTATACAACTGATTGCTAAATTTACCGTTCAGAGTTTACAGGTGATTATTTAATTACAATTTCTAAAATAAAATAGAGAGATAAATGAGTATGCGGGTTTAATTAGATCAGATATATAGGTTAATGCAAATTGTTTTTAGTAATCTAAAGAAGAATCCAAATCTGAAAAAAATGTAGTTTCCTATTCAAGATTTGAAAGTTGTCCCCATCCCCATAATTATTTTTGTTACTGATTAGTAAAAAATGTTTCCCATAATACTTAGTTCTGAACTCTATATTAGTCAGGTACCACAAAATATATTTTTTTCATAATTTTCAGATGTGGCAATTTGCACCCAACAGCGTACACTATCTGCTTAGTCTATGGCAAAGAATGGTAGCATCAGTTCCTTATGTAAAGGCAACCGAACCTCATCTGTTAGAAACATACACTCCTGAGGTGACAAATGCATATATTACTTCAAGACTGGAATCAGTGGCTGTGGTGGTGAGGGAAGGTTTGGAGGATCCTATTGAAGATCTTGGTATGGTCCAGCAGCAATTGGAACAATTATCAGTGATTGGTCGGTGTGAATATGAGAAAACGTGTACACTTCTGGTTCAATTGTTTGATCAGTCAGCAAGAACGTATCAAGAACTTTTAGCAGCTTCAACACAACCACTAAAAATTATGGAAATTCCTATACAGGAAGGTAAATAAATATTTATTGAAGGTTTGAATGTATGTAAAATTATAAAATATAATTATCTTCGAACAATATCTTTATATTTAAATAAGTTTTAAAGATATTTAACCTAAATGATTGATTTATAACAATAGTAGAAGTTGTTTAATTCTGCTGATTTAAAAAAAACAACAGTTCAAAATATATATAAAAAAACAATTGAAGGGTGCAGCATTACTAGTCTATTTTTTACATTTTAGGACGTTTGACATGGTTGGTGTATATAATTGGCTCGGCAATTGGTGGACGTGTGTCATTCAACAACAATGAGGAACATGATGCAATGGATGGTGAATTGGTGTGCAGGGTACTGCAGCTGATGAACTTAACAGATTCAAGGCTGGCACAGGGTGGCTGTGAGAAATTGGAACTTGCTATGTTGAGTTTCTTTGAGCAGTTTAGGAAAATATATGTGGGTGATCAGGTTCAGAAGAACTCCAAAGTGTACAGACGGTTATCAGAGGTGTTGGGATTGAATGATGAGGCGACAGTGCTCAGTGTTTTTATTAGAAAGATGTTAGTAATTTAAATAATTTATTCTAAGTTTCTAGGAATACAGGATTAAATTCTTTCATTTTGTTATTAAATCTAGCTACTTAAAATTAATTGCAATAACTTATCTCTTTATTGTTGTTTCAAATATTTTTACATTTTAGAATTACAAATTTGAAGTATTGGGGTAGGAGTGAACAAATTATCAGCAAGACCCTACAGCTGCTCAACGATTTGTCTGTCGGATACAGTTGTGTAAGGAAATTAGTGAAGCTGGAGGAAGTTCAGTTCATGCTGAATAACCACACCAGCGAACACTTTCCATTCCTAGGGAATGCGGTGGCCATCACAGAAATGAGGTGTAGGTCCATGTTCTACACCTCTTTAGGTCGTTTACTGATGGTAGACTTAGGAGAGGATGAGGACAGATTCCATACATTTATGTTACCATTAACAAGTGAGTGTTTGTTTCTTCAATTGAAGAATCACTAGTACTAAAAGGAAAATTTAGAATTCGAAACATAGTAAATAATTTTTAATATGAAGTGAAATAACACATTTAATTTTAATTTGCATGAATTGTAATTTTTTGAATTATTTTTAGCATCATTTGAAAGGATAGGAACATTATTCAGTGCTGCTGATGGTCCTCTTTTTGCTGCAGATGAAGCAAAAAAGGCTCTTATTGGATTGGCACGAGACCTGAGAGGTCTGACTTTTGCATTTAATACAAAAACGTCATATATGATGTTATTTGATTGGGTGTATCCTTTATAAATTTAATAACTAATGTGTGAATTAATGAAAGCAGTCGGAAGTTGCATTCGATTTCTTCCTAACATATCAAAAAAACCTTTATAATACGATTAATTAACTTCTCACTTAACCCGTGGTGAAACATTTTTATGTTAATAAAAGGATTAATTAAGCACTATTTTTATATTTCTCCGATTAGTTTTGACCGTTGGACATTCTCAAGGAGTTAGTCATTAGTCGGAGAAATATAAAAATAGTGAAACATAACCAAGTGCTTAATTAATCCTTTTATTATACTTTATAATGTTCAGATAAATGTTCACATGTTATTACTAATTTCAACGATTTGAAACACACTGTTTCAAATTGATTTATGAATCAGTATATTTTCTTTAATCACTGTTAAGTTATCCTAGCTATACACCAATTTTACTTAGGGCTGTAGAAATGTGGTACCACGACCCGCAGGTGACGACTCCCGTCCTTAAACTTTTTGCGGAATTAGTACAAAATAGATCCCAGAGGTTGCAGTTTGACGTGTCATCGCCTAACGGGATATTGTTATTTAGGGAAGCTAGCAAAATTATATGTAGTTATGGTAAGTATATCTGTTTAATGTTGGTTATATTTTGTATAAATACATAATAATACAAAAAAAATATCAGTAACAATTAATAAAATGTTACTGTTGCTACTGCAATTATTTTACAAAATATGTACATATTTAAAAAAATATTTTAAAGTGATTTATGATAATCATTCTTTATATTTGGTCAAATTAATATGATTTAGGTATAACATTGAATAGAATATACAACTAAACTGAAAGGTGGAATTTACTTAATTTAGATATAACAGTGTGTATTTTTATAGGTAGTAGGATATTAAATGTAGAAGTCCCAAAAGAGCAGACCTACCCACTGAAATTGAAAGGCATCTCGATATGTTTCTCAATGCTGAAGGCTGCCCTATGTGGAAGTTATGTGAATTTTGGAGTGTTCAGGTTGTATGGAGATGAAGCCTTAGACAATGCTTTAAATATATTTGTAAAGTTACTTCTATCAATTCCTCAGTCTGATTTATTGGTAAGAAAATAGTCACCATCAAAGTTTATGTGCATATGTTTATATGATCTTTACAGGATTATCCAAAACTGTCGCAAACATATTATTTACTGCTTGAGTGTCTGGCGCAGGATCACATGAGTTTTCTATCAACCCTGGAGCCTCACGTCTTTTTGTACATTCTATCGTCAATATCGGATGGCCTTACTGCCTTAGGTGTGCAACTGAATAGTTATACAGGTCTGTACAGTGCAGGGACATGTCAGCAACTCTAAATACACCAAATTCTTAAATTGTGTTATTAAAAGGTGTTTGGTGTACTTAGGGGAACAGACCCAGGTATTGCGGGCACAGTACTCCTAGTTTTCCCCCTTGGATTTTTGTAGATCGTTTGCACTATGGGATAAAAAAAGAATTAACATTTTATATTATTAAGAATTATTTTTTTTTTATGAAAAATTGTTTATATGAATTTTTATAGCACACCATTTTGAAATTAATTTTGTAATTCTTTTATGAATCTCATAGTAGTGATTTTTGTTTTTTTGCAAGTTTGGGTCTGCTGCTGCTGTCTCTGACTGTACGATCTAGTCTAGAGTTAAATTTAACTGCATGTATGCATTAATAAAAGAAATGCTTTGCTTCACAGTATTTACAAGATTCTCCTCATTTTAATTCTATCAAATTTTAGATACAATGGTCTGTACTGGCTGCTGTGCAACTTTGGATCATATAGTAACATATTTATTTAAACAGTTAACACAAAAGGGTATGTTTACATAACAATTCTGGCGCACACTATTAATGAATTCTTTCAGCTTTTCCGGGGAAAAAATCTAGGGTTGGAATGGCGCCCACCAGTGATATGTTTCTGAAGGTGCTTGAAGTGCATCCAGAAATTCTTCAGCAAATTTTGAGCACCGTACTAAATGTGATTATGTTTGAAGACTGTAGGAACCAATGGTCCATGTCGCGGCCGCTATTGGGTTTGATCTTGCTGAATGAGGATTACTTCAACCAAATGCGAGAGAACATTATTCGCAGTCAGCCCCCAGACAAACAAGCCGCCATGGCTCAATGGTTCGAGAATTTAATGGAGGGCATTGAGAGGAATTTATTAACTAAAAACAGAGATAGGTAAGTAAGGGAAAACAGCTATTTTATTTGTTTTATATCTATCATTGCTTTGGTCTTAATTATCTATGTTTTCAGATTTACACAAAATTTATCAATGTTCCGTAGAGATATAAATGACTCGTTGAAAGGACCCAATGTAAATGCATCTGTTAGTGATATGATGACGTCATAGTGATTCGAACAATGTCCAAGCAACCAAAAAGCAAGCAGCAGAAAAAAAGTGCGCGTAGCGTGTCCCGCCAATCGGACCACCGACGACAAACATGAGTGGTTGGTTGCGTTTTGCGCGAATCTCATTTCCCTTCTAGGCGAGAGGATTTGTTAATTTTTAAATGGCGGGAAATAAAGATAGATGTACGTTTTGCATTTATTTTTAACGGAACATTGTTTACTTACAATTTTACAGTTCTACTTGGAGAGCTTGCCCTGTTTTTATCACGTGGAATATGATTCGTTTTATTCCTTCAAATAAAATGTCTTTTTTTATTACTTAATGGTTTTCTTTTGTTTGTTTTTCTTCTTATAAATAGTTGTTGGCATCATTTCCCCAGTTTTTGTTTAATTTCTTTAACATTTAGTCCTACATTGTTATTTTGTTGTAAATTTATTTAAGGAATAAATTAAAACAATTTAATTTAAATTTCTTCATTTGATAATCCTACTTGGACTAAACATATTTTCTCAATTCCAAATGATTTAAGGTACCATTAAGTAAACAAATTTATCATACAGAGTTGATTTATAGTTTGTTGTAGAAAATCCCCAAAAGTTTCTCGCAGAGTTTTTTGTAACATATTTTTGATTTTGACAGTCATCTTATTGATTTATTTTAACTTCATTTTATTAACGTCAATTATATTTTATTTATTACTTAATTGATTATATAAAATATGAAACCTTCCCTATCAAATAAATAGGTGTTATATATGCAGATTTATAAAGATCAAATAATCTAGGCAAAATTTACTCATATCAATTCAAGTTGTCAAAAAATATACACGTTGTCCCCTGAAATTTTGAATACGGGAATTTCAATGTACTACTCGTTGCTTAGTTACCACGCTCGTCACATATTTTAATGGACTGACCAACGGGAAATAATCAGTAATTTCTAATTTGTAATAAAATAGGGAATCAAAATGAAATATATTTACACGTTATTTTAATATTACTATTTTTACGGACATAATGCTAAGGTAACGAATAACAAATAACTACAATGTTCATCTTATTAAATGTTCGAAAACATCTCCTTGTTGAGTCAAACAATATCCCAGATGATCATAAAATTCCTGTTAACATTATACCTTCAAAATGTCAAATTGACATGCATATTGCAGCAACAACCATAGCAACCAATAATAATAATCGAGATATAATACAAATTACATTACTCATATTCAAAATTTCAGGGGACAACGTGTATATTTTAATTAGTCAATGTATAATCTAAATAGAGTCGACTGTATATAGTGAAAGACCAAAATGTTGACCGAAATTTCACTGTAAAGAGTTTTTCACTATGTAAAGAATATTAGAAAATTTTATTAAACTTTTGAAAATTTAATTACATAGAATGTACATACTGAACACATTACATATGTATGTACAGGGCTAAATAGTACATATTAAATAAAAAGAATACATAATACAAAAACTGGCAATACACACATACATATGTACATTTAAAATTTGTGTAGTCTTGAGAAATTTCTAAATAACATACATATGTACTAGGAAAAATAATCAGTTATTTTCTTTTGAACATTACTTCTGAAAAATAATTGTTGCTCAACAAAATATTCTCGCATTTAGTGGCATAAAAATTTATATGAAATTCCTGTAAAAATTTTATAATATAGTGTTCCTATTTTACAGACTCACTATATGCAGAGCTTTTCACTATAAACAGTGTCGACTGTATCTTCAAATAAATGCCATAAACACTAATAGGGAATCAAAAAAAAACTTTAGCTTATCAAAGGGGTGCTTGAGGAATTAAAATTGTTACCTAAGTGACCTGATAAAATCGAGTATGTGTGTGCTTCAACACTAGTTCCACCAACTGAACAGGTTGAGGTTGTCCATAAAAATTAAGAGTCTGTGTTCAACCAACAAAGTTACAAGGGTTTTCGTCACTACTTAAGCGTCTTTTTAAATTGTGTGCACACCATGGCCGATACTGCTACCGCCAAATACGGCCTCTTCCTTTTAGGGAACACATAATCGCCACTCTCGCACAGAGCCGTATTTAACTGCACCTGGCCCAAACATAAACATTGTTATGTATTAAAGTAGTAGTAGTGTTTGGCTATTGACCACGTGGTCCTTTCGCCGTGTGATTTGTGTGTATGTAAATGAGCTTGTTACTTTAAAGGATTGCCCCCGTCACTCTAAAGCACCATTAATTGTATCCCAATGGTGAATGGTACCGGTCACCCATCCAACTACTGACCCGAACAAACGTTGCTGTACGCAGTTTGGCGTAACCGAATGCGCCACCACCGGCGTATATGTATTAAATTAACACAAATTTTATTGGAAACAATAATGTATAGCTTAAGATAACAACTCATAATTCAAAAAACATAGTTTCCAACTAGTTATCTAAATGTACATGCACATTCACTATGATTTAATGCATATTTGTGTATAGTTATAACACTGCACAAATAAACCAATTACAGTATGGTCAAAGATAAAATATTGTAACATTTTTATAGAAGTTCGACTGTTTTACTGTTTATTATAACATTTACATTAAATTCTAATACACTAAAAGTTTTATGTACATTGGCATGTTACAATATTTTTAAAAAATTCATTAATTATTTTATTGCTGTAATTGAGACAGGTTTGATAAATGAAGTAGAAATTTTTTTCGGAATAGACTTTTATTACACTAATTTAGAATAATTGTCCTAAACAAAAAAAGAAATAGAAAATATTAAAATAATACATCTCTCACTATAAATATGTACAAGTCAAGATTAAAAAAAAAAATTAGAAAAAATTAATTTACAATAAATAAAATCTGCACATTGTAAATCGCCCCCACACACATCCAATAATATCTGAACGCGCATTTAGATCACACCAAATTATAACATGTGCATATATAAAACAAAACAAAAATAGTGTAAAAACATTATTTATTACAAGACTGCTTGATTTTTTATCATTTAAATTCATCATCTTCATCATCATTATATCACAAAAGCTTGTATTTATTCATAGTAATAAACTTGATTAAGTTAGGCTATTTATTCGTACAGTAACTACTACAATTTTGGCAAATAGAGGACACCCCCATCCAATAGACATTCAACGATAATAACCTGAAACAGCCAATAACGAGATAACAACACGGGAAAATGATAGGAAAGAAATTTAAACAAACTACATTTGAAAAGTGTTTTATTTGACATATCTGCTTGTATTTCTTTTACGATTTCCCATCACAGAGATTCGATTTCAAAAACAAACATGTTAAGTAAAACACTGTTAAAATACTAAATCTTTTTGAAAAAATAATACAATAATAAAACTTGCTTTGGTAGGTAGGTTTTCACGAATTCCTTGTATATATGCATATAATTTCATTTTCCAAATTAATTGAGCTTAAATGGAACATGGCAAGAACAAAAGGAATTCAAAATAATTATTGATTTTTGTGCAATTATATGTGTGTGTATATATGTACATATATAGTTTAAATCTATTCAAATTAATTTACAGGTATGCTTATTAAATTAAAATAAATGGGTTCGGTCCAGCAGGCGTATTTACGCCGCCAGATAAAACAAAAGAAAACATATATAAAGGTATAAATATTATAAAATTTCGATTTATTCCTTATCATCATCATCATCATGCTGCATCCATGGGATGCAAATAGTACCAAAATGAAATCATCAACATTATCTAATACAATCAGTGCCATCATCAACATCCAAATCCTTCCATTATATCACTCAAAGGCTGCAACAAGAGAGACAGAGATTTACAACCCATGGCCATACAAACCGTCGTTCTGTTTTAGTTTCACTTTTATTGTACCTTTTCGAGTTTTTTTGTGTTTTATAGAATTTTTAGAGTCTTCAGAACTCATCGTAATTCGTGGCTAAAAATAAATAAATCAGTGATGGGGCCAATTCATTCAATTTAATTTAATTTATTTGTGTGAGGATTGGCAACTTTATTTTGGTATATACACTTACGGGAAGGGCTGCGAGTAGTGGACATGAGTTGGGTGGGACCACTCTGGCTGCCCCTGGGCGTGTTGTCCGAAGAGTTTAGGAAATCCCAGATTAGAATGGTGTCATCATGTGAGCTGCTCACTATTTGGAACTCGTCAAATTGTAATCTAAATACTCTTCCGGTGTGTTCCTGAAAAGATGAATCAACATGTTTTAATAAATTGATTTACTGTTGATTTATTATGTTAAATTTTCCTGCACATGTTTCCAAAATAAATCTTAAAAGCTTTCTGTAACTTTCAGAATACATGAAAAGTCTCTTTACCAGAAGTAGGTGTTAACACAATATGCTTTATATAGTGATATCATAACAGTATCTGAATTCAAATTTACAAATCTGTAAATCGTCTGATTGAAATTGTATTGATGAGTTTGAATATTTTATGTGATTCAATTCTTTTGATCAGATATTTCTTCAATATATTATTTTTTTAACTAATTTTAAATATCCCAATCTTGTAGCTTTCTGCACAAGTACACTTTGTTACTAAGTGTTGGTATTAAATTAAAACCAATAAGAGTTTCCCAAGATATCTAGCTCAAATTTCTGCCTTGATTGACAGATTTACTATTTTAATAAAAATATTTAAAAGAAAATAGCATTTAGATTTTTTAAATTGGTTACTTCTATGGCAACTCCTGACATTAATAATCACAATTAATTATTTGTATCCATATTGTTGTTGTTAGGTCCGATTTGATTGCTAGTGAATGAGAGATCAATTTATACAAGCTCAATTAAAATTTATTACTCTATAATAGTTATGCATTCAAACAGAAAATACCATTAGAAGTTAATTAAACTGTTTGTGTTGTTTTACAATTTTTATATATTTCTCTGACTAGTTTCGATCGTTGGTCATTCTCATGGAGAAATATATAAAAATTGTGAAACACCAACAGTTTAATTAACCCCTAATTAATATAAAAATGTTTCACCACGGGTTAAGTGAGAATTTAATTCATTGTGCAGAAAACAACTTTACAATACAATAATAATGAGATTAAAACAATTATCTAATATTTAAATTATATTTTAAAAAGTCCATGTTAAAAATTGCTTATATTTGACAGTATATCAAAGTTATATACATTTAAATTTTATTGTTTTTGCATAAATAAGTTTAAAAACAATTTTAATATAAACCACGTTCATTTTTTAAATGCAATTTAAACTTTGGAAGTGTGTAACACATTAACTGGTTATTTGATATATTAAATTGAAGATTTGGATTTGAAATATATATATATATATATATTATTTATTGGATTGATGAGGCAGTTACTTGGCATAACGCCATTATGCACTTAAATTAATAAAATAGAGATGTTTAAAGAGTTTTCTTTATTATGTAGAGATACTGCTACAACTGATTCACTGTGCTACTATGAGATTAATTGGGTTCCAAGAAAGAAATCATATATTGCAGGAGCAGTATTGAGAGACTATTGTGTTATTATCAAGGCTTTAACTCTATTATTTTTTTAAATGATTTTGTATTTGGTATATGCTAATGTATGAATTATTTGTGTATGTGTGTAAATGGAAGGACTCACCACTAAAGTCCTAAGGCATAAAGCTGTAGCTGGTTTTCTAGGATCGAGGGCAGCCAGCAAGTCCCACACTTTTATTTTTCCATCGTACGCCCCGCTGACTATACGTTTAGAATCAAAACGTATACAACGCACCAGCTCCTCGTGCCCCTCTAGTATCCGTAGGCACGTCCCACATTCTATATCCCATAACCTATACAAATAAACAAAACTAATATTAACGCTAAAAAAAGCAACATTGATTTTTTTTTTAATTTCCCTTACAGCATTGCATTAGATGAGATAATAGTTTTAATTTTAGTAACTATTTTGCTTTTCTTTAGAGCCTTCATAACACTAATTATACAAAAACAAGTAAAGAAAATAATTAAATTTGGGATTTTAATTTGATCTTAGACACTACACAAAACAATATTATTAAATAAAAATACGACTGTTTTTGCTTTATTTGTAGAAACACTGCAACAATTGTTTCACCACACTGTGGCTTCATCAGACAGAGGAATAATATTATTTAATGTAAAAGTAATATATGAATAACACAATATAGTAATATACAGGGTGTTTCAGTACAGCTGTTATCAACTTCAGTAGAGATGATGCTACGTAAAAGTGAGTTTAGATACAGTGTTAACAGTGCTGAAAACCTTATTTTATATTATGACAGATAAGGAAGTTCAGAACACACTCAGTATTTTCGCTAATGTTCAATGCGCCAAGGTAATGAAGCCTTATTTACAACTTTTGAGGGGCCGTAATTTTGAACACATATTTTGATGACAATAGTTATCTCTGTATGTTCTGTATTAAGAATAAAAACACATGTTTTCTTCTCTTATCGTTATTTTTTTCATTGTGTTTTGTGTCGTCACTACTGAGTCGTGAAGAAGTTTCTGACCATGCATTCCTATCCGACTTCCCATCGTCAAGATGTACTTTACTCATTCTTGAATGTTTAAATGCTATACTGACACACCCTTTTTATAAAAGTATAAACACTCGCAAGATGGCGTTAAAAATCGAAATATTTCAGTTAAAATGAGCAATTAAAGAAAATGTATCTTACCTTATTGTATTGTCAGAACTACCGCTAACCACTAATCGATCCCGATACTGTAAACACGCGATGCCGCGCTTGTGTCCATTCAATGTCCGCACAAATTCACAGTTCGATGTGTTCCACACTTTTATAGTCCTGTCACCTGACGCTGACACTATGTACTTCTCGTCAAAGTCCACCACGTTGACGGCCGCTCTGTGCCCCACCAGAACCCTGCGCAGCGTAATTTCTGTCTGCGATGTCATGTCCCACACTGCTATTGAACGGTCCTGCATAAAAACAATTAAAATTAGATAGTTAACATATAGATGTCAATAAACTACATTAATACAGTGAATCTTTTTGTGTATATTACTGTTTAAAATTTTGTTTAATGAATTAAGAACAAAATGTTTGATAAGAAAAATTGTTTTTCAAGAAATAAATTGATTGTTATTTCATTAAGTAGTAATTTTGTACAGAAAGCAAATTTTTTAAAAATTGTACACTATTTTGTCACATGATTGATGGAATTACAATATAGCAATAATTTTATAATAAAAATGTATTGAAAATTAACAGTAGAAAATTAACTAGTTTCTAATTATAGCAATCTTAATTTGGTTATAACAAATACTATGGAAATATCACAAAAAAAAAAACATTTTTTCGCACCTGAATATGACTGCAAAAATTTTCTACTATAATTAGTTAAAATATTTTCTTTATCAAAGTGTATAGCAGTATTGTATTGTATTTAACCTTTATCTAACATGCATACATAAATAAATATATTATTGTCCACAAATTGTAAGAAAAAAATATATACAAATAATTTTGACTGCATGTGGAAGGGCAGAGTTCACTCTTACGAATGATCTTCACTTAATAATAAAATTTAAAAGAATAATACTGCATTTTATTGTTTATGATAAAAGCGCTTTAAATATCATACATTTCTACCATACCTTAGAACAGGTAACCATCATTCCATTATTAAACCTAAGATGCAGCACAGCCTCACAGTGGTGTATCAGCGTGTTGACCATCTCGCCGGAGTTGACGTTCCACACACGCACCGTCGAATCACTCGAACCACTAATTATGACTTTATCGTCATACTGTAGACAGAGTACTGATCCGGTGTGTCCGGTGAGAACTTTAGTCGATTGCAACGAAGTCC
The DNA here is from genome assembly GCA_963969525.1 of Ontholestes murinus. NCBI lineage: Eukaryota > Metazoa > Arthropoda > Insecta > Coleoptera > Staphylinidae > Ontholestes > Ontholestes murinus. Next base: position 47,751,879 of record OZ018394.1, on the reverse strand, counting down.
TATCCCATATCTTGATGGTATTATCGCGTAGGCCGGAGACAATCTTCTGGTCGTCGTATTGCAGGCAATAGACGCCTTTGCTGTTTTCCGAGCGGCAGTTGATCCTCTGCAAGATGAACCTGCCCATCCGCCAATTGTTCTCTATACTCTCGATATCCTGGATGATTTTCGGATAGAGTGAATGGTAGAATGTGTGTGGCCTGTGGTTCTCTCCTGGTCTCGGTTTGAATAAGTACTGTATCCTAATTAAATTTAAAATATTTTAGTCAATAAATCTTAAATATTTGAACAAACATGGCGTTGGACTTCTCGAGTCATGTCTGCATTAAATTCAAATGTTTGAAATGCCGGTTGCAGTTAATCGGTGAAATCTGATATGTGAACATGACAACAAATACTTGATATTAGAGAGTAAGAAAAAAATACTTTTAATGTTCAACAATCAAGTGTTGATTGAAATAAAACAACACAGTTGGGAGGGTTTCACATTTATTGTTGAACACTGCAACATGTTTCGCCACACAGTGGCTACATGTGTGTGTGAAATCCTCCCAACTGTGTTGTTTTATTTCTATTTGTTATGGAGTTTCATCATGTATCCGCCTCGTTAATTCAATATCAAGTGTTGAATTCAACATTCAAAACTTGATAATGAACTGCAAAGGTTAAAACTATAGTATCAAAAACTGATAATATATTGTAAACTTCAACACAATAAATAATGGTATAAAAACGTCGAATGTATTTTTATTTACTTTCTAAAAATGAACTAATACATAGTAACAGTAGCCACAATCATTTTCATACTTGATAATAGCTCAGATATGAGTTTAGAGACCCAACAGCAACTTAATCATCAGTTTTTGTTTGCTAAAATCTGTAATTTTAATTATACTACTTTAACAATTTTAATTGTTCATTTGAATAATAAATAGGAATAGACTTAACATCTCTGTATTTCTCCTATATGTACTTTTTTCTTTGTGTGTCCCTACTATCAGTACTAAAAAGAAAAGATGATAGAGGAAAGTAAAAAAAAAAACAAAAGTAAAGTAAGGTAAGCAAACACATACCAAAAAATAACATGAAGTTACACAGATTTTATAAAAGGAAATATTTAAAAAAATGCAAGTTATGTAAAGCATACCAGAATTCTTATTTAGAAGAGAAATTATAGAAACGAAATATTTGGGAGTAAATTTATAGTCCAACATAAATAAACCTAAATTGTAATTCTTGATTTTCCAAAGGGTCATAACAGAGTATTATCAATACTATCAGTGTTTGAATACTTACCACTGCCTCCTTTCTGCTAAACCTCTCCATAGGGAATCAGTCCTGACTTTTCTCTCAATTAATTTCTTCCATAGCATCCCTTCTGATATAACTCGGAGCCATTCCTTACAAACTAATTCGGCAGCGCACAGACTTTCTGCGTCCAAGTAACTTAATATGTTTTCCGCGACGTGATCCAGTCCTGTCTCTGTAACATTCAAAAAAATCAGGAACAACTGTCCAGCTTGTGTATTTTCTTACACAAATATAAATTCACTAGCGTATTTCTTTCACTGAGCCGACTTTTAACAAAGCAAAATTTGTGTCATAAATATTTTAGGATAATTCTATCTAAAGTATTATTATTTTATTGGTGTTAATAGTGAATCATTCCGATATTAGGGACGTTTTTGCGATGAAGGAGTGGGAAGGTATGGGGAAGAGGCATGGGAGATATTAAATGGATGCACAGAAGGAGATTGGGAAGGTAAGAAAAGATATATTGGACCACATGGATCGACAGTGATTGATTACATAGTCATCAGAGGCTTTTCAAGGATGGCATCAGACCATTTACTATTGATAGTAGAGACCCAGATGGGTAAAGATAAGGAAGCGGAGCTAAATTGGAGAGTGGTGTAAATGCCATGAGAGATATGAAGACCAGGTTAAAGACGGTTTGGTGGAATGAAGTATATCAATGGAAGAGTTAAAAGATGTCATAGTGAAGGGAAAACATGAGAAAATGTGTACTTGGTTGGATAAGAAAGTGAGAAAGGCAGTGATGGAATACATATGAAGCAGATAGGCAAAGTATCGATGGTAGCATATGGGAACGATACAGTATTAGGGAGGAATGAAAGACATGTTGAAGAGAGTGGAAAGATATATGGATAACAGAGGACTGTGTGTGAACCTAGTGAAGACAAAGTGGACGAGGTTTAGGAATAAAGGAAGGGTAGGAAGAGTAAAAGAATTATAATGGAAGAGTGAAGTAATATTGATTGTTGAGTTATGTGAAGATGAATAGTAATAATAAAGACACTTGTAATCACTTTAAGAAAGTGATTAGAAGAGTGAGGTAATTAAAAGGTTTGAAGCATTCAATATTTCTGATTTATTTTTGAATGATAAGAGAGGACTATGTGTGAACCTAGTGAAGACAAAGTGGAAGAGGAATAGGAAAAAGGGAAGGGAAGGAAGAGTAAAAGAATTAGAATGGAAGAGTGAGGTAATTGAAAGGTTTGAAGCATTCAAATATTTCTGATTTATTTTTAAAAGTACAGGCGGGTACGTGATTCATGTAAAATGAGTGTTTTGAGAAAGTAGTGGGGAAATGGCTGGTGAACAATTTTCGTGTAGTATGTAAATTATGAAATGCATGTGTGAAGTCAATTTTAATTTGTGGAGTGGAAGTATTGGGAACAAGAGTGTATAAGTGTATAGAAAGAGAGCAACTATGGTTTCTAAAGCATATGCTGGGGGTTGGAAAGACGACGCCAGGAAACAGTGTTTTAGGAAACAAATAGAGCAACAAAGAAAATAGCAAGTTATGGAAAATGTGTATTATGTGTGAGTGGAGGCATTTTGCAGAGGAGTGGATGAGACAAAACATTAAGGTGACTGACTGACTGGTTGAGGGAAGATAGTGCCGGGGTAATGATTGATAAAATTGGGATGGGAAAAAAAGAGAAAATAATGGTATTATTATATGCCAATAAGGTCTTGAATCATTAAAATTGCCTCTGAGTATACTGTTAATTTGTCTTATTAATTGCGTTTTATCTTTCTTTTGTCATGTGTGAGATACTTACTAGGTAAGAGAGAAATGAAGTCACGCTGTAGCATTGGTTTGAGATAGGAGTTGATGTGACCGTGCTGGTAGTGGCACATCCGCGCCAGCAGATTCTCCACGAACTCCACCTGATCCGTCTCACTCCATTTCTCGAAGTACTTTAGACACGCCTCCCTCTCCACGTTGAAGGTCGCCGAGGGTTCTTTTTTCCTCGCAGGATCGTACAACATCGTCATAGGAAACTGAAGGCAAATAAAAACTCTGTTAATATTAGGTTCATAACTTCGTCCAAGAATGAAAGAAAGATGAGGCAGTTAAGACCCACGAGGAATCCATCATTAAAATAATGTACAATAATAAATATTAGGTAAACTTACTATTTTATTCTTCAATAATTTAAATATCTAGTATTAGATTAAATTTTCTTAGATTTTGAGGTAAGCCACGATTTTCTCTTATTGTACTACAAATTCTAATCTTTTTAGAAAGTAATTTCTCTGCCAACTTAACTCTATCATAATAATTTTTTTTTTGTGAAACAAACCAAGTGTTAATTACCTATTATCATAATAATTGTTTTGTGTAAAAATCATTCCAAATGTTTTTACAACCATCCAAAAGGTCTTTGACTACATCAACAGCGTCTGGATTTTTAATACCAAATAACTACTACGTCATTTCCTTCCAGATATTAAACGAGTAAAACGCATTCATGCGTCAACTGACAGTACAGTGTTAAAATATCGACGTGCATGCTGAAGATATATCGCTTACATAAACCTACTTTTTATTGATAATAATAAATAACGGAATATTAATTATATTTTATCGTGAAATAAAAATGCAGGATGGTCAATATTTTTAGACCTTATCAAGTGCAAACACACCTTGATTTATTTGTTTATTGATCAACTTCCTAATCGTCCAAATTAGGCGGAATGAGGATATCTTGCAACACCAAGGATAAGTAACCAATTCGCCTTGGCAGAACACAATATTTATTGTAACGCATTTTTTAATTAGGTATTAAAACCAGTTTAATTCGATTTATAATGTATTTTGACAGATGACATTGTACATAAATACAAGTGTTGTATTTATGGGAGACTATCAAATCAATTCTGTTATAAGTAACGCTTTTCTGCCTTCCTAAGTGCGTATTATGATCGTGAAAATTCAACAGAAATAATCGTTTGAGTATGAAAAATCTAAAATTATAAAAAAACTAAACTTTCATTTGAAAAAAAAAATTGTTGATTTGATTATCAAATAAAAAATTTAAACGTTTTTCGAGTTTTCAAACAAAAGAAAAGCTATTGATTAATTATTGTTGGGGATTAACAAAGGTGTTTTTTAGTTTCTTTCCATTTTTTATCCCAAATATGAGAAACTATCAAAATGATTGAAACAAAAGCTTAATTCTTTTTTTAATGAACTACTTTCTTTGATATATAAACTAGAATGTTTGACATTTTAAAAATATATTTCATACTCTTGTAGTCTGCAGAAATTTCGTGATGATTATATAACAAATAGTTTAAAAGCTATAAAAGTACCTGAACAGATATAGAAAAAAACATCAGACAGTATAGTCATTACCGTTACTACGACACCAAAAAAGTAAATAAATAAGTAGACGCAAAAAAAGTAGAAACCAGAAAAGTGACAAATGGGATATAACGGTTTGGACGGGTCGCTTCCTTCTCAGATCCAATCACGGATCTGATTAATCGAGACGACACGACCGGCAATTAGCAGGAAAGAGAAAGAAGGAGAGAGGCCAATGGACTCCGAGAACGCTTTTCTTCCGACCGAGACAATGGGCAGAGTTTACGCAAGTAATAACAGAGGTCGCCGGCGTCCGTCGCCCGAAACATAACGGGTAAATCCCAACCTGACATAAAAAAGATCGCGTTAAACGAGGTCACAAAAGCACTTAAAAAAGAACTACTACGACCGTATAGTCGATGAATCATGAATATCTCCCGCATATCCCAAACCAACATTCACCAGGTATATCATATGTTTTGCTTGTTTTAATAAATTGCAGCAATCCAACTAAAAAATACTAAATATTACATTTAAAAAAGAGAAGTTTTAGACATTTTATTATGAATTACTCATAGATACTGATTTGAGAGCAATTCATCGCATTGAAAATTCTTCTTATTTAAGGTCATCAAAGGAAAAGGCCGAAAGAATAACAGCAATATTAATAAGATTTTTTTTTAAATATATACTTATGTCCTTTACGTTGTAGAAAGTTCACTAATAATTAGAAAAATTTTGTTCACATTTTGAACAATTCAGAAAATAATACAAATGGATGAAAAATAATTAAAACCTGTCAGAGAAAAAGTGTAAATATTAATGAAGAAGAAGAATCAGCATAAATATGTAATTACCTGCCAGAACTATTCCATATCTAAAACCTTTAGATTACTAGTATAATTTTCTGCCGTTTTGGACTGGCTTAAATGTTACGTGGTAAAATTTATTTGTTTTGTGCATTTTTTTCGTTAGAAGAACGTATGTACAATAGGCAAGAAAAAAATATGTAACTTACAATGAATATATTAATTAAGTGGAACTAAGTTGAAAATTGCACAATACGTTGATTACCATTTTATGATCATACGGGAAATAAGTGCTGAAGTGCACGCACGTGAAATTAGCAATGATATAATCAGTGCGAATGTATAAGTAATTCTTAATGGGCAGGTCCAATTTAAAATCCATTTGTTGATCGAAGGAGTGATGCAGGTCTTAAAATATTCAATTTCCAATTCGATGAGGTCGCCGGGTACGATTTATAGTACCATTCTCTTGCAATCAAGAAATAACGAAGCAAAGAAAGAGAATTGAATGTATGAAACATTCACATGACTGCTGCTTACTTTGTTAGTGGCGCACGTCATCCATTAAAATTACATTGCGCGCCGGCTTAATCGACCGCAATGCTGGTTCTTTTATTTTTAAATTTACTACAAATTTCCCAGAAGCCACGGCCCAATGACAATGCGATACTGAATCACGAATTCACTTATTTTTAGCCGACATTAATCGATCGATTTAGTTGAAATGTAAGATGCATTTTCTATATACAGGGTGTCCCAAAAGCTTGTATTTAGACTAACAATTAAGAAAAATAAGCCATATATCGAAAACGTGCTTAGTATTTTTTAAACTATACAATTTGAGAATTTGTTTAAAAAAATAATATAGTCCAAATGTAAACCTTCACTAACATTTCCTATAACGGCTCGACAGAAAGACTGTGATGGTTGCCATTCCATGATGGATGTTTTCTTTCAAATGCTCCAGAAAAGTTGGTCTATTTAGAAGAGCTCACAGAAAAAGAGTCAATATAGTTTAAATCAGGATTGGGTGGAGGCGAGTTTATACCACCTTTCCTGGAAATCCATTTGCCAGAGAAAATTTCATTTTGATCGATTTCCTGGGGCTTTCATTTCTATACCAATTTTCTCTAGCGTTCTTGATGATTTTGATCGATCCTGCTTTTGGTTTTTGCAATATTGTACCGATCTGTTCAAACTTCTTAAAAATATTCTTACGGCATAAAATCATGGGGTACTTTCACGTAAAAATGGCCTAAACGATAAAATGCATAAAAATAAAATATGAAACTTTTGCAATCTGAATTTACTCTAATCGAAGGAAGAACACAATTAGGTTTCATCGTCTGATAATTCTATACGTATACCAATTTATTAGAGCTTTCGTTTTCTTATGGTTAATTAGTGCAAATGCGTTTCGATTTCACGATACACTGTGTGCTATTATTATTGTTATTAATCGAAAGTGAAATTAATTGCGGACATGCGCATCAATTAGAAATCGCACGTTTGGCAATTAGAAGAGAATGAAAATCGGGTCGACCGTAACGCCTTTGACGAAAACGAAATTTTGTTTATTACATAAGGTTTTTTTGTATGTATTAAAAATTAATTATGGGGACTACAATTTAGATAACGCAGTAATCATAGTAAGAGCAGAGCCGAATAATAATAAAATAGAAATCAATTCATACAATTCTAAAAATTCAAAATAATATAACACATACAGTTTTTTTAAAGTTTTATGTAAATAATGAATGGCAGACTTATTTGACGAAATTATATTATAGATTTAATTTATGCGAAGAACTATTTATTAAAACAATCTTGTAGACTGTTTAAAATATGTAGCAGACATAAATGAATGCAATGTGCATCAATACCTAAAATTAAGGTTGCTTTTTAGCTATAGTGAAAATAGTACAATAAAGTAAATTTATTTTACTCAATGTACTACAAATCTTCACTGTGTGATAACTTCATAGAGAATTATGTGCAAAAAAAACGGTTAGATAGATAGATAGATGTTATATGGGTGGCACCAGCGCCTGTTCCACCGCGATCTTTTCAGATCTATTGTGGATCCCTGTTTATCTCAGATGACCAGCTCTAGCTTTGCCTCTTTGATTAGTCCTATTAGCCCTGCCAGAGGGGCTTGGGTATAAGTCTCCGCGCTTGGGTTTTTAGTGCCCAGCTTTTGATATCTAATCCTTGCTAGACCCTCGCTGTGGCATAGGATGTGGAACGAGTCCTCTTCTTCCTCTAAGCAGAATCTGCATGGTGCTTCTTCCACCAGGCCTATTTTGCTCATATGTTTGTTGAACTTGCAGTATTATTAGACCTACTATTGTTTTGAATATTTTTCTGCCTTGGTTCAGAAGTTCGGTCGTGAATTTTTGCGATTGTTTCCAGCCATTTTTTTATGGATCGTTTGACTGCGGTTTTCAAGATTCCGAGGATGGTTTCGGGCCAATTACTGCTTTTGACGAGCCTTATTTGGCCAGTTCGTCTGCTTTGTCATTCCCCGGATGTCCTCCGTGTCCTGGGACCCATAGATTCGACCTGTGTGGAGCTTAGCGTTCTTAGCAGTTCTTGGTGTCTTGTCTTGCTATTTCTCTTGTGCAGTGGTGAAGAGCTATCGCCTCTGCTTTAGAACACCGTGGTGTCCTTGGTGACAGAAAACTTTGTCTCGGGTTTTGTGCCGTATATACCTGCCCCTATCCTTTTGTCGGTCTTTGAGCCATCGGTAAACCAGTATGATTCTGCTTTGGTAGGTTGACCTTCCACCCAGTCTTCTCTTTGCGGGATTAGTAGAATAAAGATGTGTAATGGTGTTATGTTCAAGATGGCTTCTAGGGCTGTTGTTGGGGTGGTTCTCAGGGCTCCTGTTGTACTAAGACATGCTAGTCTTTGTGTACTGCTCAGGAGTCCTATCGACCCATTTTGCTTTGTCCTAGTCCACCACACCACTGCTCCATATACTATCATGGGTCTTACCACCCTGGTGTAAAGCCATAGAGCCATTTTAGGGTTTAGTCCCCAATTTTTCCGCACATTCTGCGACCCCTGCCCAATGATATTGTTGCTTTTTTGGTGGCTTTTGTGATGTGTGGTTTCCACGTCATTTTGGCGTCAAAGGTTACTCCCAGGTACACTTTGCCTCCCCTACGAAGGAGATTTCCGTACCCCCGAGCTTCAGTGGCTTTAGACCTTGCAGTGCTCGTCTTTTTGTGAATATGACAATTTGTGTTTTTTGTGGATTGATTGCCAGTCACTCCTGTTTGTACCAATTGTTTACGGCTCTTTGTGCTCGTTCCGAGACAACTCCCGCGAACCGGCCCTTGATGACAATGGCTAGGTCATCCGCGTACCGTAGGCAGTGGATATCCTCTTTGGACAGTTTTCCTAGAAGGTCATCTACTAGTGTTGCCCATAGCAGTGGAGATAGAACTCCTCCTTGTGGGCAACCTCCCCCTGCCTTAGCCTTAATGGTATGGTCCCCCAAAGTGGATATGGTTGTCCTTTTCTCTAGTCTGACCTTGATCCATTGGCAAAGGTTTGGCGGGACTCCTTTCCTTGCTTGTGTCTCCACGAGAGAGGTTGTTGTGACGTTGTTAAACGCCCCTTCTTATCTAGAAATGTGGCCATGGCTATATCTTAGTCTTCCATTGACTTTGTGATGAGCCTGTTTAGGTCGTCCAGCGCCGAGTCCGTTGACTTACCCGGCTGATATGCATATTGCCTGTTGTTGAGGGGATCTTTCAACAGTATCTCGTCCCTTGTGTACCTATCTATCAATCTCTCCATTGTTTTTAGTAAGAATGAAGATAGGCTGATAGGTCTGTATGACTTTGGCGTTAGATCAGCTATTCTGCCTACCTTGGGCAGGTAGATTACCTTTACGCTTTGCCATGATATTGGTATATATCCCCATGCCAGGCAGGCTTTGAAGATTTTTGACAGGTGCGGCACCAGTTCCTCTATGCCCATTTGTAACAGAATGGGATAAATCCCAAAAAATGGTTGCTTCATAGAGATTTATTAAACATTAAAAAACGACGAATAAATAAGTTGATACTATTCTCGAAATTTATTATTGTTTATTAGTGGTGTACTTGGTTCACTAATCTCTTTTAGTTAGAATAAAAAGCGTCATTAATATTGGATGCCTTTTCTAAGTTGAGGTATTTGTTTTGTTTCTGTTGTAACGAATAAATACTCAAAACATATTCAAATTGCAAAGCTATCCAAAAAGTATTTCAGTCATTCATTGTGTAATTTCAATTGGTTTAATTTATTACATTTCCCTATATGTTTTATTTTATAATTGTCTCTATACAGGGTGTTAATACTAAGTCGTTACACCCGAAAATGGCAGTTAGAACTCGTCAAAAGAAACAACTTTTCTTAGTTCCAATTTGTGATTTGGTAATCCGGTTCAGAGTTATTGTTTTTCTAAAAATCGCTACTCCCTTATTTGAAGGACTATTTTAAAAAACCTAAAAGATTCAAAAGTAGCTTTCGGCTCTCTAAAACATTTGTATTTACAATAATTTTTTATTGTTCCAAATAACAAAATGGCGACCGATCAAAAGTTTCAAAACAAAATATTTCGATTTTTAAAAGTAAAACATTTATAAAATTCTTATGGTATCTACTACAAAATTTGTACTAAACATGTTTTTCAATCTATACAAAAAAAGTCTTTATTCGGTTACTTGAATTACAAATAAGTATCAACAAACCTAAAAAAACTAATTAAACGAAGTAGTTTGTCATTGAAAAATAAAACAAAAGATTAGATTTGACAATTACACTACATATTTATAATACATTTTCAAAATTCAACATTCGTAGCGTGTTTTAATGTTGGTGGAGACCTTTGCAAGAACTGCCAGCTTCTCTTTTATATCTTCTGCTGCAGCAACGATTCTAGCCACTAGTTCTTCCTCTGTGTTCTCCGGTGTTTCGTATACAGAGGCCTTCACCTGACTCCAGAAAAAGAAGTCAATGCAACAGGACCTCTCCTCCCAATCCACTTATTTGGGTATTCTCGATTTAGCAGTGCGGTGACTTCTCGTGTTGTGTGAGGCGGTGCTGAAACCAAAGTCTCCGCCTGATGTTTAATGGCAAGTCCTCAAGAAGCTCCAGCACAGTATCTAAGAAAGTAAATAATTTTCAACTTTCAAGCGGTTTGGGAGAATGTTAGGCCCGATTACGTGCTCTCCTACGATTTCGGCCCATACATTTACCCCAAAACGTTGTGCACGAATAAATGTTGCGTGTGGATTCTCGTCAGCCCACACGTTATTATTTTTAGAATTAAATACACCATCCCTCGTGCAAGCTTCATCGGTAAACAGAATAAATTTTTCAAAATTCCTTTGAAGATTACATGGTCGAAGAAGCCAACAACAGTCTTGGCCGGAAGTCGTCAGGTCCCAAAGCTTGCACTTTCTGTAGATAATGGGTAAAGACCCTGCTCCTTCCGAACTTGCCAAACTGTCACATGATTTGCATGTACTCTATTACCTATTACCCTTATGCTCGTCGATGGGTCATCTTCGACAATATCAAGTACAGCCTCTTCGACGTAATCTATTGGAATTCCCACCAATTTTTGGATAAAAAACAACCAGTCTCTGACAAACGTCTACAAATTTTGCTGAAAAGCTGCCTACTTGGTTGGTGACGATTTGGGTATCTTCTCTGATAAATTATTCGAGCTTTTCGTACATTATGCCTTGTCTCCCCAAAAATCAAAAGCATGTCAAGAAGTTCATCGTTTTGATAATAGTGCATTTTTACATACAAATTATGCACAATAAGCACACAATTGATGAACTTTACAGTATTTAAATTTGTGACATACGTACAAACTAGACAACGTTACAGTGCATTAAGTTTCAGTGGCGTATTCAGGGGGGGGTAATTGGGTAATTACCCCCCCTAAGAATTATTTATTCGCTTATTTTGTTTGTTCTTAAAAATTACTAATATTTCAAACAAAAAAGTTAACTGTTGGTAATTCTAGTCAGCGATCTATGACAGTGCATTTTTCCATGTACACAAATTAAAATTATCTGCGCAAGCACCGTTAGAAAAGTGATGACTTCCCTTGCACGGGGGTTCCCCTTTCGCCTCTTTGGTATCGTAAATCGTTACATTGTTTTACATTAAAAGAGCGCGATTCACATTTCTTAGTTTAATTTATAATATTTCTTGTCTTACTTGGTTTAAATTTAAAAGATAGAAACCGAAACTGTTTACACGTCGCATGTAAATCCTAAATTTTTAGTGATTGCTGATAAATTACCAATTTATTATAATTCGATCAATTATACATAAGGTATTTTTTTTGATTTTAGGAATAATATATGCATTCTTTTAAATTAATTTATTCCTGATTTTTGTTGTAATTAAATTAGTAAATGAAAATTGATAATCTACGTTGGATTCATTTGTTCAGAAAATTAATAAAAAAACACGATTCTTCAACAAATAAAGATCGATCTATGTCAACAGTCAATTTAAATCATCCATCTACATCTTCATTGACATTTAGCAGTAGAAATCTTCACTAGGTTGTTCCCATCTTGAGAAAAAGAAGCATACAACATGTACATATAGTAATGTTGAAATTTACATTCATATAGTTAAATTTAGTAATGTTAATGAAATTGAGAAATTTCGAATTTTAAATTGTAAAAGATACTTTTGTTTTACCCTATTCTGTACATAAAAAGGAGGAAGGATATTAAATATTACTTGTCTGGAAAACATTTTAGACAATTTAATTGGTTAATCTTTTCTAATCATTTAAACAGATTCTTTTGCAAATATTGCTTCTTTTTTACAAAATTTGGTGGGTTGCACCAACAAATGCCATTGCAAAAATAAGTATCTCAGACAGTATCTCAATATTCTAAATTATCAGGTAAAAATCTTGTGTTATAAAAATATTACCATAAAAATTCAATTGTTTATGCGAAATTGTTTTATAAAATCACGAGATATAAGAAATAAATTAAATATGGAAAGACTTCGACAAATTGAAGAAAATAGACATAGTTTAAAATCAATAATTAAAAGTATCATATTTAGGGGAAACAAAATATTCCCTTACGAGATCATCGTGCTGCTGGTTCTCTCTTAAATACAAAATCTATTAAAAACGAGGGCAATTTTTGTGAAATTCTACATTTCGAATTGCATCTGGTGACAACTTTAAAAAATCATTTGGAAAACCATTAAACATATTTCACAAATGTCACTTGAAATACAGTGACTTTGAGTAAATAGAATAAATAAAATGAATCTTGCTCTAATAACTTTATAAATAACACTATTGATGTTTTATCCAACAAGGGGAAAAATACTGCCACATCTTTTAAACAATTTATAATGATGCAATCAATATTTTAAACGAATTACAAATTTAAATGACAAAACCGCGAATTACCAAATGCCAGAGGAATAGACCAAACCTTGATAAACCTATTATAGCAGATTATTTTTATTTATCTTTTTCCCTTTTATCCATTATGGGTGTCAGACTTATTTTCTACAATATGTGTCAGTTAATTTCTTTTACACTTCTTTACCACTGTTGCGTAGCTTGTGCTATTTTCTTATTTCTTTCCATTCTATTCCTTTTCTTTCCGCTGCTTGATGCTTGATGTACTTGCTCGTTCCAACCCTTGGTCTTCCTAATTCCCTCTATCTTTCTTAGGTATCTCATTTCCATTGCATTGGTTTTTTTGTTATTACTCTCTGTGGTTACTCACGATTCACTACTATAGTCCATCCGTTGGATCTTCCGTCCTACGTCACAAACTATCGCTTCAAAAAACGAAAGTTTTACAGTGCGTTCTTTTTCTAACGCATTTGGTTTACTTTATCAGACTGAATGTTTTTGTGTCGTTTCTCGAAGCGATATTTTGTGACGTAGGACGGAACATTAAACGGATGGGCTATATACAGGGTGTCCCGTTAATGTGGGGAAATGGCTGGTACATATATTCCTGGGGTCAAAATATGATTATTTAACACAACTTATCTATATCCAAAAATTTATGATTAAGCCGGAATTTGGCTTCAAAGTTTCAAAAAGTTTTATTTCTTTTGTTTATAAAAATTGAACGCTTTATTTGATTTACATGAAATTTATTATTAATAAGTACCATAATATCATACATCATTTCAGTTATTGTGGCCATTAGTGATTGACAGGACGTATAAAAAACAGTAGTACCACCACTTAAAAACTAAAATATGTTTTTATTGGTGCATCCAATAAATTCCAAAAAAATGTACTTGAAAGGGCATTCGATTTAAAAACTTTTTTGACTCTTACTAGTTTTTAATATCTTGTACGGTTTTTGCACAAAAAAAATAAAATATGAATATAGTATACTCATTATGCACTCATTAATAAGTAAATAAACTTACTCAATTAAATAAAAATTAAATAATATCAATTAATAAAATAAATCATAACAACATCTAACACTTTTCAAACAATTTTCTTTGCAAAATCCTAATACAAACAAGATATCTGTTTGTTCGAAATATGAATATTTATAAACTATAATAAAGTTAAAAATGAATTGTTAAAAGACACTAAATAATTATTATTATACATAATTTACATTTTTTAAACAAAGACAGCCACGAAAAACATTTATTTTCGATTGGATGAAAAACTAGATTTTGTTTTTTACTAGATAAAAGATATATATTTTATTTTTTTGTGGAAAAACCGTAAAAGATATCAAATATTATTAAGAGATGAAAAAGTTTTTAAATTAAATGGTCTTTCAAGTAGTATTTTTTTAGTTTTTATTAGATCCACCAATACAAAAATATTTTAGTTTTTAAGTGGTGGTACTACTGTTTCTTTTACTTCCTGTTAACCAATAATAGTCATAATAACTGAAATGATGTATTATATTATGGTAGTTATTAAACATGAATTTCATTCAAATCAAATAAAGCGTTCAATTGTTATAAACAAAAGAAATAAAAAAAATTGAAACTTTGAAGCCAAATTCCGGCTTAACCGTAAATTTTTGGATATAGATAAGTTGCGTTAAATCGTCATATTTTGACCTCAGGAATCTATGCTCCAGCCATTTCCCCGCATTAACGGGACACCCTGTATAGCAGTTAATGTCTTTTATATACTTCTGTTATTATTGTTTTTGCAATCTCATTTTTCTCTAAGAATGTTTTCTTTATTGTGTTGTAGATCATTCCTGCTTTGCCTAGTTTTTCATCTTTTTCTGATTCTATCTTCCCTGTTTCCTCTATTGTTGATCCCAGGTATTTAACCCTATTTTGTGATTGCTCTCTTTTGATGATATATTTATCTTTTCCAGCTCTTTTTTTAATATTTCCAGGTTTTCTTCTGAATCTGCTATTAATGTTATGTAGTCGGCAAACATTAATACATATTTGCATTTTTAATAGTTTTTAATATTTCTATACCCTATCTTTGTGCTTTCGGCTCTTTGTTTGCTATTTTTATTGCTTCGTCATTAAGTGATGCAAATAGTAACGGGGTTAATATACATCCTTGTCTCAGTCCTGTTTTGGTCTTGAACTCCTCTGATTATTTATTTCCTATTCTTACTTTATTTTTGTTATTTCTTTATTATATTTATAATGCTTTTTTATCCTTCTTGTCTCGAGTATATGCCACATGTCCTCTCTTCCTACCCTGTAATACGCTTTTTTAGGTTGATGAAGCATATGTGTAAATATTTTCCCTTTTTAATCATCTTTTCTGTTAATTGTCTCATTATGTATATTAAATCTTGCTTCTATTTTTCTGAATCCGTGTTGTTCTTCTCCCAGCTGTTGATCTAATTTTCCTCTTATTCTTGCTTCTATTAACCTAGTAAAAATTTTCCCTGGTTTGATTGTGAGTGTAATACCTCTGTAGTTATCATATATTTTTGTGTCTCCTTTTTGTGTATGGATATTATAATTCCCTTGTTCCATTCCTCGGGTATCTTGTGATTTTTGATAATGTCATTTACTATTTCCAAGAATTCTTCCTTCCCCTTTCCCCATATATTTCATTATTTCGGGTGTGATGTCATCTATACCTGGAGATTTTCCTAGTTTTATTTTTTTGATTGCTGCCTCCAGTTCTTCGATTCTTATTTCGTTGATTCCTCCATTTGTTTCACCTTCTATATCTCCGTGCTGGTCTGTTTTGGTTATTTCATTAAAGAATTATTTCCATCTTTCTAATATCTTCTTTTCTTCTGTTATTATATTTACGTTTTTATCTTTTATACTTGGCTGGGTTAATGTATTTAAATTGCTCATTTGTTTAATAGTGCTGTTAAACATCTTTTTGTTTTCTGTGAACATTTCTTTCAGTTTCTTAACGAACTGCTCCCAGGATTGCTTTTTTGCTATCTTGAATTTTTGTTCCACATTTTTATATGCTAATATATATCTTCTATAATCTTATTCTTTCCTTGTTTCCTTGTTTAAGTTTTCCAATTCTCTTCTTTTGTTTTTACAAATTGTTTTACCTCTTCTGACTATCACCTGTTTTTCTTCCTCTGTTTGTTTGATATTGTGATTGTTTCACATCTTTCTTGGGCTGCTTCACTTATGATTTCTTTGATCTTTTTCTTTTCTCCTTCTAGTTCTTTCTTTTCAATTTTTGGCTTTATGTGTTTTTTTATTATTGTTTTCGACTTCATATTCTTCAAGTTTTCAGCTTCTGTGTTAATTTATATTTTTACCAAGTAGTGGTCGCTCCCTATTTCAGCTTGTCTTATTACTTTAACATCTTTCACCTTTTCCATTCTTCTGCGTCTATTAAGGAGTAGTCTTATTTCTCTTTTCTTGGTCTAACTTCTCTAGTGTGTTTATGTATGTATTTGAATTTTGTGTTTGTCACAATGAGGTTGTTTGCTATACATAATTCTATAATTGTTTTTCCATTTTCGTTTCTGTTCTCATCTCCATACTTTCCCCTGTATATTTTTTGCTCTCTCTCTTCTTTTAGTTCTTTGTCATTTCTCTCATGGAGTCTTTAAACATGCTCTTTAATTCCTCCATTATCACATCGTTCTTAGATATATTTAGATTTTCCTTCTCCGTGAGCTTTTTTTTCTGTTTACATCTTCCTTTGTTTTATTTTTGTATCCTGTTGTTATGACAACGTTTTGTTTCACTGCTTCGTTTTTCTATCTTTTTCTATTCTCCATTGCTCATTTGGAATCCTTGGAATCCATAATTAGGGCTGTCGATATCTCTTTCTCTTTTTGTACTCATTTGTTTCTTTATTTCCCACTTCCTTTTAGTTTTATATATTTTAACACTACTTATTTACTTTTTTATGGACTTTTGCATGTACGTGGTTCGCTGTTTTAAGTTCCTCTGAACTGAACAGAGGATTATTATCGAATTAATATATATTTTCCTCTCCTGAATAATATTATTACATATCTGCAATACAGATTTAATAAAGACACGATGAATATGTTCAAATTTAACACAACAATACCTAGTGTTTTATTGATAACAAACTGGCGAAGATTTAGATGTCACTTCAAAATCTGTTGCAACATATTTAAATAAAATTTTACCTGAAAACGTAACATGTGCAATAGCAATTAAGTCTGAATTGGCATTTTGGAAATTACAATGGCAAAAGAAAAAGAAAATCAAAGAACAATTACCAGAAAATGCTTTAGATGTATACAGAAAATATGACCCGAATATTTACTGAACATAAAAATAATTTTACAAATATTATGTACTCTTCCTGTTAGCGTTGCTTCTGCAGAAAGAAGTTTTTCTGCACCGAAAAGATTCAAATGGTGGCTGCGAGCCACTATGTCTCAAAAAAGTCTAACCGAGTTAGCTGTATTACATATTCATTGATATATGGATATTAATATTGACAATATTATTAAAAAGCAAAGAAAATCGTTTTTTTAATAAATTTAGTTACAAAAATCTGTTTCAAATTTTACAAAATATATTATTATGATTTTATATGTGCTATATTTATTTCGGGTGTGATATTATTTTGTTTATATTTAAAAATAATAGAATTATATTTTATTTATTTATGGAATAAAAAAATATTTTAATTTTTTCAAATTACCCCCCCTAAGCCAGTTGACTGAAAACGCCCTTGTTAAGTTTGAAGTACTAGTACCTCGTTCGCTTTCGTGCACTTGTCAAATCTAATCTTTTTTGTTTCATTGTTCAGTGGCAGCAATCTACTTCGTTTTAATTGTTTTTTAGTAATACTCATATGTAATTCAAGTAACCGAATAAAGACTTTTTTGAGATAGATTGAAAAAAATGTTTAGGACAAACTTTGTAGTAGATAGTATAAGGATTTTATAAATGTTTTACTTTTAAAAATCGATGGAGTGATTATCAAAATGCTTTTTTGTTTTGAAATTTTTGATGGATCGCCATTTTGTTATTTGAAACAATAAAAAATAGTTGTAAATACAAATGTTTTAGAAAGCCGAAAGCTACTTTTGAAATTTTTTGGGTTTTAAAATAGTCCTTCAAATAAGGGAGTTATAGCGATTTTTAGAAAAACAAAAAAACTCAAATAACTCCGAACCGGAGCTCCAAATCACAAATTAGAACTAAGAAAAGTTGTTTGCCATTTTCGGGTGTAACGACTTAGTATTAACATTCCGTATAATTATTTTGAAAACTAACTAACCTAACCTTTTTGGATAGCCAAAGAACACAAAAAATCAGGTTTGCTCATGAAGAGAAACTAGAAATAAATGGTTGAATACATCATTGAGTCGTTTCGCAACTACCATCAATTATTGTTAAAATGTAACCATTCGAGAGATATTATCACCACCATCATTATTATATAAACAAATTTGTAAGGGAAATGCGAGGAGTGTTGATGTGTCCATTGTTATCGTTGGATTTCACCGGAACGACGATTCCGCTGAATGCTAATTACCTGATTCGACGTGTTCCTTTCGTTTTTACTTTACTTTCAACCTTCGTTGTCGCCACCGCCATCAACGCTGTTTTCTAATACGGTCGGAAAAATCAACCAACCGCAAACGGTTGAAAATGTCAAAATGTGCTCGGAATCGGTTTACACACACTTGGCATATCACGGACGCTCGACAGGCAAAATAATATCCATTTCTAAGGCGTACACTACTCTAAATGCCGCCATTACGTTGACGGCGCTTCTATTATTCGAAATTATATAAACAAAATTGTCTTAATTTTATTGACCATAATGGTACTACTTATTTTGAGACAATCATAGTACTTTTCATTGAATTATTCTATATAAGTATTTGTTTCATAAACTTCACATAATTCTAAGAGTCTATTGAATAATCTAAGAAAACTGTCAGAAAAATTTACTAATAATACGTAAATCAATAAACAAAATTATTCCAAA
This sequence comes from Ontholestes murinus, assembly GCA_963969525.1. NCBI lineage: Eukaryota > Metazoa > Arthropoda > Insecta > Coleoptera > Staphylinidae > Ontholestes > Ontholestes murinus. The sequence goes on along the minus strand of OZ018394.1, from coordinate 47,733,014 downwards.
ACCCATAAATTCCACACAACTATTTATCAATTAATTACATCCTTTTAGAAGTTTATTGTTCACCTGAAGAAGCCACAGAGTGACGGAGCTATTGTAGTGAGAAATAAAAATTTTGAAAATCAACCACTTATTATTAATTAGATATAATATGATTAGTAGTACCTCGTTCAAATAAAATAGGCTGAAAGTGCCCAGAACAATAGCAATTTGACAGAAATTTCTCCTAAAAATTTATTGTTATTATGTATATATTTGATGTATTTTTTTTGTTAATTAAGATATTTTCTCCGTCTTTAATTATCTTTTATTGTTGACTGTAATAATAAAGCGAAGTATTACAGTTGTAAGTAGGGAAAGAAAAATCCCTCGAAAAATTTCAAATACAAAAGCCTACTTAAAATCTGCAATTAGTCTAAAGACAATTACAGTACCAATGTTTACAATCCAATAAAAAAAAACTTCAACTGCTAATGAAATCCAAACAATATAAATTTCATTGACAGTGTATTTATACAACCCTTATTGAATTCAATAGTTTTACGGTTTTACTTCGTGTTACAGTTTCCCTGATATGGTTTTTTCGTTTTTGTATTTGAGCAGATTTTTTAACCGGTGAATGAGACGGGCCCCAATAGCGTGCCCTGGGGTAATTAACAGTAATTCCTGTTTATTGTGTGTACGTGCGAGCAATATCGTGACACAAGGTGGCACGAGGTGGAAGTCTGCTGAACAACTCGAGGAAAGAGGTGAAACTAAGAGAAAAAAACAAGGAACAGCGAGTAAGCAAGCAAGGCTTAATGGCCTCCGAGCGAAGCACCTTTACAAACGGACGTGAATTGGTTCACTGAACTGTGCAAAACCTTGACTGCATATACATAGTATAGAGGTATGTGTAATTGTTTTTATATTATGTATAATTAATTTTTATGACAAATTAGATTTTTTTTAAGTAGAATAAAGTACAATGTTTAAGAGCGATTGAGTCAGGATTGTTTCTCAAAAGATGTGACATTAATATGTGGAGAAAATTTAGGTCTTGAGTTTAGCAGAGATATTTCTTCTACCGTAAATATTGTATATAAAAAAATAGAGAAATCTTGAAATTATATAATTAATAATTGAACAAAGAATTTGGTCGATCGAGCAAATATGTTAGATCACCTGTCGTGACAGCATATGGCCGATAAACCTATCGCGTTCCACTCAAGGAAAATATTGCGGCACCGTTAAGCGGATAAGATACATCCGCATTAATTGTTCCATCTTGCTCTGATACGTCGACCAATCGAGTATACAGCGTGAACGCGATTTCTAAAACAAACAAAACCATAAAAATTGACTCGACTTTCCAACTTAGGAACGTTTCAAGTTTCGACGCAGACACGACGCGAATCGAATGTGAACATTAAACCATATAGATTACAACAAATTACTGGTATACCAGTTGGCCGTGTTTTTACAATTGGAATTTATTTGGATATGTTGCAATTATATGTATATTAAAAATATATAAGTCCTTTACGCTGTAGAACATTTCAATTTTCTAATTATTAGTTTTCTAATTATTATATGTATATTATATGAGATTATAGGACCATTTTTTTTTAAATAAACAGTGGATTACAACTGTCTATGAGGATCGTTTCGTTCCACCTAAATTAATCAACAGGTTCAAGAAACCTGGTCTCAGCAGGATGGAGCTACACATTGCAAGGCAATTAATAAAGGCTGTGCAAGAATTTGGCAGTCGTGTATCTCATGATTCGATAGATGAGTTAAATTAAAAAATTAAGGATGAAATTCATAATATCCCAGATGAGGTAGTGCAGCCAAGGAATTGGGTACACGCATACAATTTTTATATCAATAAATTTATGTTATTATGATTGCTAATAATGATTTATCTCAGTTTATATATTTTTCTTTATAAATATTTGTTTATTTATTTAACAAATGCACTTTAAAATTATAATATTTTTAAATTTTCCGACCTCGCCACGAAGTTGACCGAAGATCGCGTGACGTCATTGTTTATCATACGATTTATACGCAGTATTTAGACGTCGTTAATTCACATTTTATTTGTTAAATCCTTGTGTTATTTTAAAATAATGGAAGATACCGAGATTTTTAAAGCATACAGTGATAATTTGCCCAATATTGACGCATATATGTTAATGGAATTTATCAATCATAGTGATTGTTATAATGTCGCAGAAATTCGTGGATTAAAAGCAAATTTGTAAGTATTTATATATGTATATATTTAACATTTACATAATATATTTTAATTGATATTAATTATGATAAACGAAGAGAATATATACAATTATATTGTCCCCAAAACTTATTTACCTATTCCTAATAGTTAACCTAAAAATTTAAAAACAAACAATTAAAACTGTCCCTTCTGCGACAATATAAGTGTAAGTGAGACTAATTTAATAAATTTATAATTATTTTAGATCAATGAGGGACTCCTACATCAATACTGCAATTGGTTATGTGCAAATTAAAAGAACAGGAAATACATGTACCATTCTTGGACAAATTTGCCCCGAACATAGAATTAGGGCCTCCAATTATAAAGTTAAGTTAGTGGTTTGTAAAAAGGAGGAAAAAATTCTGGAAGTGAAATGTTTGGATTGTTCGGCTTCTGAAGGAGGATGTAAACACGCACTTGCATTTTTAATGTGGGCACATCGTAAAAGTACCCAGCCAGCACCAACTGAAATTGAATGCAACTGGAAAAAATCAAAATTAACAGGTGCTGCAAATGAAACTGTTACGACAGAAAATTTTGGTGTTGTACCTAAATCATATACAGGGTGAGTTTTTTTTCGATGTTCTCTATAGGGATCTCGGAAACTATAAGAGATAGAGAAACGGTTAAATGGGGAAAGAAGTGTAGATTTACGAGGCGAATAAAATTCCACTTTCAAAGTTTTCAAAAAAGTCAAGGGTAACTAGATATTATGAAAAAAGTAAAAAGTGTCAATTTTTTCAAATCAATATATCTCGGTTATTATAACAGATAGAAAAAAAACTGTAAAGGCCAAGGTTTTAGATAATTTTATGCAGATTAATAAAAAATAATCAGAAAATTTTTATCACCATTATTTTCTGAGATATGACGCAAACTTACATTTTTTTAAAATAGAAACCATAGTTGGCTATGGCTTCATTCAAAAGGTATTTTTTTTCTCTTTAATCCAATATGACATACGACATAGTTATTTCTAAAAATAAGTGAGTTATAGTCATTTTAAATTTTATTATAAATAAAAAATGGGTAGCCATGAAAAAGATGAAAGTATAACAATTGCAGTTGTTTATAATATTAGCAATATTGTAATTATTAATTTTATAGAGATAAACCAAAATGAAACAACATAAAATTATCTAAAACTTTGTCCTTTACAGTTTTTTTCTATCTGTTATAATAACCGAGATATATTGATTTGAAAAAATTGACACTTTTTACTTTTTTCAAAATATCTAATTACCCTTGACTTTTTTGAAAACTTTGAAAGTGGAATTTTATTCGTCTCGTAAATTTACACTTCTTTCCCCATTTAACCGTTTCTCTATCTCTTATAGTTTCCGAGATCCACATAGAGAACATCGAAAAAAACTCACCCTGTATAACCGACCAGCAGATGAAACAATTTTTTGAAGAATCGATTAAAAGTGGGAGAGAATTAAAATGATCGGCACAAATTTTAAATTATTTTGATGATACAGAAACTGGAGATGAACCTAATAATTTAAGTATGCATTTATTATTGCATCGTTTCATAAATACTCATGGGGAACATAGTTGCAAGGAATTTTTAAAATTTTGCGATACTGCAATTAATGAGCAATCCTGTAAAATTCTGCAAATGCAACAATTGAACAAAGTTCAAATAAACTGTGGTTTGAACTTCGTTATGGAAGGATTACAGCTTCAAAAATATATTCCGCAGCATTCTGTAAAACTAGTGATGGTGTTTTAGTAAAAAGTGTAATTGGTGTTTCCGAAATGTTTCAGACAAAGGCAATGAAGAGAGGATTATATTTGGAAGATAATGTTCGAAAACAAGTGGGAAAACAATTAAATATTAAAATAAAAAAGTGCGGATTAATATTAAATAACCAGCATCCAGAATTTGGTGCTTCACCCGATGGTATATCAAATAATGCAGTGTTTGAAATTAAATGTCCATCGTCTTTAAAAACTGTAAATGATTATTTGTTAAAAAACGGTCACATATCTCCTAAATGCAAAGCACAAAAATGGTGATGTGGCCATCATAGTACTTTCCCTATATTTTTCTCGAAAACTATGAGGTTTACGCAAAAATGTTGTTCTTAAGAATTTGTGCACTTTTGAATTCGCTACAATTATTTGTTATATGAATTTTACCTATCTCCAATAGTTTATTAGCAATTGGCAAAAAATGTCAAAATTTTCAATTTTTATTTTTTTTCTCGAAAGTTAAATTTTTTATGAAAAACATGTTCGAATAAAACTTGTTCAGTTTTTCATTCCCTTTAACTTTTGTTTGAACCGTTTTTTTAAAAATTTTCATATTTAGAAAAATATCATGAAAAAACAAAAAAACGCCTCGAGTAAACAACCACTTCCGGTTTATGAATGTTTACCAAAAGCTTTTCAGATCGAGTTTTTAACAATAAAACCTTAAGTTTAAAGTTTCATGCCATTCGGATCATTCGTTTTTGAGATACAGCACCCACCGACAGACAACAGACACACACACACACACAGACACAAATTTTTTTTTTCTAGAAATTAGTTTTTTGGGCTCAGGGGACCCCCCCAAAACGGATATTTCCGCAAAAAAAAAATTTCAAAAAAAAATCACGAAAACAATACTCCCCCTATATACTACGTGTATAGGGAAAGTAATTACATTTACAAATGTTAATGTTAAATTTCAAAGTTGGTTATTTATGCGTTGCAGATCCTTCATTCGAAACCAACAACAAAATAACAATAATTAAAATTAATTACGATGAAAATTATTTCATGGATATATTAGGAAAGGCAAAGATATTTTGGGAAGCAATGATTGTTTCTAGATTATTAGAAACCGTTTCATAATTTTTAATTTTACTTTATTAAAAGTATTAAAATTAATAATAAACATATTTATAATTCTATTATTTTTGATTGTAAATTTACTAAACCACATGCAATAATCTCCATGTAGTCTAGATATTTTATAAATTTATTATTTACACAAGCATGAGGTTTTAATATTTTGTATTTCCGTACTCTTCTGATAACCCTTTCTACATGAATACGTAATGATGCAATTCTCTTGGTTTCCAACACCTCTGCTTTAGAACTCTTTACACCTGCTTTTACAGATGGCGTTCTGATTAAAATGCAATTTTTCTGATGTAATATTGCATCGATTTGTTTAAAACCACGATCTGCCATCACCGAACAATTTGGTTTTAGTGTTTCTAAGTAATCCGTTCTTTTAACGGCTGTAACCTCAGTTGTACGCCCTCCAAAACCTTTTGAAATAAAGTTAATAAAACCACTTGGTGTAATCGATATTAAGTATTTAAAAGTATTTGCCTTTTTGTATTCTGACCAAGTAGCTGCTTGCTTTATGGGATCATTAGGCTTTTCAATTTCTATTTCAAAACAGTCAATAATACTTTGAACATTATAATAGTTTGCACGAAATGCTAATGGCAGAAGTTGCTTAATTTTTTGTCTTTCTGGCCAAAAAATATATGCATTCAAACAAAAACTAATTTGGGGGACTGTGTTCCGAAAGGATTTTGCAGCTTGACTGAGAAATTCCGAAATCATCAGCTATTTCATCTAAAGGGAGGTTACTTCTAATTTTTCTTAAAGTTATGTAAATGTCTTGTAGCTGCCGTTTTGTAGTTTTTACTAATAATAAAATTATAAAATAACAGTCAGTTGGTATTCCTAAATAATCAAATCATGACTAGGGCTCGATGATGAACCACTGCACTGGCAATATTCAGAAACACTTGTAATGCTAGAAGAGGATCCACTTTTTAATAATGGAGACATGCTTGTACTTGTAAATTTCTTTATCGGTTTTATTTTAATAGGTGAGCAAGCTACACTTGTTACCTTCTTTAAATCACCGACATTGTCTGTTTGAATATATCGATTTTTAAAGTTTATTGGTCTAGTTTGAATACCAATTGTAGAACACATTACATTTCTTTGACAACTTTTCTCACATACCGACGCACTAATATCAGATGTTTCTTGGATATCATTATGCGGTGAAGAAACTTTAATTGACACTTCTTCACTTATTTGATTATCCTGAGTCTTTTCTTGCTTTTGAATGGAATCCTGAAATTCTGCATTTTTTAATAATTGTCCAACCATTTCCGTTCGAGCCCTCTTGCTTGAGCCTTTTCATTGTGGTATGTTGAAAGATGTGTGGTATGTAGTTATCCATGTCTTCTTCTAACTATACATATTGAATTAATGTTTATTATGCACGGTTTCAAAAAGCAGAGCTAAATTTATCATCAAATAAAATTAACTGTAATAGCAAATTAATTAATTTGATTCTAAATTCAGCACCACTCAGTCAGTTCGTAACCGATTTAATACTTACATTAAAATGATCCTCACAAACGAAACCATTTGATTTGTTTGAGATATCTTTATCATTTCGCCTCATTGCTTTTAACCACATTTTTCTTCTTTTAAGCTGTTTATTATTAGCTGCATTTGGTAACGATATAAATATTTTGTTCGGTGTTTGAAAGGTAGTGTTTACACAGCGTGGCACTAAACAATATTTATAGTAAGTCGAAGTGCTGGGACCTATGTCTTCCAATGTATATAAATTAGGATCAATAATAAATGTAGAGTCACAAAATACACTTATTTTATTCTCAACTGTAGCTCCAACGATTCTTTTAATGCTCAATTAACTGATATGAAAGTTCGTAACAGATCACAACGTGAACAAATGCGTCACGAACCCGCCATCTGCATTCTGGCGATTTCGCGCCAACTTAAAATTTTAAAATTTATTAATTTTTTTTACCCCTTTAGGATAATTTTTTTTTCTGTTTTGTTTTATTTAACTTATTATGAAACATATAAAGTTAATTTTAAATTAATTAAAAAAAAACTCGCCAGTTCCCAATTTCAACAACGATTTTTTAGAATGCTTTTGTACATGACTAATTTAAAAAAATAAGTTTTTAAAATGGTATGTTTTAATTACTACGAATAAAACGTTTTTCTTTCATAACTCTTAGTTTTTTTTATCACGAATTTGTATGTACATACTTGAAAATTGTATATTCGTGCCATTGGATAATTTTCGAAACTTTTTAGTTTAAAAGTAGTATTATGCAGAACATTGAAATATGGTGCCTTGAACGGAACACCCTAATATATCACAATTTACATTCGTAACGACATGGAATTAAAGTTACATTGAAGTAGTTCAACTATATTGATCCTTTACTATGAAAGTTTTTACCAACTCACAAATGAATATTATCAATTTTGGTACTTATTACATGAATGGAAGAGTTATAATATATCATTATTTATAATGCAATTTATCTTCTTATATGATAATTAATCTCTAAAAGGGTAATAATTGCATTGTTCAATAGAACGATCGGGACAAGCAGGCGGCGATGTCTCGGTATCCCAGGGTTACGCCGCCTTGTAATGGATGATAATGGGTCATGCGGTTGTCACGGCAACACAACAATAATTAATTCCATTTCAAGCGTTTCATCCGTACTGGCATATAAGAGTTGTCGCGAAATAAAACATAAAGCATATCACCTACAGTACAGCCCCTCTATTATCATAAAACTCTTGATATATTTTTAATTTTATAGTTAAACTGGTTTGAATTTACGTAATTATTAGTATTATTTAAATTTATACGATTATTATGTTCTTAAAATGTTTGACGACTTTGAAAAAGCCTTTGTCATTCTGATTATTTAGCAAAATAACCTTCTAGCGGCCCCGTGTAACTTTCTGGACATTTTAAATGAATCGATATTTTAGCAAATAGTTTTTTATCTATATATAGATCTTTATAGATTATGTATATATAGCTAAGGCAACCAATATCAATATTTATGACAGATTTTATGTGCAAACTGTTTGCAGTAGAAATAAGCAAAACCATTTGATCAAATAGATATTATTTGTGTTTCTGCCAGTGATAACAAAACTAAAAATAGTTTGGGTTCGTATATCAATAACAATGTATTTGTTTGCATTTCAATTTTCGATTTGTTATTGTTTTGTAACTTTGAGGTTAAAGTGAGTTATTAAGTTCAAAGTGTTTTGTGGAATTCCACGCTTAAGTTTATAATTGCTCATTTTTCGTTCCCACATTATAGAGGATTAACGCAAAATTACCATATAATAAATGTTCAAATAAGCCTCCATTAATTCTAAGCAAGAACTAAATTCTATTATAACATTTTTATTTGATATTAATCAAATTACTTAATAAAATACAGACGCAGTATATGGTTTCAAAGTTATTTTTATTATTCTGACAATGTTTCACCACCACACAGTTGCTTCGTCAAGTAGATGGAAAAAAAGTATTTTATTAAGTGATATGGATTTTCAACAAGAAACAGCCTAATCAATCTAGTATTAACAAAATTTTGTATCTTGAATATTGCAAGTTTTAGAAATCTTTGAAACGATTGCTACTGTAAATATTTCGCTTTTAATTTCTTCATAAAAAACAGCATCAAGAAAAAGACTTCCTAGAAGACTAGCAATTTTCTATTAATTTGAATCCAAACACCTTCATATACTATTTTCTGGCTAATAATTTACAAAAAATCTTCGGAATTTAAATTTCTGCAGAGTAAAATATGAAAAATATTTTTTTTTTCGATTTTTCTTTCTTTAACTGTGAACCATTTAAGTAAGCACAATGGGCATTCTCTACGTTGCATTTTGTCCAGGAACCGCGGGTTTTAAAATAACTTTACGGGTGAGCACATGCCCCGCATTTCCTCACTAAAAAAGTCCCCCTCAAAATAGAAATAAACACAACAAAGCTATACACAAATACACACATATACCTATAAATACATACATTCTGGAATGAAGCGGTTGCCAAAATTGAAATTCAATGAAAAAAAAAATCATTCTCTAAGGAACTTACAAATTTTTTTGATGAAATAAAATATGATGCGGATATGTTATTTTTTTAAAGAAAGTTACTACTCTAGATGTTTTCAATTAAACTAAGGAACAATAATTGAGACATGTACTCAATTACAATAACAATCAACACACATGTCGACACTGTGATCTTACATTAACCCAAATTCGTTAAAAAAGAGGCGAATCAACAGTTACACATTGTATACCAGTTCGCACGCATTTACAACACACGCAGAGCAATAGCAATTACTCTCTCGACAATTAAATAAAACCTGAACTGTTTTGTGCAGCACTTGAAGGCAAATAAAAACGCCCTCACAAAACGACAGGGAGTCACGACCTCAACAGACTTCCTTTACGCCCGAGTTAGAAAATAATTTTATGGACGGTAAGAGAAAAGCACTTTCAAGGGTCGATGTGTATCTTTAGCTTGGGGGTGGGTATTTATGGAAACTGAAGATTTGAAAAAATGTTTGCATCCAACAAATTAAAGAGTTCTGTTCTGAATTTAATGAATTACTTACGTGAGGTTAATTATCTACCACTAATGGTCAACCTTATTATGTTGTACCTAATAAGAATAATTTAATTGAATGCATAATTACATACTTGTAATCGTAGACAATAGTCAATTTCATAACAGTTTTCTATTTTATTTTCGAGGTTGGAGCATTGTTATTCGTCGTTCGTTTGGGAAAACGTTTTATTGTATGAATCGATAAAGTGATGAAACAACAAGAGCGCACGTGTGTGTGCACACAATCTGCCTGCCTCTTTCATTCCTCCGCAAGTTCGTCTACCAAATAATAAGGCCGACCCAATCGATTTCCCATTCGCCCTTCCAGTTTGATTCTTTTTTATCATACTTTTTAAGGAAACAACTGCCGCAGATGTAGAAGAAATTTATTAACCGAAATCTAAAATTACTAAACTATTATTAAGGGAAATAAATCAATAAAGTAATAACAGGGAAAGCTGGTATAAAAGGAACTAGTTTTTTTTTTATTTCTGAGCATGCGGCTCATTTAAGATTCCATTTCAAGAGAACCGATGACGCGCACACCGGTGCGTAATGTAAAAATACGCCCGCCAACTGGAATTAATCGTCCCCCACGAATATCTGCCCGCCCACGCGTATCGGAAAACCGTTTTTTTCTTCACAGGCAGCTTTCCATTAACAAAGTAACCAGCAATAACAGGCCGCGCACGCCAATGCACGACGTCAATGGCAATCATAATAATGGTGCCTGTTGCACCTGGAGTGCAAGAAGAAAGTCAAGAGAGTTAATTAAGTATCGAAATCGCGGCTGGCTGCAAGGTGTAAAAAGAAAATTTCTATTGACACACATGATTATCAATGCAATTCAATTTGTGCTTTTCATATAATTATATTAAGGCAACTGATGATGGTGAATTTCATTTAGTACATTTGTAGATGACAAATTGGAAAGAAAGTTGGACAACATGTAAGTCCAACGTTAAACAACTTGAGAACATGGGAATATACTTTCTATTGTTATGTGAACTCTATATTTTTCTTACACTCCTAAAAATGACATGAACCAAAAATTCGTAATTTAGTATACTATTGAATTAATTTTATTAAATTTCCCTGAACTGCAATAGGTTGGTTTTGTTTCTGAAATTGTTTCAGTCAACAATAAAATTAATACAAAAATGTAATGAAGAAGGAAATACGATTACTTTGATTTACCATTGGTAATGGGAAGGACTGTACTTCTTCACAGTCCAAACACAAAATTATTGTGTTTAATTTACCGAGAGGTCGTTGCTGTATTTAAGGAATATAATGTTAAGAGGCATTACAAAACAAAACATAAGGATTATTTGAAGTTCGATAATTAAGTGAAACACTCAAAGCTCAAGAAATTTAAATCGCAATTAAAAGCTCAACAAAAAATTTTTGGTGCAGAATTAAGTTCTTCTTTTATTTTCAATTGCAAAAAAAAAGAAAACATTTTCAGTTGATGAATTTGTGAAAGAACGTTGATGTGAAGGATATTTTGCCTGATAAAAGAAATTTTTTTTCAAAACTAAGCCTATCGTGGTAAACAGTGTGCCATCGAATGAATGACATTTCAAATGAAATTATCTTAAAACTGATGAATTCCAGATTTCAAAAAATTTCCTTGGCATTTATGAAAGTACATACATTTCAGACTCGGTTAAGCTTGTAGTATTCCTTAGTGGAGTAACCGAATAGAAACGTTAAATTTAATACGTTTCGAAGATACAATAACAGGAGAAGATATTTTTCATCGCGTTAAAACTATTTATCGATGAATCATGTTATGCAAATAACTATAAAAACAATGAATTATATTTGATCACATGCACTTCCGCATCGACAATTCCTGTTCCTGAAAGAATTAGATTCTGAATATGGTGATGTTGTATACTTCAGTCAATCTAGTCAGATGATTAAGTAGTGTAAGATGTTTAGAGCAGTTTAATGAATGACAAGCAAAGACCTATAACAGAATTAAGAAATGATGAGTTATTGGATATATGCTTTTAGTGGTTAATGTCGAAAAACTCAATTAATTAAATTTATCCTTGCAAGGAAAAGATTACCTTACAATGACATCAATGCGTTCCAGAGGAAACTGTTATTTGAATCGCAATTGAAAAGTAATAACGCTCACTACTTCCACTGTTGAAATATTTGATTAAATAAAATAGTGAAGTAATATATATATATATATATATATATATATATATATATATATATATACAACGTGTCCACGTAAGTATGCAACAAATAGGAAACTTTTTTATTATTAATTTCTCAAAAATTTTATTCTTTATAAAAGTTGGTGCTTGATCTTAAACGTACTAGAAAGGCAATACAAATGACATTAGACGCTAAATTAGCAAGATATTGAACAATTTTTATAACTTTTGCACTTTTTAAGCGAATTTTATCAAGTATTCTAAGTTTTGACGTATCTGTCATTAATATTTATCATTAAGAAATAATTAATTATTAATTTATAAAGAGTTGTTGTCTCCTAAATTATGGCAGAACAGATTTGGTGCTAATATAATAACTGTAAAACCTGCAGAGAATCAGTTACTCACAAGTGTCAAGAATCTTAAAGCAATTTAAAAGTTCCGGAAAATTTGAATTGCATTTTAAAAAAGAACGTACTAAACCAGTGATAAATGTGAAGAATTCGTTAGATATCTTGCAAAGTGTGGTTGAAAATCCTTAAATATCTGTTAAAAAGGGCGCTAGAAGTTTAGGAATGGGAAAATCAACAGGGGGTACTAACGGCAAAAAAGTTTAAAGCATTTAAACCAAGATATGTTGAAACTTTGCAAGAACATGATTGCGACAATTGTTCTGAATTTTGTTTCATGGTAAAAGGTGAAATGGAGATTGATGGAACATTTCCTAAGAGGATCATGTTTACAGATGAAGCTACATTTACTACAAATGGTGTAGTTTCATTACAATGCTATCGTTGGTGGTCTGCAAAAATCAATATTCTCGAAAAATAAATGTTTGGTGTGAAATATTATAGGGCCCTACATATTTCGGCAGAGTTTAAATTCAGAAAGATATTTAGAATTTTTAAATATGAATTTGACATGTTACCATTGGCAACAAGCATAAACCAAAGAGAATTCTCTTTGGTTTATGCTGGATGGGTACCTGCACATAGTGCTCGTGTCGAAGCTGAATATTTAAATGCACAATTTAATGAGAATTGGATTGGAAGACATTCAAGATTTCCATGGCCTGCTCGCTCACCCGATCTAAAACCACTTGATTACTTTTTATGGGAGTGGTTAAAAACATAGTGTATTCCGAAAGGCCTTTTTAAAATTTAGAGGATTTAAAAAATAAAATTAGAAATGGTATAAGATATTTAAATAATCATCCCAATATTCTTGAAAATGTAATCAGAGATTTTAACACAAGAACAAAAAGATCAAGCACCAACTTTTATAAAGAATAAAATTTTCTGAGAAATCAATAATAAAAAAGTTTCCTATTTGTTGCATACTTACGTGGACACGTTGTATATACCATATATATATATATACAGGGTTATTCACGCTATACGGCACGGAATATTGTGGCCAAAATACGTGACTTTCAAAAAGTTTCACTTTGGGGATATATGGGGGTCTATTAGGGCTACTTTTTAAAATTACTTTCATAATACACAGGGTGTCCCAAAAACCCTAAAAGTATCAAAGTTGTGTTTTTTTAACGAAACACCCTGTATTTTATTGTATTTTTGGATCCTTCGATCAAAATAAGTGTGTGTTTTAATAAGGTTTTTATTACCTAAACCTTAGGGTTTTTGAAATAATTTGAATTTTGTAAAAATTTAACCTAATTTTCATGTTTCAAATACTTAAAAAGTAATTAAGTTATGCATACCAAATTTACACTGAAATGTAACAATAGATCATATTTTATTTTCCAAGTATAATAAACTTGACATCTTATGCCGGGTGTAAAAAAATTGGAATTAAACAAATGAGAACTTTAATGGCTATAACTTCAATCATTTAAATGGAACGCCATATTTTTCAATTTGTCAGCAAATGCACTTTTTAATTACCAATCTTATGGTATTTATATCTTAAGTCTTAAGTCTTCTCGTTTTTACAGAAAACGCCAAAATATTGTTTATTGCACGGTTTTAGTACTTTTTAAGTAAAAATTTAAATGTATCTAGTTTTCTATTGTATTTAAAAACGTAAGATAATTAATTTAGTCTGTTACTTTAGTTTAAAAATGCCTGTCTTTTGTTATGGTTGTGTTATTTTGCGTTTTTGTGTTAGATCGTTAGTAATCGTTATTGTTTGAACATCGTTGTTGTATTTAATAGTAAAAAATGAAAATTTTCACAGGTTTTCTTATACTGGGGTTTTTATAACTGACACTTCCAATTTCTTTAAACTGGATTAATAGTCTCTCAAAAATGGCTGGCTTAGGGGGATTTCTTTCGGGAAACCTTTAAGTATAAACTCAACAAGCCAAAAACAATTTTGATAACATTCTCCAAGCATAAAAATAATGCCAATACCCCCTTCTTTTGTGTAAATCTTCATTTTTTACCAAAAAATACAACAGCGATGTTCAAACAATAACGATTACTAACGGTCTAACACAAAAATGCAAAATAAGACAACTATAACAAAAGACAGGCTTTTTAAACTAAAGTGACAGATAAATTAATTATCTGACGTTTTTAAATACCATAGAAAACAAGATTCATTAAAATTTTTACTTAAAAAGTACTAAAACGGTGCAATAAACAATATTTTGGCGTTTTCTGTAAAAACGAGAAGACTTAACACTTAGGATATAAATACCATTCGATAGGTAATTAAAAGGTGCATTCGCTGATAAATTAATAAATATAGCGTTCCATTTAAATAAATGAAGTTATAGCCATTTAAAGTTCTCATTTGTTTAATTCCATTTTTTTACACCCGGCATAAGATGTCAAGTTTATTATACTTGGAAAATAAAATATGATCTATTGTTACATTTCAGTGTAAATTTGGTATGCATAACTTAATTACTTTTTAAGTATTTGAAACATGAAAATTAGGTTAAATTTTTACAAAATTCAAATTATTTCAAAAACCTTAAGGTTTATGTAATAAAAACTAGTGATGGGCAAGATCGATCAAAAAAGATCGACTGCTCGATACTTGCAAGTGATCGAGCCGCTCGATCTTTCTCGATCGGCTCGATCTTTTCGATCGGCTCGATCTTTTCGATCGGATCGATCTTTTCGAGCGGCTCGATCTTTTCGATCGGATCGAGCGGCTCGATCGTTTCGATCGGATCGATCTTTTCGAGCGGCTCGATCTTTTCGATCGGATCGAGCGGCTCGATCTTTTCGATCGGATCGATCTTTTCGAGCGGCTCGATCTTTTCGATCGGATCGAGCGGCTCGATCGTTTCGATCGGATCGATCTTTTCGAGCGGCTCGATCTTTTCGATCGGATCGAGCGGCTCGATCGGATCGATCTTTTCGAGCGGCTCGATCGTTTCGATCGGATCGATCTTTTCGAGCGGCTCGATCTTTTCGATCGGATCGAGCGGCTCGATCGGATCGATCTTTTCGAGCGGCTCGATCGTTTCGATCGGATCGATCTTTCCGATCGTCTCGATCTTTCTGATCGGCTCGATCTGTTTGATCGGCTCGATCATTTCAAACCACTTGACGGCTCGATCTTTTTGGAGTGGATCGGCCTAGGAAAGATCGATAATTGAATCACACTATTTCTTTAAGTTATTCTCTTTTATGCAGCCTTTATTAGGCCATAAGAGCGAGCAACGGTTAATCTTTCACGATAATGAAAATAAATATTTGAAAATTATTCCAGATGTATCATAATTTTCATAGTTACTTATCTTAAAAGATAATCTTACTGATTCTAATTTTTAATTTAATATGATTAAAAAATACTTTTTATTATTATTAATTTAAGTACTGTCAAGTAATAAACTATTTAATAGACAACTGTTACTCGTATTTAAATTCAACAAATTAGTAATTATTTAATTTAATGAACAAAATAGTACTTCTCATCAAAGTGGTCACTTAAAAATATAACTGGACAGTAGAGGTGAGATAAATAATTACTTTTCAATAACGGTTATACTAAGAAGTAACTAGTTATTTTTAACGTTATTTAATAATGGTCACTAAATAGTATTCATTTTTAATAAAGATTTATGTTGATTCATTTTATAATAGCTATTTATTTACTAAATATACTTATAATTTAACAAAAAGAAATACAGTATGTAATATTAAATAAAACACTAGTTTGGCACTTTTTTCACTTGGTTTATTTTATAGCTAAATGTACATTTCGGTCACAAAGTGACCATTTTCAATAGCAAACTGAAAATTGCTATTGAAAATGGTCACTTTGTGACCGAAATGCACATTTAGCTATAAAATAAACCAAGTGAAAAAAGTGCCAAACTAGTGTTTTATTTAATATAAATATTTTCACGTACGCATAAAACTCACCGACAGTATGTAATATGTAGAAAATAACAAATTCAATAAGTTATTTCTTCTAGTAATTAATGTAATAAAAGCCGTCTTCTTAATTCTTTCGTAATTCATTTTCGTTGAGTGAGTGTAAATTGATGAATCAGTCGACGTCCACATTTTTGCGGCCTTGTCGATTTCTTTGTATTTTTAAGATGTATTTAACGTTCAGCATTATTTACTTAACTGTTATTGATATTGATTTGAAATTATTCCAGAATAGTTACTCATCTTAAAAGTTAATTTTACAGTATCTAATTTTTAATTTAATTTAATATACATTTTTAAAACGTGTTTCATTATTACGAAATAATTATTTTTAAGTAATGCCAATAATGGCGATAAAACGATTTAATCTAGTAAAAAATAACAGGCCACAGAATTTGTATCATATATTCGAAGGGGATGATTTTTTTTCGGGGATGAAATATGTATTATAGGTGTTTTGTTTTAGGGGGGGGTATGATTTTCAAAGAATAATTTTACAGAGGTGGTTTTTCGAAGGGGTTATTTTTAAGAGGGGTTGTGATTTTACAAATACCAATGTTTTAATATCAATAACAGGTAAATTGTCATTAGAGGGTGGTTTTCCAATAATGTTTTTACAGATTTTTACCCCCCGAAAAGTAGGGTCATTTTTTTGGGGGATGATTTTTTGTTGGGGGGGGGGGTTGATTTTCAAGGGATGGTTTTTCGGAGGGGTGATTTTTGAAAGGAGTTGTGATTTTACAGATACGTTTCACAACCTAGTTTTCTAAGGGAATGATTTTCCATGACGGATTTTTGTTTTTAATTTCCCCACCAGGGTGAATTTTGTTAGTAGTGATGATTAGAATTATTATATAATTATTGCTCTCAATCACCGTTAGTAATTTTGTAACGTTATACAACCACGAGGGTAAGGTGATTTTCCAAGAATTATTTTACAAGGAGCTGTTTTTCGAAGAGAAGATTTTTTAGAGGGGTTGTAATTTTTCAGATACGTTTCATGACGTAGTTTTATTTTCTTATTTTTTTTTTAGTGATTTTCTGATCAACTGAATTCCCTCGATCTGTTTGATCGGCTCGATCTTTCTGATCGGCTCGATCTCTTCGATCCGCTCGATCTTTTCGAGCGGCTCGATCTTTTCGAGCGGCTCGATCTTTTCGATCGGATCGAGCGGCTCGATCTTTTCGATCGGATCGATCTTTTCGAGCGGCTCGATCTTTTCGATCGGATCGAGCGGCTCGATCTTTTCGATCGGATCGATCTTTCCGAGCGGCTCGATCTTTTCGATCGAGCGGCTCGATACTTCAACTGATCGATCATTGATTGATCGATCCTTCAGATGATCGATCTTGCCCATCACTAATAAAAACCTTATTAAAACACACACTTATTTTCATCGAAGGATCCAAAAATGCAATAAATTACAGGGTGTTTCATTAAAAAAAATACAACTTTGATACTTTTAGGGTTTTTGGGACACCTTGTATATTATGAAAGCAATTTTAAAATGTAGCCCTAATAGACCCCCATATATCCCCAAAGTGAAACTTTTTGAAAGTCACGTATTTTGGCCACAATATTCCATGCCGTATAGCGTGAATAATCCTGTATATATATTATCAAAAATGCCATTTACCTTTCAGTGTAGGGTATGAATTTTACATTACATTGTTACAATACTTTTATTTTATTTATTTGCGAACTCTTTCCACTCTTCTTCTTTTCGTCCCCAATTCCTTTCCTAGTTTTACTGTCTTTCCTCTATTGTTTATTATTTCTTCTATTTTGTTGTCCCAGTTTTCTCTTGGTCTTCCTCTTCCTCTTTTGTTTCCCGTTCCCAAATTTGTTTTGTTTGATTTGTGCTTTCCATTCTGATTAGGTGTCCCCACCAGCTGAGTTGTTTCCTTTCTATAAACTTATCTAATGATTTAATTTCCAGTTCTTCTCTTATGTATTTATTTCTTATTCTGTCTCTTCTCATTACTCGTTTTACTCTTCTCAGATATTTCACATCTATTGCCTGTAGTCTCTCATAATACATTGTGTTCTTTATTCTGTTGCTTTATTCGACCTCCATTTTTCCATCTTCTGTGATTTCTACTCCTAGGTAATTTAATTGCTCCACTTGTTCTATCACATGTTTTTCTATCTTTATATTTGTGTGTTCTTTCAGTTTTCCTACTATCATTACCTTAATTTTGTTGTAGTTCATTTTCATGTCATATTTCTTTAGATGTTTATTCCATACGTTCAGGTTGTGCTACCAATTCCTTTCATTTTCTGTTATCACTACTATATCGTCCACGTATGCTCCTTCTGATATTTTGACCACTTGCATATTCCTGTATCCTAATTTGTTTTTAAGATTTCTGCTTTCATACTCTTCATTATTTCATCTATATATATGTTGAATAGACTTGGGCTTAGTCCTCCTCCTTGTCTTAGTCCATTATTTGTCTTGAATGTTCTTGATATTTGCTCCTTGTATATTACTGAATTACTGTTGTATATGGTCTGTATTAATTTGACTGTCTTATTTTCTATACCCATTTTGTCAAGTATTCTCCACAATTTCTTTCTTGATATCATGTCAAATTCTTTTTCTAGGTCTATAAATTCTAGATATGTGTTTTTATTATTCTGTGTTACTCTTATCGCTGTTTCGTGTCTCTTGCTCATTGTTATTTGTATCTAGTAAGTCTTCAAAATATTGTTTCGATCTCTCTTTTATTTCTTCCTTTTCCTTCATCATTCTTCAATGTTTATCTTGTATGTATCTCGCCTCTTGCCCTGCATCCTTTTATGATTTTGTAGAATAACTTTTGGCTTTTTTTTGCGTTCTTCTCACCGAACTTTTCCCAATCCCTGGTCTTTGCTATTCTGACCTCGTCTTTTACTATTTTCCTCTTTTCTTTGCATCTTTCATAGTTATTATTGTACCTTTGCCATGCCTTTTTCTTTTCTTTCATCTTTTCGTGTATGTGCTCTGACCACCAAGCTGTCTGTTGTTTCTTGTTTGCACTCTTCTTAACCCCACAAGTTTGTTGTGCCGCCTCTTTTTAAGTTATTCCACATTTCCTCTACATTGTCGCTTCCTTTTATCACTGCTAGCTTGTCCTCTACTGTCTCCTTATATCGTATTGCTGTTTCTTGATCCCTTAGTTTATATGATCTTATTTTGCTGTAGTTTATTGCTGTAGTTGGTGTAAGAAATATAACTGTGTTTATTTAATTAATTAAATATAGAGTTAGACAAATACAACAAAACTTTTGAAATATATTGATTTCCCTTGCATGTTGAAATCAAGTTGGCCCCAGAATATCATCACATGGAACTGGTTGACTTACAGTGCAATATTTAATTAAAACACATTTTTAAAATATCGGAAACAAAAATAGATTTTTATAACACTTACATCGCAAATAGAAATTTACGATTTGAGAAATCTATCATGAAAAGTGGTTACTGCTGTGGTTTAACTTACACCTGCAAATCTTTTTTTAAAATGATTTGTAAAAGCTAAAACAAAAGAGTGGAGAAATAAATACCTCACTAGTAAAATAAATATTTTTATTAATTCTTTGATTCATTCACTCATGCATTCATTCTTTTATTCAGTCATTAATTAATTAATTGATTCAAACATTTATTTATTCAATCATTCATTAATTTATATTAATATTTGTGGGACATATAATTTCACATGTGGCATGCGGAGTTATGATTTTCAAAGTGGCCCGCAAGATTATTTGAGTTGGCCACCCCTGTTGTAGAAGCACTTTAGGGTGACTTAAACAGTATTGAATTATGGTGCCAGGCAAATGAACTAAAATAAGTGTTTGCACATTTATTTATTTGCATTTTAAATTATGTTTGAATATTTAGTTTGATATTGTGTTAATATTTTACATTTGCATTTTGTTTGTTTAGTTATTTGTTCTTGTCTTGTTTACCTATGCTACTTATTATACTTTTAGTTAATTTATTTTAGGTAGTGAATAGCATTGAGTAATAATAAATTATTTAGTTATATTAAATTAATTATGGTCGGTCAATTAATTTTGTAACCATTTTTCTATGTTCAATTATTGTATTTTTATAACTGAAATGTTATGCAAATTCAATGTTTTTTTTTTGAGATATTCCGTAATATGAATTATCACTTAAATAAAATAAATGGAGCAAAGACAAAATTCATTATAGAAGAGGTGTTTCAAATATGATAATTATTTATCGGAGGAGTATTAGATTTAAATGCAAATGAACCAAACAAATTCATGCAATATTTTTTATAGCTTATGTAAAATTTCTGTTGTAATAATTTACTCACCAAGAATGTGACCATAGAGCATGATATCATAAACAATGTGAACTGTAAATTCTCACATTCTTTCACAAATGATTTGCAATTAATTTGAGTGACATAACTATCATAATGTAAATAATCAGGAAGAAGTTAACAAACACCTTTCATTATTAACAAATTTCAGTTGATTTAAAAATTTCATGTATTAATTCGCTATTCCTTATATTATATAAATAAATATTTTTTTTAAATAATTGTTGTCTTTCATAGTTTTTAGAAAATTGTTGCTTTATTAATGTTTTTTTTACAATTTATACCCAAAACGACGATCTACAATTCTTGTTTGCTATTATATTCAACTGAATATAAAAATAATAATTTAAAACATTACAAATATCTTTAAGAAAATGACACTCAGTTTTATTCCTTACTTCACTTGTTTAAGGAATAAAACTGAGTGTCATTTTCATTTTTAAAACACTTCACTTAAACTCAAATAATTAATAGCGAAACATCTTCATGTTATGTTTCAAATTTTTACTTTTATTTAAAAAAAGTAAAGAAGTTTATTTGACAGATGTAAATACATTTAGACCATTGTTGCTATTGTAGTTGGGATTTTTGTAATACACTAATCACTTTTATTTAATTCAATAACGGTCATGGTTTTAAATTATAACAAATGTTTTTGTTCGTCAAATTCATATAATTGATTCCATCAAAAGTGTAGACCAACAAGTATTAATTTATAATTTATGTTTTATTTTACTACTTTGCCTGGTGAATGGTGATCTTTTCTTTATAGTGAAGAATTTCAATTATGATATTTATCAAACCACCCATCGATTTAACCCATTTAGACCCAATCGGTCGAAAACGACCAGACAACACTCTATCCCAAACGGTACGAAACGACCGTACTAAATACCTTTAATTAAAAGTCAGTTGTGTATATTTTATGGTGCTAAAGGGTATACCCTCTGTATAAGTGATGTTTAGACTACCATATTGACTGATCACCCCATAATAAACTTAGTAGTTATTTGTTTTTTGTGGGAATAACTTCGTACGTAAAATTGTTCAAGAACATGGCGGAAAATAATCGTTAATAACTAATTTAATTTTAACTTAAATATAAATATTTTCTGCTCATATATAATAAAACTCCACTTATTACAATACCAACTAGCAATCAAATCAAAAAACAAGTTTCTATGCTGATAAATGGCGATGCAAATGAAAGTGTTCGTTTTCGACCGTTTGGGATAATAAGTATAAAAATCTATAACAGTATTTGAGGTATGCTCCAATATAAAGCAATAAATCTGTGAACGAATCAATGATCAAATATTTCGCTAAACATTCATGTAAGTAGTAAAAAACTTATAACTGAATTATATATCAAGGAAGGAAGGAAGTTACCAGTACAGTACGAGAAAATAGGACCGAAAAATGTTGACTGCTCAATAGTAAATTAATGAAAAGAAGTGATCGCGGTACGATCTATAGCCGTATTGACAAAGATAATTGTATTGAAGTTATAAGTTGTATAGATAACAGTGTTGTTACCATTTTGTCTAATCAAAATGGCATAGAACCAGTGAAGAAGATATCGCGCTTTTCTCTAAAGTAAATAAAAGTTTGAGGTACACTTATGGTATCAATATGTACAGTAAATACATGGGAGGAGTAGATCAAATGGGCAACCACATTTTAAATTGAACCTTCGATATAACTGTAAATATCTCAAGAGTTTCGACTCAAAATTAGATAAATTAGACATGTTGTTGAAGCAGAATACCAAAGGTATGGTTACAAAATGACGAGACCAGATCCTAGCCAGAAATCAAAGTAAGCCAAATGCAAAAAGATATAGCAAGGCATTTAGTGCTAACTGGTTAAAAAAGCGCAAATTGTAAAAATAAAATTAACTGCACGTGAAAATTGTAATATCCCTTGATATGCATGATAAATCTTTTATAGAATATAGTAAGTAGTTAATATTGTTAAAATTAATAGTTTTCGTAAATAAAATCTATAATTGTTATACACTTATTTAACTATTTGTTTATTACAAACAATATTCTAACATTATAGACAATATTATAATAAAGTACATAATTTTTAATTTGTAGCACATTATCCCAAACGGTCGTTTTCGACCTAAGCCATAAGTCCAAAAATAAAAATGGCATTTAATAATTTTCTTTTATTTTCATCTTAGATTGAATAGTTTTATCATAAGAAATAATGACAAATACAAAGTAATTTAAAAAAAGTTTCGGGCACATGGGAGTATAATATTTATCGAATTACGGGTCTAAATGGGTTAAACTAGATCCAGAAGGTATTTATATATAAATAAATTATTTATATATCACTTAAATAATTTTTTAGGACATACTGCAGCACGTGTTCTAGTTTAAAACTTGTTATTACTTTTTCATTATAATGAATGAAAGTGAGCGGAATTAGTCACTTTCCAAGCGTAACCCAGCGTTCTGTGTTAATCGCATCGGATCTGTATCTGTGCCCTCCTTGCTCAAAAAGAGAGACAAACAAACACAGAACTTTCCAATTGGCGCTTTGATTCACTTTCACTCCATTGTGCGGAAACGGATTGCCTTATATCGTTTATATTATTGCTTAAACGCAAAAAAATAGGAATTACGAAAGGAGGATACTGCACGGATGTACGAAGCGTGGGTGTGTCTATGTGTGGACATAAAGAATTTAATTGTGTAATAATTTCAACGTAATTAAATTGAAATCAAAAAGGAATAATGGCATCCATTGTTGCGCAAAATATTAATTAAGAATATTAATCATTTGTAATGTTTTTTATGGTTGGCCATGTAATATTTGACTTCCTTTAGCATTTAATGTGATAATTAGCAATCTGAATAGAAATAAAAAGTAATATCTTTTTTTCTAATTAAACATCTTCATTTGTTTTACCCTTGAGAATAAAAATAATAGAAACAATGTGCATACAATTGAGAGAATAATATCTTTATTCACATAAGCATTTAGTTTTAAAATTATTGTTTGGGCTGTTGACGATCTATTCTTCTACCCTGAATCTAATTTACATTTACGCAAATTAGGATCAGGGTAGAAAATCGATGGGCAACAGTCCAAAAAATGGTTTTAAAACTAAATGCTTATATGAATAAATAAAGTAAAATACGAATATTATTGCATTTATATAAAAAAATTAAGATGTTTTATATTTAATGGCACTTTAGAGGGACTAAACTTTCGTTCGAAGTAAAAAGCTAACATACATATATAAATATAAATACTACTATTATTTATAATTAACCACTTGCTCTATGATTTAATTTTCGATAATCGTGCCGCGCTCTACAATATAACATGAAGTAACATTGACGTGTGTGGCACGTCTTTATATTTATAGTGGTTAAGGTTTCAAGTAAAAATCACATTAAATTAGGAAAATCATATTTTCATTTAAATTATTATTTTCAAATTTGAAACCACCACAACAACATAAAAAAACAACATGAGTAATAATTTTGAATGTTAAGAATTAATTTGAATTTAAATTCGTACTTTTTTATGCATTCATTGTTACTTGGAAAGTAATTACCTCAATACTTCAACTCGTTTGACCCGGCAACATTACTTATCATATCGCTATTCAAAAAAAAAAACCAAACCGTTGTGCCACATTCTATTAACAGCAGATAAGGGATGACACATACACAATCACACAGAGATGATAAGATATTCCAGAAAGTGGCCAGTGCAAACAGCACTCAGTGCAGCGCTTATCAATGCAATTGTTTTCCATTAAACTATATCTGAAGAGCGAGGGAAATTGTTGTTTATATCGTGGGAAACCACAAAATTAAACCTAACAGCTACTAAATAGTTTTACTCAAAATGTTATTGATTTCAATATTTTTTTCTATTTTAAAAATATAATAAAAAATCTATAAACAAAATAATTTGAACATTTTCAAATGTAGGATGAAATAAAACACGATTTTCTATGTTTTTTTACCACGGTATATTAATGATTTTACATTAATGAATTATGTTTGACTATAGTTTCGACTCTTTCAAG
The DNA here is from genome assembly GCA_963969525.1 of Ontholestes murinus. Taxonomy (NCBI): domain Eukaryota; kingdom Metazoa; phylum Arthropoda; class Insecta; order Coleoptera; family Staphylinidae; genus Ontholestes; species Ontholestes murinus. The sequence goes on along the minus strand of OZ018394.1, from coordinate 47,708,371 downwards.
TCATTATCAACTAGATAATGAAATACCACATAGTAACGGTCACTACCATCCTGTTTCTTAATTTGAAAATGTTTATGAATGTAAAAAATGTAACTATATCTAAAAATTAAACCACATATTTTCTAGATATTAAAAATTAGTATAGATATTATTTTTTTTAAATAACTAACTACACTTGATGTTGATAATTTGGTGAAATATTCTTAGAGAAATCACTTGTTGAGCAAATGTACACCATTATTTATCAATCAAACTTAATTCTTGAATTTTAGAGATATCAACTTCGTGGTATATTTTCAATTATAACAATAGAGCCTTTTTGGATACCACTCTTTATTTTTTTCACTGTGGCTAGTTTCAATTACAGTGTAACCAATATTTTTTTAATACATATTTTAAGTATTTAAATAAAGTGAAACTCACTTTGTTGATATCACACTATTTGATATCAACAAAGTGAGCTTTACTTTATTTAAATATTCAAGATGTATCACGAAGTGAACGCCTCGACCGTTAATCAATATATTTTAAGTACGATAAATATTACCCTGTAATTGAAATTAGACATAATCAAATAAAAAGTGGTATAAAAAAGTTAATTATTGTCTTTACTTGAATAATCAAACTTAACATACAAAATTCTGAACTACGGCAATTAAACGATAACAAATAATTCTGATTAAAAATAATTCCAACCATATGTTACGATTTTTCAAATTTATAGTATTGTTCTTTTTTGGTCCATATAATACATATTTTAAATGATGTTTTTAAATAATTAATTCATATTGTATGAATTCTAATTAAAATATCACTATAAATAATCTTTCTTGTATTTTTTTCCTATTAATCACTTGACGAACCATTGTGTAAATTGATTAAAAATTCACTTGGTTAGTTTCACTTTATTTTTTTTTTTATTATCCGACTAGTTTTGGTACTGGGCCATAAAATTTGTTGTATGTTTGTACATTTATAATCATAATTATTTTAATTTAATTTCTGTTAATACAATTATCTGTAAAGAATACATATATTGAAAATGTAGAAATAATTCCATTATTTAAAACAAAATCAAAAATTATACTTAGTTTATTATTAAATTTAACACACTTCCCGCATAAGCCCGAGATATCTCAAGCAACGAGTAACTACTTTCAAAAATAATTGTGCGAGAAAGGGTTAAAGAAAAATTAATGATACAATTAAACATATACCATGAAATAAAATAGTAATTATACATTTTATTTATTAAAATATACGTAGATAACATTATTAAAAGTGAAGAAGTGTTTTATTTTGAACGTTTAAAATGTATTTTGTGCATAAATTTTTGATATTACTTTATCCTAATAGCAATATAAAGAATGAGTTATTGAAATCACATATTCATATGCAAATTTAACTGTGGTATTTGACTCCTTCAACTGTAATCACTTTTATACACTGTAAAAGCAACTTTCACCATTACAATTTTATTACTGCTGCATTATAGCAAGGCAATCGTATTCACTCAAAGAGAAGATCGGACAATTTTAAGGTACTAGTAAGGGTGTAGAGGTTACTAAAAACTATTATTAAAATACTATAACATTAATGTAATTGAATAGTGTAAAGGATTGTCAATATTATTACACTATCGAAAGATTATTAAATGATCAATACAATTGACAGCCGATGACAGATGAACCATTACGGCTCTCACCTGTCGTATTGATCCTTCGTTACATAAGCAAAGTAGCACTAAAAACATGAACATCCGCGTTTCCTGGTTGCGAGGAGTAATTAACCTAAAAACTACAGTAAAAAAACCTGAAATGAAGATGGAGAACGCGCTCACCTGCGAGTTACTATTCGAGTCCTCGATCACCTTATCCGTTTCCATTTTGATCATTGTTCTTCGCCCGGTTTAACCACACAGAAATACAGATCACAGATATGCGTTTTTTTTGTTGCGTGTAAAATTACTATAAAGTACGCGGAGGTTGGTTCCTCTCCTCTGCGCTCTCTCACAGTCACGGTAACGATCCGTGCATACCTCACCTCTTCGGACGCGTACGCGCGGGGGCCTCACGGGAACTGGCGCTGCGGCGTCCGCATGCTTTACTCCTCCGCCTTTCTCGCGCGTCGGTTCGGGGGACGCGTTTTGTTGCACTTTACTTTTAACGTGGCCGAATTCCCCTCGCGAAACTCGCCGTGGCCGCGATTCGGATTACTTTATTCTGCACTTCCACTTCGACGGGCCGTCACGGATTTTAACGCGATGGCGACGTTGCCGGTTCTACGCAAAATTCTTCACCACTAGAATTAAAGTTGTTTACCTTAAAAACCTGTACATACTAATAATTGAATACATCCATTACTAAATTTCTAATATTTGAATTAAGATAGATAGTAAAAAATGTCATTCCAAAGTTTAACCTCATTAAAAAAAATATTTTTGTCAATAATAATTATAATAAATCTAGTCCGGGTCAGCAATTGAATGGATGACTGGTACCATTCGCCATTGGGATCCAAACAATAGCGCTTTAGAGCGACAGGGGCGATCCCTTAAAATAACAAGCTCATTGACAGATACAAATAAGCAGAAGGATCATATAGTCGAGAACCAATCACTAGTAGAACAATTACTAAAACAAATCTAACAGTTTTTAGTACATTAAAATTTCAACATAACAATCTCCTCTTTCTCTTCGTTTGCGTGGTTAATGACCTTGGTTTTAAGCCTTCTTGACCTTGCACGGAAAACTAGATGATGTAATTTAGCAGCACTCGTGTAGTTCCAGTAAGTATTGGTAGACAGACATGCAAGTGGACATTAAGAAGAATTTTGTGCGTTGGATATGAATGTAAGGTTAAGTTTTGTTCATTAAAATTTCAATTTCTTTTTTATAGATTACAATAGAAACTAATGATTTTCACCTGTATCAATAATACACGCTCATATTCAAATTATAATTATTAAAGAAATTGTCATTTTAAAATTATATGCATATTTTGTATTACTTTTTTACAACTTCGACGTAGATAATAAATTATTAGTTTCTTATAAATTCGCAGCCATTTATATACAATTTAATAAACTGTTTGATACATTTTAGTCAATACAAATTGACAAATGTCAATTTTGGCTATGAATTTTGACGGAATATTTTTATTTTTGATTTAACAAGAAACAAACAATAATATTTGATATATAAACATAATTTCAATCATAACAAAATATTATATACAATATTTTACAAACATATTCTATTTCTTTTAAATATAATCGATACTTCTGCCACTCTCTTTATGGAACCAATTTTTCAAATTGGCAGTAGTAAAACTCTTCTTTTGTTAATGATCCGACAGAAATACGTGGCAGTTACCTAACAATAATGAAATGGAACATAATAAGAGTTTTATCGGCAGAAAGACCTCTGGTCGATAGCCTTTTGACAAATTAATACATTAACACATCATTCATTATTCATTATTCCAATGTAAATATGTACAAAATTTGTCAATAAATATATGTTACTACTAAGAGTTTTACTTCTCCCAATATTCTATTTCCACTTGAAATTATAAACTTATATCCATGCGATATATTTTATAAGTAATAAAAATATAGCTATTTTTTACTTAAAGTTGAGTTGTTATAAGATTACCCTTTCCTAAAGAGAAATGGTAAACGTGGCAACATCACAAATCCCTACTTTTCGCGGCGTGACTCGTTCTGGGCAACGCGTGGCCCCTACCAATAGTCCGTCCTGTCTGTCGTCACTGCTTCAACACGTTGAGTCATCTGCATCACTTTTACGCCAGTCACAGTGCGCACACATTTCACAATTAAATATAAATATTACAACAGGCTGTGAAAATTTCCGCATTACTTCTTTTCGCCCTAATTATTTTCGATAGCATTAAGATTAAGTACTCTAATTAAATGCACATTTTTGGTATTTTTTATATTTATACATGAGAAAGAAATTGCAGCAAATATAGCAAAAGCCGGTTAAACAGTGTAAATTCTCGCAGGAATAAAGGATTTAGTTACTGTTCTTTTAAATTAGGTTAGTTGTCTAATGTGTCATCAGCTTGGGTTGTTTAAGAATTTAATTAACTTAACAAAAAAGTATTTTTATCGGAAAATGAAAAAAATCGATTATTCGTTATTTAATTATATTATTAATTAGATATATCCATTAATTAATTAATCAAATAAGTATTAATTGGCAATTAAAATGAATAAAACTTTTATTATTTTTGGATTAAATATAAAATATTTGTGCTACTGTTTTTGTAAACTCGATAAAATGAAATCAGCATTTCCCTAAATGAAAATTTTATTAAAAAAATCAAATTAAATAATTGGCTAGTCAACTATTCGAGTGAGAATAGCATTTTTATTTGCACAAATGGATAATATAATTATAATTCACAGACATACGAATAAAATATGAGTTAATCCGATCATTTGGGTTAACGATCATCGGCCTTTCTGCCTTCAAATACTCGATTCTTCCTAAAAGTGCTATAAGTATAGTTTAATTAAAAATAGAGTAAATATTTATAGCCCTGGCATAAAAATGAACATAAAAATATTCTTTTACTCATGTGCCCCAGTGACGGGTTAACTGAGTCGCTGGTAGGGTCATTTTTTTAAATATAAATAAATCGCAATTCATCGATACAGCCCATTATTATACAATATTCTAAAGTGAATCCATACTATCTTATATGCCCAGAATAGTTAACTGATGATTTTGTTTTCGGAAAATGTAAAGGCTAAGAATGTTTTATTTGTCTAATTAATATTAGGGTAAATAAAAGCTCTAGTAAATTTATAGTGTTTTTTTATTAATGAATTAAATTAATTCGAAAGCCATTCATTTCAGCAATTGAAATAATTAATTAATTAAAACTCGTTGTATCATTGAATGAATGGAAGATCTCTAATTTATGAGTTAAGGGATGATTAGAGTTGTATGGAATTGTAGAATTGACGTTAGTAGATTATCTGAATATTTCGAACTGAATTTTATTATTTCTGTGAATGAGCGTAAGATCTAAGAAATTAATTTTGTTGACCTCTTCCTCTATCGTGACTTTTTATATTGTTAATAAAATTGAGGAACTGGTCAACCTTACGTGTTGTGCCATTAAAGCACGCAATCACATCATCTACATATCTGAACCAAAAAATTATGTGTGTTTTCATAAAAATTAAGTTAATTTAAAATAACCTTTTAGACTTTATTTATTCTAAATTAAATTAATTAAACAATTTCAATCGGTATAACCTTCTTGAATGAAAAGAATTAAAATATTTAAAATTGTAAAAAGCCCTAAAACGAAAGAATATTACTCTAATAATCAATTAAAATTATTAGATACTTGTCAACAACAGTTGACAAATGGATAAAAATTGATGAAAAAGCTTGACTAATCAATACATTTAAAAATTATTTAAACAAAGGGCTGAAATTGTTTGAAATTTAAAAAAGAATAGACAATCGATAAAAGCAATGCAAAAATTTAGCAATGAAAATAATAACACAAATTAAAAACAATTGTAAATTGATGATAACTTAAAATTATTGAAAAAAAATCATTGAAATTGCGAAAAAATAAAAAAAAAACTGAAATTTTTGGATATTAAAAAAAAAAAATGGTACCAAATGAAAAAAAAATTGTATAGATAAACGAGAACAATTTAATATAGTAAAATAAAAACTGTTGAAATTTTTAAAAGTACAAAAATAATTGAACACAATTAACAATCAATAAAACCAATTAAACATTGATGAAGAGCGTAGATTAAATGTAAATTACAAAATTTAAGCTGTCATCACGCGTGTCGTGCTCTAAGTCGTGCTCTGTTAACATTGTAAATTATCAGTGATAAACATTAACAAAAATTACCATATTTCGCCCTGGTGGTGCTGGTACTTCAGGGAGCACTTTGCCAGACTTAATTTATTAAATTATATCCTGGCTCAGGTGGTAAGTGAATATTAACCCCAAATATTTATTCGATATACGGAATAAATCCCATACACTGTTTTTGCGGCCTCAACGCAAATCATTTCGCATGGGATAAACTGCTCCGCGTTAATTACTCAGCAAGGCAGAAGCAGACTCATATTATTTGTTATTTTAAAACCGCCAATTATTTAATACTATTATTTTATTTCCTATTACTCCTATGTTCTCTTATGTATTTCCATCCGTGGTCCATTCTTACCCTGTTCGTACATTGCTAAGCCGTTATTACGGACCCAATAACGTGAAGTTGTGGTACTTTGTTTTATCCTACTAATTTATCACTTCAACTTTAATTAAAAATGAAGTTCTATACGTGCAATCACTGCTCGGCTAATATCAGCCCTAACTCACTTTATCTAAAATGTATTGGATCTTGCGAGAAATGGTTGCACGCATCTATCTACGGAGCAAATAAATCAATTGAAGAAAGCGCGGAATATTAGTTTCACGTGTGTAAAATGCAATCAACCATCCACGTCAAGATTATCACTCAGCAGCTCATCGAATGCAGATCTATTTAACAACAGGCAGCTTTCCCAGCTGGAAACTGTTTTCGATAAACTACTCCTGAAGCACCTGGAATCTTTCAAAGCCGAAATCCAAAGTATAATTAGCACGTTTGAAGTCAAAATATCGTCGATTCAGGAGAAAATGAACAAATTGTATGATGACTTTGATACTTTAGAAACACAATTATCGTCTGCTCCTAATCATAGAGGTATTGATAAAACGATTTCTTCAATAAGCAAAGCGGTTTCTGAAATAACGGAACGAAATAGTAGGAAGCATAATCTAATTCTATTTAATCTTCCTGAATCCAATGATACCAACGCAACTAGTAGGACAGAAGAGGACCTCGTCAAAGTTTCGACCATCCTTCAGCAAATTGGAAACTTCTCAGCACCTCAGTCAGTGTTCCGATTGGGAAAAAGGAATGAATCAAATATACGTCCATTAAAATTAATAATGTGGTCGTCGTCGACAGCATATTAAAAGCCTCACTTGCGGCTACTACTAATAATTTGAAAGAGATCTAACTCTGATGCAACGGAATCATCTAAAATGACTATATGCGGAATTAAATGATCGTTTGAAAAGCGGTGAATCTAATCTGAAAATTAAATTTGTAAATGACAATCCTGTAATAGTTACCGTCAGACAACGCCCTGCTCCAAAAGACTCATAAATACTACCATTATACCTGACTGCCTGCAAATGTATTATCAGAACGTTCGCGGATTAGCAACTAAAACACATACTTTGTATAAAAATATATTATCAGCAGATTACGGTATCTTGGCGTTCACTGAAACTTGGCTACACGAGGGTATATTTGATGCTAAAATGTTTCCAACCAAATTTCTGTTTTTCGGGCAGATAGAGTTGGAAAAAGAGGGGGTGGTTGTTTAATTGCTGCCGAATTAAAGTACTTACCTCGACGTGTTAATATTACTGCAGTTACAAAAGACTTCGACATTGTTGCAGTCAAATTGCTTGTTCACTCTAAGCCTATCAACATCATTTGTATATACATTCCCCCCAACTCTACTTTACCATCTTTTAATGTCTTATTGGAATTACTTGATGAATATATTGATTTTACCCTACCTACCTACGTTACTAATTGGCGACTTTAACTTACCACATTTTATTAACATCACGTCCACTGGTTGTACGAAATCTGCTCAAACTCTGGCATTAATTAATTTTACTAAATACAATAAATTATTTCAGGTAAATAATGTATTAAACTCTAAAAATAGAGTCCTCGATCTGATTTTTCATACCAGTAACTTGAGCTGCAATGTGTTAGAGTCGGCTTATCCATTAGTAAATATTGATAAGCATCATCCTCCAATTACTCTTGATGTTTCATTGAAAAATCATTTAGCGCCCACGTTTAACATGAACTCGTCTAAGAAGCAACTGAACTTTAAAAAAGCTAATTTTCCCCTTTTATATCAAAAGATTCAAGAGTGTAACTGGGATTGTGTTGTTGGTAGCATGGATTCAAATATTGCCTGCGCTCAATTTTATTTTAAGTTAAATAATATTTTCAAAACTTGTGTCCCCATAAAAAAGAGTAATTTAAAAAGGAAATTGCCTATATGGTTTACAAATGTAACTAAAACACTGATTCGTACTAAAACTAGATACCTAAAACTTCTAAATAGACTCTTGAGTAATTTCTACACTATTAACATTAGAGATTTGCACCGCAGAATAAAAATAAATATTTCTGATGATTACCAAACATATATTGAAAAGCAGGAATCGTCTATAAAAAGTGATCCGGCGAAATTCTGGTCTTTTATACGTTCCAAAAAGGCATCGTCTCGAATTCCTGGAAATATGTGTTATAGTAACAATAATTTGGAGACCGAACAGGATATTGTTAATAGTTTTGCTGACTTTTTCAAGAGTGTCTTCAGGCCTGTTTCTGTCTCAAGAACTAATACTAAGATTTCTTTGTGTAGTAATTCTAACTTACTAATTAAAAATTTATCTGAAAAGGAGATCATTGAAGCTGGTAAGAATTTAAAACCTAGTTTTACGTGCGCGCTGATGGAATACCCTCTTTCATTGTAAAATATTGCATACTGTGTCTTGTTACTCCATTAAAACACATTTTCAATTTAATTCTATCAACTGCATCATTTCCGACATTTGGAAACTAGCTCGCATATGTCCAGTTTTTAAATCTGGAGATAAAAACGAGGTGACCAATTATAGGCCTATCGCCTTGATACACATCTTTCCTAAACTATTTGCAAGCATTATCTCAAAGAAAATCTATCAGCATATCTCTAATTATATTGCACCGCACCAACACGGCTTTGTTAAAAACCGATCAACGAGTACCAACCTTTTAAATTTCACACAATTCATATCACATGTTCTTGATCGGCGTGGACAAGTAGATTTTAAAAAAGCATTCGATAGCATTAGCCACAGTCTTGTAAGTATGAAACTATCTGACCTTGGGGTTTCTCCTATATTATGTTCCCTTATTGAGTCATACTTAACTAATCGCACTCAATACGTGGAACACAATGCTTTTATGCCCCCTAAATTTGTTGCTTCTAGCGGTGTGCCTTAGGGGTCTAACCGGGGGCCTTTAATTTTCATATGCTTCATCAATGATATTGTTTCGAATATTAATTCTAAAATACTATTATATGCTGACGACATAAAATTGTACTCTGAGATTAAATCGGAGGATGATTGCCTAATGTTAATGAGAGACTTGCAGACAATTGATGCCTGGTGCGTTGCTAATGATCTGCAACTGAATCTTAGCAAATGTACACATATTACGTTTAACCGAAAGGAGAATCCCATATTATATAGTTACTCTATTGGCAGTCATCTGCTCTCTCACTGTAATGTGGTCAAGGATTTGGGTGTCTTGCTAGATGATAAATTAACTTTCGAAGCTCATATTAATGTAAATGACAGTAAATTTGCAGTAATAGCTATAAAATGTTGGGGTTTATCATGAGAAACTCCAAAGATTTCAAAAACAGTGCCACTCTAGTTAAAATATTTTACGCTTTCATTAGATCTAAATTAGAATATTGTTCTATTGTATGGTCGCCTTTCCATTCTTGCTACAATCAGCAAATTGAATCTATTCAGCGAAAATTTCTAAATCTTCTTTATTTAAAAAAATACAAAGAGTATCCGGTCCAAAATTATGATTATAATCTGTTGCTTTCGGAATTCAATATGTCCTCACTAGAAATGCGTAGAAAATTGGGATCTCTCATATTCCTCTACAACTTGATTCATAATCGAGTTAATGAATGACACTCACTTACTCGCGCAACTAAACTTCCAGGTTCGGAGGTTAAATGCAAGGTGTCCTAATTCTTTTACGCTTCCTACTGCGAGAACTAATGTTTTATACTATTCGCCTCTTTTCATTATGGTAAGGAACTGCAACAGTTTTTCGGATTTGGACATATTTAATACCTCTTTATTAGAGATTAAGACACGCACACTAAACTGCAATTAAAATATTTTCTATATTGTTGCCCATATACTAAGTTACTTGTATTTGCCTTTTTATTCATAGTTTTCTATTACTAGATTTAAAATGTTTGTATTTTATAAGGTTTGAACTTTTTTAAAAATTTTGTGTACTATGTTATGTTTAAGTTTATGTTTATATTTCTCTGTTAATGGATGTTGTATCTGTTGAGAAATAAATCATTATTATTATTATAAAATGTAATGACAAAATTGCATAAAGAGCTAATAAAATTGTTAAAGAAAAATATTCAAAGCAACAAACTCAAAATAAATTTACCCACCAAGCGTTTACTTCGTAGTACATCTTGATTAACTTGGGATTGAAACACGGTGACTTTGTTTTACCGCTATATTTTGTAACTGTACAGTTTGTTAATAACTAGCTCATAATCGAAATTTTAGTCACTGTAAAGTAACAAAATATAATGGTAAAACAAATACACCGTGTTTTCAATTCTAATTTAATAGATATTTGTAAAAAAAAACAATAGGAGTACATTTTAAGAAAAACAGCGGTTGAAGTTTTTAAAAGCACAAAATGAATTAAGTGTCGCTCCAGAGATGATTTAAAAAAGTTAAAAATTAAATTATTGTTCCCCGTCAAAGACAGCTATGGACCTGTTTCGACTTATTAGTGTCTCATAAGCAATTTGCAGTCGAAGAAAGGGAAACGGAATGTTACTATGGAGTTTATCACTTTTTATGACATGAATATTTAAATTCGGATTTAGTGTTCAAACATGTCCCTGATATTTTAATAAAATTGTTTTAACATTTACTTGCTTACTTAATACAAATATTATAATTTATTACTATGAAGAGTGACAAAAATATGAAATAATATTTAAACTTTAATTAGATTATAATTCGTATATTATATTTATTACTTAATTATTTCATTTGCTAATGCAAACTTTTTTGTTTTAATTTTAAAACTTTAAAAATTATCAATTAACATACAAATAAAAATTGAAAACATTTTTTTTACTATATAATAAAAATAATTTTATATCAAATGAAATGATTAACAGAAAATGATAATACATAATAATGATTTATATAATTATTATATATACATACATCTTTATTTGGACAAACATAATACATAACAATAATAACAATCAATATGAAACAGATAAATGGCGTTAGTCCGTTTGGGCTATAGTATAATTATTATTTTTCCATATATAGAATTACAGCTCTATTTACGAAAATGTTTATGCAATTTCGTATTATTATCATTTTTACGTTAAAATAGAGTTTTATTTGGTGAAGGACAAATTCGACGAAAAATGATTATTTTTGAATTTAAAATTGAAATAAACATCCTTTTTCATTTAATAAGCAACATTAATTCCATGGCAGTGGTTAGAAAGTTATTACTACTGAGAAGCAGTTTGGTAATATGTAATCTACCTGAACATAAAGTTGCATACCACTAATGTTTTCAATTATTGTCATAGTTTAATTGCCTATGTGGTGTTATTTGCAATTATAAAATAAACTATTTTTATTGTTAAGTTAAAGAGAAGTTTAAAATAAAGTATGCACTATTAAAACGTGAGAAATTGTAGTTTGATAGTTTGATATTTTAAAGTTAGCAAAACATATTACCTAAGTATGGAAAAGTATTGTGATCGGGAAAATTAGAAAAAAAATGTGCCAGTATGTGTGTCCGTAAGAGCTGTATCTGAAGAACCCCTACAAAACTATAGATAATAAAAAAAAATATTTTAAACAAAATTTTTGGTTTTTGAGAGCAACATATTTTTTTAACTTTATTAAAAAGTGGGTCTTTCTAACAAGAACTTTACTAAAACTTCCTTTAGAAGGAAATGATTCAACTTTTTATTGTATTGGAATGAGTTAGGTGATATGATATCGGAAAAATGTTCACTTTTCACTTTTGATGAACAAATCGACATCTGTAAGCATGGTCATTACAGATATCGATTTGTTCATCAAAAGTTTCAATCACTTTTTGGTAAAATGGCTGGTTTATTTCGTTAATAATAATAATAATAATATATATTTCCAAAGCAAACATTTACATTCATGGGGGAGTCGAGATAATCAAAATAAAGTAACATAGTATCCTAAACCTAAGTTAGTGGTACTTATGTTATGTTAGTATACTTAAAGATAAATAAAGTAACTTAATTATAGTAAATATATAAAAAATGTGACTTAATAAAACTTAATTACTATGGTTAACATATTAAAATTGTGTATAAATAAAATACAAATATAAGTAGAAAAACACTCATACACTACACAGAGAAATAATTTATAGTAATAAATTAAACAATATATTGTACAAGATAAAAATGAGTGCAAAAATAAATATTTTGAAACGTAATAACTGATAAATAAACATATTAAAATTGTATTCAATGAAGCAAGTTTACATAGCACTACAGAAATTTATATATTCTTCGACTGTGTAGAAACACTTTTGCAATATTAATTGTTTCAAGTTTTTAATAAACGATTCCTTCGATAATTGTTTCATTGTGTTTGGTAAAGAATTAAATAGTTTCATACATTGCACAATACAAGAGTTGTGATAGTAACTATGCTTATGTTGCGGCAGTCTAAGATTCCTTGATCTGACGTCGTGTTCATGTTGAATTTGATGACTTTCAAAAAGATGTAAATTGGTCTTGACAAATTTGAGCGTTTCATATAAATAAAGGCTCGCGAGAGGCATTATATTTAACCTTTTGAATAGATGTCGGCATGTTGTATTTGGTTTAACATTACTGATGGCACGAACCAATCGTTTTTGTACAATAAACAGCTTTTGAAAATTGTTATTTGTTGTACATGCCCAGAATATAATACCATAGGTCATTTGAGATTGGCAGTAAGACAAGTATACAATCTTAGCTGCGTCTTCATGTACATCTTTTCGGGTAGCATAAATTAAATATGTAAACTTTGAAATTTTTGAGCACACTTCTTGTATATGGGTATCCCACTTTAGGTCGTTTTGTATGATGATACCTAAGAATTTAACTTGACTGACTTCATATATACATTTTCCACACATTTGCACATCTGTTTGTCCCATGGGTGCTCTATGATTCATAATATGAGTTTTTGTAACATTGGCCAGCAGGTTATTCTTGGTGAGCCAGACATCCAATTCTACAAGCATTTGATTTGTTGCTTCATTTAATTCGATTAAGTTATCGTGTATCATGTTGATCGTTGTGTCGTCAGCAAACATCGTAATGTGCTTATTGATGGTGAGAGGCATATCATTGATAAACAAAACAAATAATAGTGGTCCTAGAACACTTCGCTGCGGGACACCGACTAATGTAGTAGCTTCAGTTGATAAATATCGGGTATTATTGAAGAAAGCCGTTGTCACTTGTTTTCTTTCAGACAGGTAAGATGCTAAGAGACGATAGCAGTTTCCTCTTATTCCATAGGCTGACAGTTTGGTTAGAATCAACTTATGTGGGACACAGTCAAATGCTTTCGTTAATTCAAGAAAGACTGAGAAAACATGTTTATTACGGTCTATGTTATTTAAAATAAAACTGATAAAATTATATATTGCATGGGTGGTTGTTAAGCCTCTCCTGAATCTAAATTGTTCATTACGAATAATACTATTTTGCTTTAAATAAGCTATAATTCTATTATATAAGACTCTTTCATATATTCTCGAGAAAACTGACAAAATAAAAATCACATCACAGATTTTGTGTTTTGAGGCTGCAATCGATTCGATTGGCTCTTTATAGACTCATAGCATAGTATAACCCCACAAAAAATAATCCAGTGGTGTTTAATCACATGATCGGCCTCTTAAGCATCCGAATCGTGAAAATATGCGATCGGAAAATTTGGTTTGCTATATTTTCATTATTTCGGCGCATGTGTGTCTTGTCGTACCATACTGTTGAAACCACATTTCAGTGATATCCATATCATCAATAATAGGCCAAATTGAATTGTTAAATCTCTCGATAGTGTAATCCATCGACCGTAGCCATATTTCCAGCAGAATTTTCCAAACAAAACAGCGCAATGTCGTCCCCAGACCATACAGCGCACCATTTGAGCATGTAAAGATTTCTCAACAATCGCTCTTTGACTATCAGAAGCTCAAATGCGGCAATTTTGCTCGTTGACGTATCTAGATAAATGAAAATGGGATTCATCTGAAAATAATGATTTTGTTACAGAAAAAAAACATAGTTTTCTTCTTGAATAACTTTAGCAAATCTTCGGAGATGTGAATGGTTGGCCGGCTTCAATTCTTGCAGCAGATGCACTTTGTAAGGCTTCAAAGCCAAATCTTTACTTATTGAAGAACAAAGTTGTGGTTTTCAAGTGCACCTATAAATTTATACTTTTATTGAACTTTTAATAACATATTGTTAAACGAAATTGCTATTTCCTCAAAACACTATAAGAGTTATGTTAAATTAATATAATAATAATTTCAAATATCAATATCATAATAAGTACAAGGAAAGTAGAATTGACCATCATACTACTTTACTATTTTTTACTTTATAAAAGCGCTTTATTGTTATATATAGTAACATGGTTTAAAACAAGTCCAGATAAAATATTCAATTTAATTGTTGTGTAATTATATGATACTATAGTGTTAAAATTTGATTATCATTAATATATTTATCACACTAGAAAACGATTGAAGAATATAAATAGATCTTGTTTTATAATTTTTAATTTTAACTGTTTTTAATTTATAATTACTATAGTTTCGATCATATTATAGATATTATCAAAGTTTTGATTAAATCATATGATTCAAGTTCTTTTAAATATTATAATTAAGTCGTTTTATATTATGTATATATCATATAAGCTTGTAAAGTAAGTGGTAAGTGTAATTGTATTAAAAAATATTTATGTAAATGTTTACTTTACGTATAATTAGATTTATTCTGGTCAATATATTATATTATACCTACGAACTACAACTATTTATGAGGTACATTTGTAAAATGAGTTGCATACGTACTATTCCTGTAAGCTTGATCATTCTTTGTTTTTGCCAAGTAATTTTTATAAATGGTTTACATTTTTTGCCTTTTTGCATTGTTCTTGACGACAACATTTTTCTATTTTATTCAGAATTTTTTTATTATCCTAGATTTTGATCTTAAAACACAAATTTTTCCAAAGTTTGCAAAATTACATTATAAAAATACAAAAATACAGGGTGTCCCGTTAATGTGGGGAAATGGCTGGAACGTACATTTCTGGGGTCAAAATATGACGATTTAACACAACTTATCTATATCAAAAAAATTACGATTAAGCCGGATTTTGTCTTCAAAGATTCAAAAATTTTTATTTCTTTTGTTTATAACAATTAAACTCTTTATTTAAAAACAGTAGTACCACCACTTAAAAACTAAATTATTTTTTATAAGTGCATCTAATAAAAACTAAAAAATACTATTTGAAAGACTGTTTAATTTAAAAACTTCTTTGTCTCTTAATAATATTTAATATCTTTTACGGTTTTCCCACAAAAAAATATTTTTTTTTTATCTAGTAAAAACAAAATCTAATTTTCCATCGAATCGAAAATAAATGTTTTTTTTGTCCCGTCTTTCTTTAAACAATATCAATTATGTATAATAATAATAATTTACAACCGTACTAATAGTCAGAGATTAATTCTCGGATTGTAGAATCCTAGATTCATTGTCAGTTTAGTAACTTTTTTAGTAACATTTGAATATCACTGGTTTTATGTTGGTGTCACGGAACAGCTGACGTGATTGTCAGTAAAGAAAAACATGAAATGTTTGTTTGCAAAGTTAGTTCGTGTGATAAGGGACAAGGAATAAGCATTGTTTTTATTTAATCCAGAGTAAAGTAAGTACAGTCGATAATTATTTTCAATGAAAATTGTAGAATTATTTTCATTTAATGTTTTTGCAAACAAACTTATATTGACAATACCATCAGTTGTTCCGTGATGCCAACATGAAACCAGTGATTCATATTTGGGGCAAACAGATATCTTGCTTGTATTAGGATTTTGCGGAGGAAATTGTTTAAAAAGTATTAGATATTGTTTTTATTAATTTAATTTATTGATATTATTTAATATTTATTCAACTGAGTAAGTTGATTTACTTATTAATGAGTGCACAATTAGCATAATATTTCATATTTTATTTTTTTGTGCAAAAACCGTTCAAGATATCAAATATTATTAAGAGAAAAAAGTTTTTAAATTAAACGTTGTTTCAAGAGCTATTTTTTAGTTTTTATTAAATGCACCAATAAAAATATTATTTAGTTTTTAGGTGGTGGTACTACTGTTTTTTTTAATCTTTCTGTAAATCACTAATGGCCATAATAACAGAAATGATGTATCATATCATAATGATGGTTGCGACCGTTACTACGTGGTAATTCATAATGAACACTGAATAAAACACTTACTATGTTTTTAACCACTATTAGAGTGGTTAAAAACATAATAAGTGTTTTATTCAGTGTTCATGATGTATCATATTATAGTAGTAATTAATAATAAATTTCATTCAAATCGAATAAAGCGTTCATTTGTTATAAACAAAAGAAATAAAATTTTTTGAAACTTTGAAGACAAATTCCGGCTTCACCGTAAATTTTTGGATATAGATAAGTTGTGTTAAATCATTATATTTTGACCCCAGGAATCTATGGCCCAGCCATTACCTCACATTAACGGGACACCCTGTATGTTGATTATTTAGATTCTAAAATGTTAAAAATAGAATATTCGTGGTTATACAAAAAAGACTATTCAAATTAATAAATTGTATATTTATTAAATTTTATTAAAGCTTTTGTTTAAAATCAATATTTATTCTCTTGATTTTAAAATTCTTATAACCACGAAGAATTTGAATTGAGTTTTTATTATTTTTCCGATTTTAGAGTTAGAGTTTTTTTAAATCAGTTTTTGAAAGCTTTTTGCGATTTTAATTAATAATTTTACTACTTTATTTTTTTTACCTACGATAATTTTGAATATTTATTTCAACCTTATTTGAAAACTCTTATTCAATTTAGAAATGATTTTTTTTTGTTAGAGATTATTCAAATTAATTCTGCTGTTTTTCAAGAACTTGAATGAATTTTAAACTGTAAATTAAATAAATAAATAAATTTATTTCCCAACAGAAAAACTAAAACAGGAAAATTCATAATTCATTAAAGTTGTACTAGAATGATTGTATATACTAGCGTACTCTAGAGTTGTCATAATAAGTTCAATAAGTCACTATTGCTCCATCTATGATCTGTCGTCTTTCCTTGGACAAACTCTTCGGTCTAATTTGACCTTATTCGACCTCCGAGTCTATTATAAATAAATAAGATTTACTCGATACATCTTGCAAGCTTTTTGGCAGAACATTGAACATCTTTAGTGCAACGTACATAGGTGATGTTTCAAGAAGGGAAAGTCGATGGAGTGGAAAACTATACTTGCTAAGATTACGTGTATCATATGTATGATTTGTTTTATTAGAAATAAATGTTTATTTGTGTTTGAAATAGAAAAGTAATATTTCATATATGTACAAACTGTAAAAAGTGAGTATGCCCGATTCCTTAAATTTACCTCTACAGCTTTGATTATATTTTAGGTTCAATATAATTCTCAGTGCGCGTTTTTGAATGGTAAATAAATGTTTTGCATGCGCAGAACCGCCATAGTGAATTATACCATGTCTTAGCAAGCTTTTAAAGTTCGCTTGATATACTGTGATAACAGTGGAGGTTTCCAGGTTTTGTTTTAAAATTCTCAGAGCATAGCAGGCTGAGTTTAATCGTGATAATAATTGTTCACAATGAGAATACCAATTTAAGTTACTATCGATTACCAATTCCAAAAAAATTGATTTTTCTTTAACCTAAAAATACTCATTATTTATAAGAATTTCATTGGGCACATTTTGAGTATTTTTTTAAATAAATATAACAATATTCGTTTTTGTTTTATTTATTAACAGTTTATTCATTTCCATCCATTCTTTGGTAGCATTAAAAACGGCATTAGCCTTTTGAATTGTTTCAGCTTTATTAGCGTCGGATATTAATAGGCTGGTATCGTCCGCGTATGTTATAATGAATATATTTTGCTCAATCATAATTTTAGGTAGCTCATTAACGTATATGATGAATAGTAATGGACCTAAAATACTACCTTGAGGAATCCCTACATTTATTGTTTTTGAATCTGATATATTATCTCCGATTTTGGTTCTATGCGTTCTATTACTTAAATATGAATTTATTAATTTATGGCCTAAGCCTCTTACCCCATAATGATTAAGTTTTTCAAGAAGAATTCTATGATTTACGGTATCGAAAGCCTTCGATAAGTCAAGAAAAATTCCTAATGGCATCTCCGACTTCTCTAAGGCATTCATGATTTTAGGTATATAATCAAAAATGGCTGTGTTCGTTTATTTGTGTTTTATGAAACCATTTTGAGCACTATCAAGTAAATTTTGTGATAGAAAGTAATCCAATATTCGATTCGCTATTACCTTTTCAATTATTTTCGAGAAGACTGATAACTAAGTTATTAGTCTATTATTTTGTTCTCCTTTTTTAAATATTGGGATTATAATACCTACCTTCAAACATTCAGGAAATATTCCATTTTCGATGGTAATATTTATTAATGAGTAAGAGGCCTCACAAGTTCTATTATAGACCATAAAATTTTCGATATATTTACTGGTTTAAAAAACATTGATTTATTTTGTCTATTAATACTGCACCGAAATGGACGATACGGGATTTTATTAGTTTCATCATCAGCAATTTTATTAAAAAAAATTATTCAGATCATATTTTTAGATTTATAATGGTTAGATTCTTTTCGATTATTAGATTTTCCCATAATGTTATTAATTATAGACCATGATGTTTTAATTTTATTATCGCTACTTGAGATTTGTTGTGCAATTTGATTCTTTTTATATTCTTGTATTTGTATATCATATTCCTTTTTTAGTATAGAATACATTACTTTTAGCATTATTGCTAAGTATAATGACAATAGAAAAATAATCAAGCATGTTCTTTGTGTTGTTTATTAGGGGGTTACTGTACAAGATGCATTCAACGCTGCATTAACTATGTTCATGAAATCGTTCCATGCCTGATTCACATCATTATTATCTTACTCCAACATCTGTAAGTGTTTAGGAAAAGTACAAAATTATTTATATTATTTTGAGTGAATTTACGCGTTTTGTTATCATTAGTGGTTGAAGATTTGGGTGTAATTCGCGGTCATGATATTTTTTGCGCGAAGTGATCAGAGAGGTGAGTTTTAAAAACATATGTTTTATAGTCATTATTCATGTTTGTAATAATGTTGTCAATTATAGTTTCAGTAGATTGAGTTGCACGCGTTGCTGTTGCATTGAATGACGCTATGATATTTTTAAAAATTGTTGCTTCAATTGACGCAATGTTTAGATCGATGTTGAAATCTCGTGCTATTAAATAGGTTACATTTTCTGAGTAGAGTTTTTGTAACAGTAATTCAAAAGTAGTTAAAAAATCACTAATTGTCTTTTGTCCAGGCGCGCGGTACACTACAACATACACGAATTTCTTATTTTGAGTTGTCCATTCAACAGCTGCACATTCGAACGCTCCGCATATTGCCATCTTCTTTATATCCATACGTTCTCGACATGAGAAATCTTTTCTCACATAAAGAGCGGCTTGCTCCGTAGGCTGTTGAGTGGTTGGCGGAAGGCAATCTAGAGTAAGATGCTACCAGTTGGAATTCTTCAATTACTGTTTGTTTGATGTTATTGTCTATCTGCCAATGCTCAGTAATTCCCAAGAGTTCCATCAAGAGTGTAGCTCTACCAGTATCAATTGACTCAATATTTTTTCTATCAGTGTCAATCACTGATTTATTTGCTGTGTTCTCTTGCGCTCGGCAAAAAACGAATACTTCTGTATTTTCAAATCTGTCGGCCACTTACTGTGTTTTTTCTCAATTTCAATTTTGAATGCGGATTCCAATTCACTTTTTATTTCGATTTTTGTTATTTGCAAATGTCCATGCGGATATATATTTTTGCGTATATAAGATTCGACATTATGTATTGTAGTATTTGGATTTGCACGTCCTATAAAGAAGTATGCTAGTCTTGGAACTGCCGTTATTATATCATCGCTGGTCCCTGTTCCCATAATGGCTTGAGTTTTGTTGCGCCTCTTTCTTTGGACAGTATTCCATTCGTTCGGTGCTTCTTGGTTCTTATTTGTCGATAAGTTTTTTGTTTGCAGTTTATTTGTTTGTTTATTTGTATCCGTATCCATTACGATTTCCCCGGTTTTTGGTGCATTAATTTTAATTTTTTTTTTGATAGTAACGCTATCAGAATTCTGTACGTTGGTGTCATTTTTTTCCGTATCGTTTATTTTAATCGCATTGGTTTTATTACAGGTTTTTGCTGATTTAGACGATTCCACTTTATTGTAGATTTCTGTGAAATTAGTGGGTAAGCAGAAATCTTTATTATGATCAATTTTATTAAACCGTTCTAGTAAATACTTATTAGTTATTATTAGTGGTTCATTATTCGACTTCAAAACTTGATTTATATCATCAAGTTGTTCTACCTTGTTGGTTAAATATTCAATTTCTAACTTAAGTATAGTACTTATCTCCACATTGCCTTCATCTTCATCAGCAGAGGTCAGGTGCATATCACTTACACTATTTTTTATGATCGGAGCAGACATGTAAATCGAGACACGAATTGTGGAAGAAGTGCCCACATACACTACATTGTCTAGCATCCGTCACTCTCTGTTTACACTTTCTACATTTCGTATTTTTCGAACTACTTTCATCAGACGTTATGGTCGGTGCCATGTTTATAAGTAATTACAATCAGTACTTCAAAAAATGCTGAACAAACACGTTGCAAAGTCTATCTTTTGGATTTATATTTTTTTATCAAACTTACATGGTTTTATCAAGGGTAGGTCTATAACGACAAATTTATTGTTATACTCTCAGTATCTATCAAGTGCCTTGGAGAAGAGAAAACAGATTGATGTTGTCTATACAGATTTCTCCAAGGCATTTGATGGTGTTAATTTTTCAATACTGATTTCAAATTTGGAACAACGTAGATTTTCAATAAAAGCTTTAGCATGGATATCTTCTTTCTTGTTGGGCAAGACCCTATATGTGAAAATTCTCAATAAAATATTGGGAGAATTGATGTAGTCTCAGTAGTGCCTCAAGGTTCACACTGCGGTCCCATTCTTTTTATCATATTTATTAAATGATATTTGCAACGGTATTGAAATTGTATAATATTAATGTTTGCGGATGATATAAAAATATTTAGAATTATTAATACCTTGGATGATGGCAGTCTTGTTCAACAAGATCTTAATAAATTAATGGACCCAGAATAAATTGTTAATAAATCCGGAATATATATACAGGGTGTCCCGTTAATGCGGGGAAATGGCTGGACCATAGATTACTGAGGTCAAAATATGACGATTTAACGCAACTTATCTATATCCAAAAATTTACGGTTAAACCGGAATTTGGCTTCAAAGTTTAAATTTTTTTTATTTCTTTATTTACAACAATTGAACGCTTTATTTGATTTGAATGAAATTTATTTTTAATAACTACCATAATATAATACACCATTTCAGTTATTATGATTATTATTGGTTAACAAGAAGTATAGGAAACAGTAGTACCACCACTTAAAAACTAAAATATTTTTTTATTGGTGGGTCTAATAAAAACTAAAACATACTGCTTGAAAGACTGTTTAATTTCAAAACTTTTTCATTTCTTAATAATATTTCATATCTTTTACGGTTTTCTCACAAAAAAATAAAATATATATTTTTTATCTAGTAAAACAAAATCTAGTTTTTCATCGAATCGAAAATAAATGTTTTATCGTGGCCCGTCTTTCTTTAAAAAATGTAA